>OY735237.1:24342721-24412721 GCA_963457665.1 Thysanoteuthis rhombus
GTATACATGTCTATTTCTCTATGTCTCCTATCTATCAAACATCATGCCCTTTGGTGGATAGATATGCGCATGTGTGCGCACGCATATAAGAGTGTGCGCATGTTTGTGCGAGTGCGCGCGCGTGTGTATGCGTGTGTGTATCTATATGTGTTTTAGCTTTGCAGTTCGTGTTTTATCACCGGACATGATAGAATAATGAGTTTCCCGAAATAACGCAACGTATTTAATAGATGGGCCTGATTGTTTGAAAACCTGCTGAACGAATTGGAGGGATAGGCAGGAAGAAATGCAGGCATCACAGTGGAGGCCACTATATATATATATATATATATATATATATATATATATATATATATATATATATATATATATATATATATATATATTACTTATTATTCATTTTGGTTCTTTTCTTTTTTATTCTGCCAAATGTTTAGACTTCTGTTTACATAACAGGTGTTCGATTACAGCCTAATGTTTGCAGAGGGCAAATAAACGTTTTTTTCGGTAGGAAGGATATCGGTTGGGGGAGAGTAACGTTTTAAACAAAAACCTTAAATGGAGAGCTATATGAGGAGAGTGGGGAGATATCCGAAGGAATCTCCAATTGAGTGACGTGGACTTGGATAAAATTATCTACCACCCTTAACTCCACCCTGAAGTTCCTCTATATTAAGAGGCGGGTAGAATTGGTTGTTGCAGTCAAGACTAACCAAAAGGCAAGAAGCAAAATTCGGACAGCTGTGAATCGGCCGTGTAAATTTAGTGGTTAGAAACCGCAAAGAAGAACTGTCGCCAAAAGTGCCGACGTAGGTTTCTTCAGTTCTCAAATCAGTTAGTCCGTATGGCTCTTTACGTGTCACGGATACTGGCAGCACCAATGGAGCTAAAAGGATGAAAACATCTACTTCTTGTGATGTTTAAAAATAATTTCTTTGTGATGAGTTCAATTTGCAATCTAAGTTTATACTGAATTGGTCCCTCAGTTTCTCTCTGGCAGCATTTACGCTTGATTTGTATTGTTTTTAGTTTGAACTTTTTCAGTGATCACTGCCCAACAAAAGGTGAGGGATGTAACTTATTTATTTTATCACCTGTTCTTCCATTTTTCTGATTGATTACCCCAGCACAGCATGCTGCCAAAAAATGTTGGTTGCATGACAGTTATTTACTGAGTGACTCTTGGGGAGAGGAGGGTATTGTTTTTTTTTATAGATCAGTTGATTCAACCCCAGACCAGGAATTTTTAGTCTTTATTTTAAATCTACACATGCACAAACACATGCGCATGCATACACACACTCAACCGCACACACTCACTAACATGCACATATATGTAATTCGTTTGTATCGAATCACCGTAGCCCCACAAATGGCCTGCCTGATCAACCAGCCTAATTGGCTACATGTCCTACTCTCTCTCTCTGTGTCCGTGTCTATGCACCCATTTAAGTGTGCATGTGTGTGTCTACGAACGTGTGTGTGTGTTTGTGTGTCTTCTTCGTGTATTTAGAAGCGACAATATAGAAAATTAATGGTAAATACCAAAATAGATGGTATTGTTTTCAATAGATGCAAAGTTTTTATGGGGAAAACACCTGCATTATATAACACGGACAACATTTCACAAACTAAGCATACTTATTTTATGAGCAGGAAGAGTAACCAGAACGAAAGTCACAGATAATACATGAATTCGCGAAGCTATCAGAAAAGTCAGAGTCAAAGGGTCAAAAGTCGAAAAGAGTAAAAAAAAAGGCAAAAAGTCAGAAAGAGTCAAAAGGTAAAAAAAGAATAAAAAAAGAGTTTAGAATATTCAAAAAGTCCAGAAGTGTCAAAATAGTGAAAAACAGTCAAAAAGTCAAAAACATCCAAAAAGTCAGAGTCTAAAATTCTAAAAAGTCAAAAAGCCAAAAAGAGTCGAAAAATCAAAAAGAGTCAAAAGATAGTCAAAAAGAGTCAAAAAGTTAAAAAGTGTCATAAAAAGGTCAAAAAGGGTCAAAAAGTTAAAAAGTGTCATAAAAAGGTCAAAAAGAGTCAAAAAGTCTAAAAAGTCAAAAAGAGTCAAAAAGTCGAAAAGATAACGAATCAAAGATTATTTTGAAGATAAGCGCAACATAATAGACATCCTATTCCCCAACTTGATTTTGCAGCGCACTAAGCTAAGCCTAGTTAATATAAAAAGAAAAGTTTTGTTTTTTTTGCAATATCGAGTTATATAAGTGTTCTATGTAACATAAAGGCCGAATGGATAAAACCGTTAGGCTCATCTCATGGAAGCCGTGAGTTCGATCCCTGTGTCAAGCTAATGAGTGCGTAAATCGTTTGATTACTGAAAGCAAAAGGTAATAATTATCCAATGGTGTCAGTTGGGATGGTGTCACCTGGTTTGCTAACATACAGTGCCACACCCATGAACCTTTACTCGTACCAGACCATACAGTCCTTTAAATGCATTGCTCGTAAATCGTAATCCCCGTATATCAATGAATGTGATGTCAATAATAATGCTTTAAATTTATCGAATATTCAAATTACACTTTTTAATTACAATATCATACGTACAGTTAAGATTACCTTCAGATAGTTTCATATGGTTAAAGTGAAAATTCCGTGAGCAAACAGTATAATTCAAAGTAACAAGATAAAGAACAGACTCTGTTCGAAAGCTGCGACATTGTAGATACATTTTTACAGCATTCATTTCTTTAATAAGACTATTTGTTTCCAATCCACTTTTTATGGCTAATCCTCGTTACAACGTCAGAAACAAAAATAATGTTCGCATTCAAAATAGAACGAAAAAACATTGTCCAAATGCAATATAATTCATCAGCAAATGAAAAACAACCCTCACCAAATCTAGGGGCGTAAAAACTAACATTCCCCTACCCTGATTTGAAATCACGACCATTCGATTGGTAGTCGTGTGAGCTGAAATTCATCTTTGAAATATACAAGGGCGGAATTCATTTCAATAAATAAATACATTCATTCTAAAAAAAATTTTTTTTTGTATTTTTTCCATACATGCAAGTCAAAAGTTATCATCTGCAGTCGTAATTTAAAGTTGGAGTGTAGTTGGACCCTGCAGCAACCAGACTTCTTCTCTATATTTTTCTTTAATTATTGCTTCATTCTCAAAAAAGTGGTTGATATCTGTTCCCAAATATTTACCACAATATATTGCTAAATCAGTAGAATCAGCGACTACAAAAACACCAATCTTGTATTCAGTAAGTGTGATGTCACACCAGGGCTGCTAGAGAGTTTTCAGTAAATGCACCAAAGGCTTTGGCTAAAAAGTACCAAATAAGAAAAAAACATTAAATAATAAATAATTAAAAGAAATAAACCAAATTTAACTCGATTACTAAAATGCTGCTTCATTTTCATCTTTATTTTCATTTGAAATAATTTTTTTTTTCGTTTGATTTAATAGTTTTCTTTTTTATGATGATAGAGGAATCCTCTAAAATATAGATTTGAAAAGAACCAAATTTGCGACGTACCAAATATTAAAAGTGTAGTACCAAACGTGCTAAGATAAAGTCAAAAGTACCAATTTGGTTCGAGCCTACCAAAAGTGCCAACCCTCTGTCACAACCCCTCTGATGGTATCACCCGATGCAGTCCACACTCCCCACACACTTCTACTGACGCCAATGCAATTACCATGTCTGAAATCCCAAGAAAGGGTGTCGGACGTGACAGAAACAGAGATGAGAACAATATACCTTTTCCCTGAAAGAAGTACATTTGAAGTCCTGTTCTACACCCCTTGAAAGGTACTTGACGTGACAGACATCTGGGGAAAATACGCAAGTAGAATGGCTGAAGCGTCGGGTTAAAACTGAAATGAGGATTCAAATCGGAAAGAATCATTATTTGGGGAGACCCACGTTCACGCACATACATACAAACACACTCATATATATATATATATATATATATATATATAAATATATATATATATATATATATATATAAGCGTGTGTGTGTATCATGAAATGGATGTGTACGATCCGACAGAAATCATCATAAATCGCGTTATATCATATAGAGACTTGAAATGGTCTCCTGTTATCACATGGTCAATGTATCCCTTAACATAGACAACGTAAATAGAGTAAACAATTGAAGAAAATGGGGCCGCTGTAGGAATCGAACCTGCCACCAATAGGTAGCCGCTTCAACGTAGCAGTGCTCGATGTTTAGCTCAATGGTCAGAGCAACGCTACGTTGAAGCGGCTACCCCATCGGTGGCAAAGTCGATTCCTGCAGCAGCCCCACTCTCTTTATTCTATTTACGCTGTCTGGGTTGACTGATACATTAATCGTGTGTCATAATTTCCAGTAAGTTTTTTTTTATATAATATAACGCAATTTATAATTCATTCTATCAGATCACATATATCCATTTCCTAATACATAACTGTCGCGTTGAAAGAGACTGAGAAGACCGAGAATAAACGAGATGAGAATTTTGTGTGAAAGTGGTTTTTTGCAGCCCCATTTTCTCTAATTGTTTATTCGATATACGTTGTCTAGGTTGAATGATGCAGTAACCGAGTAATGACGGGTGATCATCTCAAATAAGTTTCTATAGAATATAACGCAATTCATAATTATATATATATATATATATATATATATATATATATATATATATATATAATGGCGTACGTTTGTTGCGTTGTTTCTTTCTGATAAATTTGATGTTCCATAGACACCTAAACGGTCACACCCTACAAGGAGAAAATGTTTGTAAGAGGGTAACTTGACTCAAGGATGAACGTAGAATAGGTGATGATGGCCTTTGCTAACCTCTAAAGGTCACTTTAGGACGATGGCATTCTGACGTTTTCTATGGCTGCGAATGATATGAGGTTCTTCATAAAAGGAATTAAATTTCAAGAATTATATGTTTTTTGGGGGTTTTTTTGTCCCATTATCCTTGATCTCTCAGTTTAATGATTATCCCAAATACGTCGAAATAACCCCTTGATCGAAAATATCCGGAACATATCCAGCCATTTTGAATAGAACTGGGAACGCAACCTTGATGTAACTCGGCAACCAATCAGAGAAGACCTGAATGGACATACATGAACAGGCATTCTCCGGTGGGGTGATTCAGTCGACAGTGAGACAGCTTTGAGTGTGCCTTTACACTGCATTCGCAATAACCAAGCCTACCTATTCTTCACAGCTCATGCAGGATTATTTTGACAATTCATCGCTCGATCCAGTTCTGTCAGCCCCAAGCAAGTCTAGATTTGTCTCTCAGCGAAAGCGGGGGATGGTTTCAACCGTGGACGATATTAAGGGGAGCTCGAAGTTAACCGCGTTTCCGAAAGAGGACTTTGTACACTGTTTAAGAAAATAGAAGGGACATAGAGATAAACATGTGAGGTCCCATAGAAATTTAACTGAAGGGGATTAAGGAACCATTATCCTAGGCAGGATCTTTTTTCGTTGATAACAAATAGCTGGATTCTTTCAAGACAGATCTCGCGCATATGGATCGGTTTTAGACGATAGGAAAAATCGCAGAGACAGTGGTGTATGAAGACGAACAGATAAGCCCGTCGCCAAAGGGGCAGAGGACCGGGCCCCTACTTGAAATCACGTCTCCCCCACCCCGTGAATGTTAAGTGAATTGGGTTTAGTATGCAAATTTTCAAAACATAAACCATTTTTCCGCCTGCTTCACCTTTCATCATACATTTGGCCATGTCCAGTTATAAGGTGCAGTTCGCCTTTGATGTTATCAAGCGTCTCTCTCCATGTGCTTAAACGTTTGGGCCATCTTTTTTTCATTTTGGTGGGGGTGACCGTTTTAGGATCTTTTTTAAGGGTTCTGGCCATTTTGGGCGTTTTTTGGCTATTTTTTTCTAAATTTGGCGTATATTTAGCAATATTTAGCACTTTTTTTACTCGGCCATACCCACCTCTACTCACAGCACCCTGGCGACGGGCCTGCGAACTAGAGATTGTCGAAGAGGAACCAAGACTGTCTGACAGGTGAGTGCGGAACCATTACATAAAACAGACAAGTGATTAAGGGTCTGGAAAATGCGAGTTATGTCGGACAAGAGCAACCCACCCTTTGTGGAATGTCCCGATGGTATCCAGGGTTTTTTTGGGGGGGTGGGGGTATCTTAACTCAAAAATCTAAAAAAAAAAAAACGAACATGGGCGGAAGAATACATTCAACTTAGTGTAATGAGGCTAAGGACCAATGTAAGAACGAACAAATCAGACGATTTACGAATTAAATAAGTGGAAACAGCACAACGCGCCTCTTTAGATAGGATTATCGGTCGAAAATATCAGGTGTTATTGATCAAAATAACTCTAAACGGTGTCTAGCCGTGGAGCAATAGATAACAAGCTGGTCTTGCAAACCATCACTGATGTTAAGTCACAGAATATCCTCCGCCAGGATTTCTCGAACTATCCGCTTTCACGGAACCACTGAGACTTGGCAAAAAAAAAAATTTAGAACATATATACATAAGAAATGGATATATAATCCAAAGGAAATAATCATAAATGCGTTACATTACTTTGAAACTCTATTTAAAATTATCTCCCGTTATTATACAGTGAATGTATCATTTGGCCTAGACTCCGTGAATAGAAGAAACAATTAAAGTATAACTATTTCTGTCAAATTATGCATCCATTTCTCGATAATATAATTGTCTGCGTTGAGAAACAAATAGAGCAGATATAGACAATGAGTGAACTAAATGAGACTTTGTTGTTAAAGCAGTTATTCGGGCATTTGCGTTAGCGGTGGCTGTTTAGCTCAATGATTAGAGAAATGCTGCAGCAGCCTCATTTCCTCTAATTGTTTATCCTATGTACGTTGTCTAGGCCAAATGATACATTAACTGAGTAATAGCAGGTGATCATTTCAAATAGAATTTTAAAGTAATATAACGCTGTATACACACTAGTAGATACCCATAAAAAAAGATACGTATTCCCCATGCATGGATCAACACTATGGAGCCTAAAGCAGTTTTATTGGGTAACCTTTTTTTAATGATTCAAATATCCTAATTCTATGATTTATTCAAAGTCTCGACTCATCTCAAGCCGTTTTAAAGCGTGAAGTCTTGAGAATTTTTATGAGGTATTTTTATGGTTATGTCATAATAGGAAGGTAAATCAACCAATCAGATCATCCCGTTTGAGCGCAAACAAACAGACAATAAGTTTGCATTCAAGATCATTCTACGGTTAAGTGTAAAAAGGATAATCAAGATTGAAATCTAAAAGCTCCAAAGCCCCAAACGAACAACGTAAAATCAATACACGGCTATAGTGAAGTACTGCAGCTTATGAGTGACAAAGACTACAGACTAAATACGTTGGTGCCAGCATAATATAACAGTATTTGAATACGAAATTTACACAATTACATGACTATGGTTATCCATATTTATCAAGTAAGTCTTAATTTTACATTAGGTATGGCTTTCTTAATGAAAACTAACAACTGAAGTCCCGTTCAACGGATAAATAGGAATCACTCTAACTTCTATTCCAACGGAAGATGATTACTGATACTTTTTTATCGAATACATTATAAATTAAAAATCTTGAAATATATATATATATTTGTATAGATGTATTTATATATAAGAACAGAATGTCCGTGCATATCTGAATTATTTTTTACATCAATATCCCATAATATTTCATTCGAAATTGTTAATGGTTAATTTCTTAAAATCGGTCACAGAACCAAAAATATATGATACAAAAACTAAGGGTTTAACGGAATCCAGTTTGAGAAACCCCAAGTGGCGAACCTTTTTGAAAGCGTGTGCTCGCAATAACGATACTCTTTTTTTTAACCCATTATGGGCCCATGGGAATTTTTGAGCGGTAAATGATCATTTTTTTTTTAAGGAATGTATCAATAAACCTATGTCTCCCCGTAAGGAAACTCAAATGACAATGGGCTGGTCATGTTGCTAGAATGGCAAACAACCGATGGACATCACAACTCACAACATGGATCCCCAGAGATCAAATGCAGAACCGAGGTCGGTAGAATATGAGATGGCGAGATGAACTGAACAGGTTCAGGAAATATTGGCTCCGTGACACCCACGAGAGAAAGGTGTGGCGAACCCTAGGGAGGGTCCATGTCTAACGACTGACGATAAAAGACTGGTGATGATGATGATGATGATGATTTTTCAGAAAAACTACAGATTAAACACTCATTACTGCTGCAGGGTCAAACTCCACTCTAACTTCTATTCCAACGGAATATGATCACTGCAAATTTTGTATTGTACACATAATAGATTTTTTTTTAATTTTTAAATGTATATTTTTTGTATAGATGTATTTATATATAAGAACTGAATGTCTGCGCGTATCTGAAAGATAAATTTTCGTTCAAGTCCGAGACTGAAAAATTTAGCGCTGCCCGTATCGGGTAATCAGTTGGTCACGATTTCAAATCAAGGAAGTGAAATGTGGATTTTACACCTTTCATTCTGGTGAAGATTGTTTTCTTTGTTGTTATTGTTGTTATTGTTTTTCTTGCTACTGTAGGAAATGTAGTCAACTCCAGACCAAGTCCTGGGGTTTGATAATATACACATATTTGTGTATCCAATCACAAGACCCAATCATGAAAACATGTTTAGACATAAAGACGATCAACAATGTTGCACAGTCCGGGTACGCTGACGCCCTGGAATCCGGACATGGGCGACAATAACCCATGTCCACCCTCTTTAAGCACTTAACCCCAAAACCTACCCTCCTATCTGTACTTGAAATGGCATGTCTGGAATGACAGGCCGTCCAGGGGAGATAACCTGACGTAAGCCGTCGAACAACGCCCAGTACTTCGTGTCTGACGGATTAGAATTTGACTTTTTTCACTTCTTTGCGCCTGCTTCAAGAAAAAAGCAGAGGGAAGGGGGTAATTGTTGTGGCTCGATTAGTAAAAAAAGTGGGCACCTTTGACAACGGCATCTAATTGGTACATACATCAAATCTTTTTTCATCTATCTATCTATTTATCTATCTAAGTCAGTTCATATGTTTCTCAGTTTGTTCTCGTATATTCAAAGGTACTTGGTTATATCTATCTACCTCAGTCTGTTGACTATCTATCTATCTATCTATCTATCTATCTATCTGTGTTCATATGTTTCATAGTTTGCAGTCATGTATATATCTATATATACCAATATACTTGGTTATATCTGTCTATGTTCGTACGTTTCTAAGTTCGTTCTCATGTATATATCTATATAAATATACTTGGTTATATCTATATATCTATCTAAGTCTATCCCTCCCTATCAGACTATTCCTATTCATCTATCTATCTATCTATCTATCTATCTATCTATCTATCTATCTATGTGGGTTATATCTGTCTATATTCGTACGTTTCTAAGTTCGTTCTCATGTATATATCTATACAAATATACTTGGTGATATCTATATATCTATCTAAGTCTACCCCTCCCTATCAGACTATTCCTATTCATCCATCTATCTATCTATCTATCTATCTATCTATCTATCTATCTATCTATGTTCACATGTTTCTCTGTTTATTTCAATGTAAGTAATTATCTATACTTATATACTCGATATCAGATTGACAATCTCTTATTCCTTTTTCTCTGTATATCTACCAGACTATGCCAATCTATCTATGTTAATGTTTATCAGTTTGTTCACATGAATGTATCTTGTATGTATCTATCCATAGATATGTGCTTGATCATATATCTATCGATTTCAGTCTATCTATCCATTCTACCTATCCTCATCCTATTCTCTGACATATCTATGCCAATTCCTATCTTTCACACTCTTTATATATATGTTCTTAATTCACTCATCATCTTCTTTCCGCTGTATTCATTTATATCATTTATCATTTATATGCGCTTATATATATATATATATATATATATATATATATATATATATATATATATAAATATATATATATATATATTTATATATATATATATATATATATATATATATATATATATATATATATATATATATATATATATATATATACATACATACACAGAGTATATGTGGTACAAATCAGGCTAGCAGTATAACATAATATAATAATATATCAATAATATAAAGCCACTTCTGAAGTGTAGATTCGCCTGATGAGGCCCAAAGAGGGCAGAAACATGAGTTAGTTTGTGTAATGAATCCACATTCTACTATTTATATATCGGCCTCTGGGTCTGAAGTGAAGGTTTCAATTCTGCCTTGCGGAACTGGATGGGATAATGGAAAGTCTGTAGCCACACCGTGGAGATGTAATACATCGAAACAGCTGTCTGCGGATGACACAATATATATATATATAGAGAGAGAGAGAGACAGACAGACAGACAGACCGAGAGAGAGAGGGGGGGAGAGGTCACAAAAATAACTTCCAAATAGTCCCAAAACAATTTTATTAATGCAATAAACCAATGGTCGCCAAACTGGGCGATACCGTCCACGTGTGGATGATTTTAGCTTCTAAGTGAACGATAGACCCATTACTGGGTCGCAAGATTAAGTTTTATGTCTGTCTTACTTCCGCCACACAGACTACACTGTAAGTCAATACTTGCGACTTTCAATTTGCACGACTCATGTCCCAGAACTGAGGCATTTATTTTTCATTATTTTCCTAATATATGATAAATACGTTGTACATTTACTTACTGGGGAGGGGGTACCTTTATACGAGTTTTTGAGTGTATACAGTTGCCCAGTAACCTGAAAATTAAATCTACGCTAATGTTGCCATCTTTTAATGAGTCTAGCTATTTTAGCTATTTAAAGTGGCTGTTATGTGGCTAACTGAATTTGAATTATTAGTGGGCGGTACAGAAATTTTACCCTCACTAAAGTTGTGAAAGTGGGCGCCAGGCATGAAATGGTTGGCCAACATTGCAATAAACAAATTGCAGGTATAATAAATGTAGACGTATTCAATGTGTTTCGTGTTGTCCCCGGGACATTTACCCAGTCGGTAAGGGCAAGTTACTGATCTGTGCACATTCTGACATACCTCATTGTCGATGGTGGCAACTTTTTATAGCCAGGTTTTCAATTCTTGTATGGTGACTGATTTTGAACCATGCAACGGGTTCATTTGACTCTCTAAAGAAGAAAAGATGCGGAGGCGTTAACAGTGTGTGTATGTATTGGGGTGGATGTGTATCCGTATGTGTGTGTGTATGTGTGTGTGTGTGTGTGTGTATGTGTGTGGCCATTTACACAGATCATTTGCTATCTTTGTGAATTCATTTCCCTTGAGATAGATTAATAGATTGATTCGAACAAACCGAGATAGATAGCTATGAACAGATTGGGATAGATAGATAGATAGATAGATAGATAGATAGATAGATAGATAGATAGATAGATAGATAGATAGATAGATATGAACAGATTGGGTTAGATAGATAGATATGAACAGATTGGGATAGATAGATAGATAGATAGATACGAACAAAGCTTGATAGATAAATAAATAGAAAATTTTGAACGGACTGACATAAATATATATGAACAGGGGTCGATAGATAGATAGATAGATAGATAGATAGATAGATAGATATGAACAGGGATACGTACATACATACATACATACGGACAGACTGCAATAGACGGATATAAATGGAGGGTCTCTTAGTGAAAAGAAAAGGATAATGTCATACATTCATTTTTTACCAGGAGTAAATTGCTCAATGAATTTGCATTCAACGTACTCTTAAAAACCTTTCTCCGGTTCACCTTCAACTATTTTTGTAATTACAACGGTAAAAGTCGATGAACTAGTTTATTCAGACGGACATTTCTGGGTCCCTTGTGTTGTCACTTAGACGAGAAGCGACAATGAAAGATCGTCCAGGCTGGTGACCTTTGACCCGACAGTTCACGTCCTTTTCGAGACATGAAATCTTGCGCGGTTGGGAATGTCGGGACCGTGTTCAATCATCATAATTCAACGTCATTCTCAACGGAAATCAAATCTGGCGACTGCGCAGTACAGTAAAAAAAAGAGAGACGAAAATAGGTCGTCTGCTTTTAGCGGTAATGACGACAAAGACAATAAATATAGACACCACAAAGAAAGAATAATATGAAAATAAATAAACCTTTACCTTCAAAAAGAGAACAAAAAATCTCAAAATGGATGGATGGTCCATACGTCTCTCTCTCTCTCTCTCTCTCTCTCTCTCTCTCTCTCTCTCTCTCTCTCTCTCTCTCTCTCTCTCCTACAGTCACGTATAGGTCGCTTCCTGGTGAATGCAGTTTCGATACTTATTTATTTTTTATTCATATGACCTGAGGTCGCGCGTTTCACTATCGGTTAACATTGGTGTGGAGTAACATAAAGTCCCTACTAAAAAAATGTCTTTATAATTATCTCATCCCGTCGGATATATCTTGTCCATCTACTAATACAATACATATATATATTTATATATATATATGTGTGTGTGTGTGTGTGTGTGTGTGTTTGCGATGATCTCCCTTCGTTACGCGATTAATGCATCACTCAACCTAGACAACGTAAATAGAATAAACAATTGAAGGAAATGGAACTATTGCAGGAATCGAATCTGCCTCTGATAGGATAGCCACTTCAACGTAGCGATGCTCTTACCATTGAGCTAATACAGAAGCCAAAATAACCGCTTCCACACCAAATTCTCATCCCGTTCATTCTTGGTCTATTTGTCTCTTTCAACGCGACAGTTATGCATGAAGAAATGGACATATTAGGCCCGACAGAATAAATTATAAGTTGTGTTGTATTGTATAGAAACTTTTGGAGGTTTCTATATAATATAATGCAATTTGTAATACATATATATATATATATATATATATATATATATATATATATATATATAAACTCATCCACAATGCATAGCTCCTGGCAGTGGACTCTGGTTCCACATGGTACATTTTAATACACACTCACACAGCGCACACCACTGATGATGGGATGAATCCCGAAACATGTGTGGACTATTGACTTATAAGGATTAATAAACCTTACCAACAAACACTTCACTCCCGAGTCTGTCTCACTCTCTAAAGTACACATTATATATATATATATATATATATATATATATATATATATATATATATATATAAGAAGTATACCTTGAATAGTGCAATTATTTCGTTTGAAAATTTCCTGTATTGTTTGATGTCTAATTATGATTTAATGTTTTTCAGCTTGTCCTTAGTAACATTTGTACTGCAGTACCTTTATCGTACAACCTCAGAAAACTCGCACTAATCAAAAGTGCACTATCAAGGTATTGCACACACGCGCACGCGCACAAGCACACACACACACACACACACACACACACATATATATATATATATATATATATATATATATATATATATATATATATATATATATATGTATATATATTGATACTTATAAGGACATGTGTCCGGTGAATGGGTACATGTCCTTATAAATATCATTTTTTATATGTTAATAGCTCTATTTACTGTGTCAAATATTGAGCTCTGTTATTAATCATCAACAACGGATAAAATCAGTTTTCATTTGTTTTCTGTTTGTATGTTACATATTGAGACAATATATGCACATATATATGTATATATATATGTGTGTGTGTGTGAGAGAGAGTGTTTGTGTGAGTGTTCGTCAATTAGTCCGTTTGTCTGTCTATCTGTCTGTGTGTCTGTGTGTATTTGGGCATCAAACCTTCATTCATGCATGATTAAATAGGACGGACAAAGAGCATTTTTTATTACATTTTTCTTGTTTTCACACCAGAGAACGTATGTTTGGATCTATGGAGTGTAATAAGTGCTTAAATGTAGCATCTTACTAAATGCTTTCGGCTGAACAACTAGCCATTTTCAAGTTATTTGACAATTCCACAATCATTTCAGCCAGGATGTATTTAGCTCAGCCATTAGTATGTTGATGGGACATGGCAAGTGGTTGGAAAACTGGATTCTCATATTGGAGGGGTTCCGATTCTTAAATACATTAAATTCAATAAAAAAAATTGACATGATCTTCCTTGTCAGTTTTATTCAATCAGATATGTGCATCTGTATATACCTGTGGTTCTTAACCTTTTTACCAGCAACCCCTTAGTTGTTAGGACTTGACTCCATACCCTCTCCATATTATTCCACCACACGTTTAGTTCAGAATGGATGAAAATTAGTGGGAAAATGAATTTTAACGAATCTTATTCACCACGATATCATTCAAATACTTCTTGAAAAAATGCCCCAAATAATTTGAGAAATTGTTACTTGAAATCTCGAAAGAGAGAGCGAATCCGTGAAACTCGCTCTCCCTTTCGAGATTATTCACACCCCCTAAGGGGCATGCCCCTCTGGTTAAGAGTCACTGATATATACCCCATAATCCTTTATATAAGACAAATATTTGATTAAAGAAAACGCTATGCAAATATTACATTGACTCAGAGGTGCTGGTATTATGACTTGGGACCGCCTATCTAAGATCGATATGGACAGTTATAGGGCTTGGGCGAGTTGCAGTGAGCAGTAGTTCTCAAAATACCATTGTAAACCATTCATTTCATAGACTCGTTTCCATTCCATATCATACGTGTGCCATTTAGAGCAAGTAGTATTCCATATTTTCCATTTTACATTTTACGGAATTATATTGTCTTGATATTTAAGGATTGTACGAGTTACACTTGGGTTTATTGATTTTATACCGAAAATTGTTTCTTTAGTTGTAAGAATGGTCAATGAAGGCCAAGAAATTAGTTAGTTTTTTAGACAATTTAACAAAGCAATAAATAGACATGTCAAAAGAAGTAACACAAACAACGAGTCACGTCTGTTGTAATGCTTACTGATACCACATTGTCAAGGACGTCTACGTAAATAAGCCTTAGGTTTCAAATAAATTGAATGATATTTAGTATAATATATCATTCATGTACAATACATTATGATAATAACCTACGTAAAATAACAAACCAAACGTAGTATGACATAAGCTATAAATCAAAATCATAGCTGAGATGGAGATGGCGCTTGATCAACAATGCTGGGATGTCATAAGTGTTTTAAATCCCCGAAACCGTTACACTGTAAACAACTGATGACCCTAACAAGAGAATATCTGCACATAGTACCATAACATCAAAGTCTATGTAAAACATTGAAAAAAGATGGGGTTTAATGAATTACATGAATAGATATTGGGAAAGAAGTGACTGAAGTGATACAAAAAACCTTTTGAAAAAGATTTTTTCTCTGTGTTTAGTGTTAGAAGCTGTAAAGCATTCTAGACTATACACACACACGTATACACACACACACACACATATATATATATATGTGTGTGTGTGTGTGTGTGTGTGTGTGTGTGTGTGTGTGTGTGTGTTTCAAAAATACAGAGAAAGCCGTTTATTATAATCACAGATAATGTCTTCAAACAGTTTATTGCGATCAAATTCTCTCAATCCCAAATACTTTATCAAAATGAATTAAAAATTATTATAATTATTATTATTATTATTATTTGTAGTTTTTCTCAACTTTGAATTTTGCTTTATATTATCAGCCAGTTATTGTTATCTAAAAGACCTGTCCCAAAGTGTTTGCAATAAGCTGCTTTCTCTGTATCTGACGGTATCTTTTAAAGACGCCATATTGGTAGTACTTTTGCCTGTTCTATTTCTATTGTATCATAGTCCGATAGAATTCCCTCACAATCTCAGCTAGAATCAGTTTCATTGACTTACTGACAACCGACAATGAACATATGCAGATCCCGATATTGAGATCTAATCATCAACGCAAATTGTAGCCTTTGTTTTGTTGGAAATATATGCAAAGACGGCGCCAGTCGTCTGCTTGTAATTTTGGCGGGAAGTATTCCACTTAGAGTAAAAAGATATGTCGACCGATATTTTTTTTTACTTGTTGTTGTTTCAATTTGAATTCTCGTAATTGTATCTGGACTTCTTCAGTTGATATCGTGCATCGGATTTCAGTCTGATTATGTAGATTAGTTGTAAGGACAGATTTTAAAAGCATACAAATGTACTGATCCTCGGCATTCAGTTTACTGGGAAATTCTGTAAAGGTTTTTTTTTTCTATTATTTATCATATTTTTTCCAATCACCATCTCTTCTTCCCTACGAGAGGTAATCAATTCAACGAGAAAGGAGGTTTGTTTTTTAAGGAGTCCCTGTATCTCCTCAGAGCACGTCGAAAAAAATATGTATATATATATATACAAAGTCTGCCCGGAAAATACCCAACCATCTTAGATATCTCGAGAACCGTTTGCGTGGTCATGGTGTAACTTGCCTAACAAAGGGCATTTCACTGAGCATGAAATGACAAAAGCTCTCGAGCGTATACTCTATCAGCAATGAAGCGTTGTCAACTGAGCTTGTGAACTGTGTGATCGAAGCATTCCCAATGACCGACCAATTCCTTTCTTCACGTGTCGTTGGCAAATTATATGAGCCATGTCTTTTTCGTAGTCGTAGTCAACCTCTATCCACCTTTCCCTTCATCAAACGTCATCATCATCATCAGTCTTTTAACGTCCGTCGTTGGACATAGACCTTCCCAATGATTTGCCACACTTCTCTATCATGGGAGTCGCGGAGCCAGTACTTCCTGAACTAGCTCGTCTCTCCATCTAATATTCAGCCGGTCTCGGTTGCGCATGTGATCTCGGGGGATCCATGTCGTGAGTCGTGATGTCCATCGGTTGTCAGCCATTAATGTACCAACCGATAAAAATCAGGTTTTTCTCTTTATAATCACATAGTGATTTACCATTGACCCTCAAATTTTTCGAGTTGCTCTTTTGCAGATTTCATTACTCGCGAATTTGTAAGCAATATTTAAATGTTTGGGTATTTTTACCGGCAACTGAATAAATCCATTAATCTATTACATTAAATTTATAAGTTAATCTCAAATACTTTTTCAAGTTGAAGTAAAGGTATATTCTTTCTGCTTACTGTTTTATTTTCATTACAACACGATTTACCTTTGGCTTTTTTTATTTAGTTGTTTCCTGAGGTTAAAATTCGTTTCAATAATGAAAGTAGAAAAATCTATAGATAATTTCTAACCGATTAAATCTCCTTTCAATCAGATTTTGGCTGAGTGCCAGATTTTTTTTTAATTAGGTTTGAGGTGGCTTTCCCATTCTATGAACCATGTAGCAATAATGTTGAGCTTGACCATTACTGTTCGTCCGTAGTAATGACGCAATTGCAAATCACAAATCTCCTCTTCCACTCAGAAAAAAGTTTCGCTGCAGAACTGAAATAAGCGAGGTTTCCCCCTCCGGGCAATGCCAGGAACTCCAGTCGGTATATATATATATATATATATATATATATATATATATATGTGTGTGTGTGTGTGTGTGTGTGTGTGTGTATGAAGTTATCAGTTCTCAATCTGATTTTTTCATCACTTTATATCATTAACCATCCTTTAAAAGATTACTCTCTTGCAGACAGCGACCCCGCCGAAAATGTACTAATTTGCTGTTGATTGATATGTTTTGATGACAGACAGGCGGTGAAACTCCACCTAAAATCTTGTTAATGACCATATGACCCTCTCCTCCACTACCAACAGGGAATCCCATCCGTTACAAAAGTGACATTTCAAACAATCTTCATTTCGGATGTGAAAATCATGCAGTAAGTACAAAACCAAAATGTTACAGGTACAAGTAGGCACAAGGGTTATCGTAACAAATACTCAGAACACACACACACACACACACACACACGTATATATATATATATATATATATATATATATATTGTGTCATCCACAGACAGGTGTTTTGTTGTATTACAACTCTTCAGTGTGGCTAAAGACTGTCCGTTATCCCATCTAGTACCATGAAGCAGTACCATGAAACCTTTGCTTCAGACCTGGAGACCGATATCCTAGCTCTGCGCTTGGGAACTGGACGGTCAGTAAGACTGAATTTGAGCCGTATTTTTATTTAGTTTGAATTCCTCGTCCACCATGGTGCTCTATTCCTATGGAAGAGCATTGCATAAGCTTACAACTATTTGGAATTATTACGTGTACACAGAGAATGTGTCATTTGGCCCGGACAGGGTAAATAAACAATTTAAAAAAATGAAATAGGCTGCCTCAGGAATCGAACCTGCAAACGATAGTTCGCTGCCATCACATGGTGTCTCTCGAAACATTTAGCTGAACAACCTGCCAGTGCGTTGAGAGCCCAAATAACAGCATTATCTCCAAATTCTTATCTTGTTCATTCACTGCCCACACCACCCCTATTGTTTCTCAACGCCGGCAATTATATTATTGTATGTAAATCATGAGGGAATGGATATACAATCTGACTGAACAATCATATAAATGCAATGTATTATGTGAAACTTAATTTGAAATGACCGCCCGTTATTTACGCTGTCAAGGCCAAATGACACAATACTGTGTAATAACTTGAGGTCATTCTAAATGTAGTCTGATATAATGCATTTATATAATTGTTCTGTGAAATTATGCATTCATTTCAGAGTGTGATATATATATATATATATATATATATATATATATATATATATATATATATATATATCCTCCCAAAATATCTACCACCATCTCTCATGCAAGTCATCTTTAATCCGATCAGTGTCATATCAAAATGTTATTTTATTACTATTTCATTATTTAATTTTGGGATCATGGTGCATGTAATCGATTTCCATAAGTGTTTTGTTATTGTAATTTTATTCTTCATTATGGAGTTCGTTAGCATAAAAAAGTAGAACAGGTTACTCTCCCCGTCATGTTTATCAATATTTCCAGGATTATATCTTCTTGAAGAAGATATTTTCTTTTACTTTTCTGTTAGTATGAATGTAGGTTAATGTAAAATGATTTTACATGTATTCATTATACATGCATATTTATATAAACAATGTATACATCTTTCATACGTGTCGAAATATAGAGAGATTGTTAGATAGATAGGTAGATAGATAGATAGATAGATAATTACAAATATGTAATTCAATATACGATATGTGATGGGTTTATTTCATGAAAGTGCTCAATACAAAATCATTGAGTTACAGTAGAGCTATGAGTATGATAAAGTAATAGATTCTCTACGCAGGCATGTTTGTGTTTCCGCCTCTCGGGCTTCTCCGGGCGAATAGTTTAATTTTTCCGGATTTCTATTCAAAAACATTTCTGGGAATTACGTATTTCTCCGTTAATCTTCTTCTTCTTTTGGGAAAACCCAACCTTATCATATTTATGCTAACTTTTTCTTTTTTGTTTATGATTTTTTTATTCACAGTACCTCAAGTTTTCGCTTTTTGAGGATTCTTTAAGTGAGGTAACTCATCCATTGTAAGCTTATGCAATGCTCTTCCATAGGAATAGAGCGCTCCGGTGGATGAGGAGTTTCTGCGTAAATGAATATATTGCTCAAATTCAGCCTTACTGACCACCTAGTTCCGTAGTCCAGAGGTAGGATATTTGCCTCCGGGTCCGATGTGTGGGTTTCAATTCTGCCTCGATTGGATTGAATGAAGTTCATAGCTACACTGAAGAGATGTAATACATCGCTGTGGATGACACAATAATATATATATAGAAACTCATTTGTAATGATTTATGTTTCACTCACTCCAGACAACGTAAATAGAATAAACAATTAAAGGAGTCGAATCGAACTTGGAGCGTTGCTGTTACCATTGAGCTAAACAGCCACCCATAATTCAATGGTCAAAATATTCCAATTCATTAATTCATAACTTGTGTTGTAAGAAACGAATAGACCAAGAATATAGGAGATGAGAATTTAGGTTGAAAATAGTCATTTGGGCCGAGTATAGTATCTGTTCTTTGACGCCCCTGGGCTGAGTAGTTGATTATTGTCCGGGATTGTCCCCCATCCCAGAATCTCTGACCAGCATGCTCAGGCTCATCCTGAGAGCATCAACAGGATCCATCCTGAGAACCAAGTCCAGCCTGCCATAATGACTTCGCGAAATCATGCGCGAAGACTTGGGGTCACTTGCATTACAAGATTCGTCCTGTGAACAAAGTCGTCTGTCCCGACGTCCTTGCAAAATCATGTGCAAGGACTCAGTTTCTCTTGCACCATGTGCCTGCCCCTTCACGAACGCTGGGGACCCCACCTTAATCCCGACATTGTGTGTGTCATATTTATAGTCGTGGGAAAGCAAAAGAAACAAACTCGGTCAATTTTCCGATGTTTGTGGTACGTGAAATATGATTAGAGACGACAAACACCAGTAGCGCTTTACCCATTGTTGGGGGATGGATTCGTGACTTTCCCAAGGGCATTAGTGTCAGTCTTAGTTTGAACTCGGCTTGCCCTGACTACTTTTCGGTTTGCTAATTGATCAGCCACCGACACTCTCCAAATAACGAGTTCGAATAACTTGAAAAATACTTATTCATCTTGTAATTAACCTGTTTAGGACAGCATTTCCCGTACATGAATGCTTGTAAAATCGTCGATGTGCACTAGGTATAATCGTCTCTAATCACAGAGAACCGGTGTATGTGTATTTTAAGTGTCTTCCTGCTGGTCGTCTAATTGCATCGGACAGTTATCTTCTTCCACTGCGTATGCCAGTACCGTTTATACGCGTATCGGACATCATTTTCTCTTCACCTTATCATCGGATGTCGATTTCTGTTCTTATTACAACCACAACGAAGGACAGAATTATTTACTTATTTATTTATGTCCTATCAGAGACCGTCCACCAAAACATATTACTGCTGTCAAACTCCACTACCAAGTCTGGAACTGACTTTGTTTTCCTACCGTGACAATAACAACAATCCGAGACAAAATTAAGGATGTAAACTGGTATATAAAATTCATAACCCTGAGACTTGAATTCACGACCCGATTGCCCGCAGGTTGTCTTACTTATTACTAAATTGACAAGTCTTAGCTATTCCCTAAAATTTATCATACAGATATATAAAGCTTTATTTCATTCTCAAGAAGTATAAACATTTATACAAAAGGATATATATTTTCATATTTTTTCATTAATTATATATACAATACAAAAGCAATCATCTTTAGTTGGAATAGAAGTTTGATATTGGTTTTCATCCCTAATACGTGGTGCAGCTTTTAGTCTTGTTATTATGATTATCCTGTGAAATATTTAGGCCTGTATCTTTTTTCATCTTTTCATCAATAAATTCCCGCCAACGTGTGCACCAGCTTCTTATTGTTGTCTGCAGTTCTGGAAAGAAGAATGAGGTCTGTCCGGAAAGTATCCAGCCATTTTGAATATCTCAAGAACTGTTTACATGGCCTTGATATAACTTGGCAATCGAATACGTGGGACCTTACGCGTGGATGCGTGCACGAACATTCACTCTCCTGTGCAGTTCTTAGTCAGCCATTGACCGAGGTTGTGCAATGTGCATTGTTTACAGTGACTGGGTCTGTCTATTCACCAGGTTCCCACAAAACATCGAATCGTCCAGGTCCGCCTCTCCCCCTACAGTCCAGATTTGGTTCTCTAAGACTTCTGGGTTTTACAAATAAGATTTCAGACAGTGGACGAAATTAAAAAGAACGTGATTAGGCAGCTGATGACGATGAATCTGAAAGAGGACTTTGCAAAGTGTGCTGAAAGATGAATGGTGGAAGGGACTGTGCGTGGAAATTGGAACAATCATCATCATCATCATCATCTGTCTGTTATCGTCCGTCGTTGGACATACACCTTCCCTTAGATTCGCTAGACCTCTCTATCATAGGCATCGCGGAGCCACTACTTTCTGAATTTATCTAGCTAGTCACGCCATCTTTCTGTCAGCCACTGCTTCGTACCAGATCTCTGGGGATCCACGTTGTGAGTCGTGATGTCCAGTGGTTATCCGACATCATAGCAACATATCCAGCCCATTGCCATTTGAGTTTTTTTTAACTATTTCTGTGATATCTGGGACTCCTGTCTTTTCTCTGATATACTGTGCAGACTTATGATCTCTCCTTGTGAGGTTGAGTATGATTCTCTAGTGTGCACGTTGCATGGTTCTCAGTTTTAGGGTCAATCTTTTGGCTAAGTTCCATATTTCAGATTCATATGTAACTTTCAGTTGGATTCATTGGTTGTTTACCTTACAAGCTCTTTGAATGCTAATAAACCTTCTCAAAACTATTGACAGTATTGAAAATACTATTTTGTACGTTGACTCATGCGTATTTGACAGACACTGAAACATGGAATCTAACAAATGAAAGAACATGAAAGAATTGTGCTCGACATCACATGAAGAGATCATTAGACAGCATAGTACATCAGGAGAAAAACATGAGTCCGAGACATCATAGAATTCATTAGAAAACTCAAATGACGATAGGCAGGTCATGTTTCAAGAATGGTAGACAATCGCTGGATATCGCGATAGGATCCCAAGAGATTGCATGTGGAACTGCGGCTGGCTGAATATGAGATGACGAGATGAACTAGACAAGTTCAGAAGGTATTGGCTCCGCAACACCCATAATAGAGAAATCTGGCGTTTCCTTGGGAAGGTCTCCATCCAACGACGGACAATAAAAGAATGATGATGATGATGATGATGATGATGATGTATCGAAGGCCAAGCTTAGGTACCAGTGACACAGGCAATCATCCAGGGTGCCCATGAAAGGTGGCGTTTTTTATCAGTGGTAGACAGCGGGACTTTCCCTAATACAAATGGGCATTGGGAAACTTAACAGATTAACAACAGTCAAAAGAATGAAAAAAATCTTCAATGTGAAATTTGGAAATATAAGATAACACCTTACTTCAGAAGTTGTCGCAGTTCGGCTTGACCGGAAAGCCATACGATCGGTCCCGTATCTCAGTACATACGTAAAAGGTCGGGGGAAAAAAAACGAGCAGCTATCTTGGCAGTCGGTGGTCGTGGATGGAGTTTGGGTTTGTGGGTCGAAGAGAAATGAGGCAGTATGGATGGAGGGAGGGAGGAATGAAAGATGAAGAAAAAAATAAAATTATTTAGACGAAGATAGATGACCTACCTTTGACTCGAACCTAAATCAGCCACGCTGGAAACGAACGCACCCACTTCCTGAAGCTGAAAAAAAAATGGCTCCTTGCTGTTCGTTGTAAATTATAGATGTCGTTTACTACCCATAAATTCGGGAATCATTTTTTTATTTTTTTGTCTATATATATATATATATATATATATATATATATATATATATGTGTGTGTGTGTGTGTGTGTGTTTATATATATGTGTTATATATATATATATATATATATATATATATATATATATACATGTATCCGTGTGTGTATATGTGCATATATATAAATGCATATATATGTGTGTGTGTGTGTGTGTGTGTGTCTGGTTAGTCACTATATGGAAACCATCACGTGACCAACATCTTTTGGCAGCAGGCCGTGTAGGGAATGATGTTCAAAAATTGGGGAAAGGGTTGACCAACAAATAAGTTACTTCCTTTGCCTTTTGTTGCGCAGTAATCGCAAGAAGGTCTGAATTTTGGAAAAAAAAAAAAAAACAGAACAAGTGGACACATACTAGGGATCATTTTAGCATAAACTTACATTGCAAATTGAACCCCTACTTAAAACCTTACGGTGGGAATTTTGAAAAAAACACAAAAAACGTTTTTGTAGACATGATAAGGAGCAAATGTTAAAATTTTCAGTCCTCTAGCTCCCTCGGCGTGGTTTGTACGCGTGATACATATATATATACGTGCATACATAGCCAGCAAACCCGTCCAAATAGGGAACTAAAGAAACCCATGTTTACAGTTTTGATGACAGTTTTTGTTGATGGTCTCGAATATATATATATATATATATATATATATATATATATATATATATATATATATATATATATATATATGGGGTTAGTGTGTTCCTTTTGTATTCTTGGTTGTCAAATTGTTGGCCTCTTTTTCCTTTCATCCCTTTTTTTTCTTCGTACAATATATCATCTCGGTGGCCAAGATTGATCCCTTGCTTTTTTTAAATATTTTGCAGGGTTTTTTTTACTGTTATATAGATAGATAGATAGATAGATAGATAGATAGATAGATAGATAGATAGATAGATGAATATGAAAAGACTGAAATTGATAGATAGATAGATAGATAGATAGATAGATAGATAGATAGATAGATATGAAAAGACTGAAATAGATAGATAGATAGATAGATAGATAGATAGATAGATACATACATACATACATACATACATACATACATACATACATATGTGCAGAGATAGATAGATATGAACGGACTGAGATTGATAGAACGATGGATAGATAGATAGATAGATATGAAGAGACTGAGATCGATATGAGCAGAGATAGATACATAGATAGTTATGAACAGACATTCTAGCAACATGATCAGCCAATTATCTTTTGAGTTTCCTAATAGATTCTATGATGTCTCAGGCTCTCTTTTTCTCCTTAATATATTGTGCTATTTTGTGGTCTCTCCATGTGATGTCGAGCAAGATTCTCAGTTTGTAGGTCAATGTCCTGGTTACATTCCATGTTGCAGTTCCATAAGTGACTATTGGAAGGATGTATTGGTTGTCTACTCTTCTTTTAATGACGGGATTTTCTTGTTCTTGAATGTTGAGCTTGTTCAACTGAAGGCTTGCCATCCAAGAGTGATTCTTGACTTGATTTCTTCTACTTATGAGGATTCCATGAAGATTCGTTGTCCTAGGTAGATGTAGTGGTCTTCTTTCTTCTGTTCTGCATTTTCAATTTTGATTGTTGAGCGCTTATTTCCGACATGTTTGTTGCGCATGATCTTTTCTCTGCTGAAACTTTCTGGCTTTCTTCGTTCACTTCGTCTAGAATTGCGGGCTCTGCTCATCGCATAGCGTAGTGGTTACAGAATCAGATAAAAGTACTGCAAGTAATCTGATGGTTCTAGGTTCAATCCCAGTGTGAGATAATAATAATGACTACTAATGCTAAGAGGGAGTGCAGTCAATATCCCCCCCCTCTGTCGGTTGAATAAAGGGTTCGGTTCGTTACTTCCCAACACCTACCAGATGATATCTGATGAAGGCCGTAGTGTACAACGGCCGAAACGTTGTATGAAAAACAACCAAGATGAGGATAGTCCGAATAATAATTGAAATAATAATAATACCTCATCTCAAAAATTCAGAGATATGATTTTTGGAGGTTGAAAATTGTTTTTAAGTTCAGTTTATTGATTAGTCTAAAATCTGAACGCTGAAAAATAGGGGTCTGCCAAAAAACCTCCTCTGTAGAATGAATCCTCTAGTTCACAAAGAAACTACTGATACATATCATCATCATCATTTTAGACATTAGATATACAGACCGCTTCACGAAATCATTAGTTTCACAATCTAGCTGTGACATACATATATATCATCATCATCATCATCATTGACATCGTCATCGTCAATCATGAAGACAACACGAATCCAAAATGTTTCGACCTAAGTAAAAGGTCATTCTGGTTCAGCAATGATTGGCCTATTTATCTGGACTTAATGCAAACTCATACATCAAGCATATAAACAAATGCCAAGTCTATTAGGGAGTAATTTGATCCTATAGACTATTGTGTCCCAATTCGTGCCTCTTTATTCACCGATATTTATGATTGTTAAAGGTAATAATGCGGCAAAAAGCCGAAACAGGCGTGAGGACAAGGCTTGTCTGCTATTAACTAACCCTAATCATTTAACTATAATTGCGCACGTGTGTGTATGTGTGTGTGTGTGTGTATGTGTGTGTGTGTGTGTGTGTGTGTGTGTGTGTGTGTGTGTGTGTGTGTGTGCACCGAGATAACCCAACAACTAGTTATTGTACGGATTTGGCATTCGCCAAGTGCAAACAAGGCATTGCAGTGTCGAGTTTGAAGTTCTTTGGATCAATGGTTCTCGATAACTCCAATAAAGATAGATAAGATATTGAAGAATACTTAAATTTAGATATAAAATATCTAAATTGACAATACTGACGAGAAGTAAGCGAAAAACTTCTTAGCCGTAGCATCGGTAGATGGACAGAAAATTATTTTACATGATTATAATGGTAAGCTGCTTACCACACCATTAAGCCCGGCCCCTTTGGAAAGGACACGGCTCTAATCTGAGTATGATTGAAGGAATTCCTACAATTACTCGACAACTGGTCCTTGCACAAAGTTGAAATTTGCCAGATATATTGGTCAGAACACAAGACACTCCAGTGTTTGAAGTTGTCTGAAGCTTGAAGGACTTTTTGTATCAGTGGTCCTAGAGAAATTTAATAACAATAAATAAAAAAAGGAAGATTGTAGATCTCCTACATAGTTTCTATTTATCATCTCATTTTGAATTCTGCTCTTCAGAATCATCAAATTTAACATATAAAATAATTAATTTGACAATACTGAAGAAAATTAACCGAAATATTTCGAAGTCGTTATTTTGTAAGACAGTAAATTATGTTATATGTCATTTATGGTAAGCTACTCCACACCCAATAAAAATCTGGCCCCCTTCCAAACAAGTACTTTCGGAATGGACATTGTCCTAGTTAAAAGAATTCCATAAAGAACAGAATAGATGTTAAACTAAACGAGCAATATCTGGTGGATAGATGAAAACTTGCGATCCAACCTGTAACATTTTTCGCGTTGTCACCAAAAACAATCCGGTAGGTTTTTCACTTAACCTAATTAGAGGCCACACATCAAAGCGATTAATATAACCAAACTGGTGCAAATGATTTTCGATATTGGGTATTTTGAGCATGTTTGCTATCCCCTGTGTTATATGACTGATTAATTCAAAGTGATGTCTTGATTGGATCGCTATCAACTTCAGCTGACCTACCCAAGGGTAGAGCATCACTCAATGGAAAATAAAATCTACTTTTGACGAGCTCAATTGTTCACAATATCTTCACTATAAACTACTCTTATCTTTTTTCCAGCTGAGACGCATTTTTTCCTTCCTTCCATTTTCAATGTTAGAATCAATAAATAGAAGTATATCAATTTTGACAATGTTTTAAAGCATGATGATCTGATAGCTATCACAGTACAATCAAAATCGATCTTCTTGAATGAAGTTAGTTCAAAGTAAACACCCCTAATGCTATTTAACGACAAACACATAATCTTTTTAGCCAATACCAATCAGAAAACTGAATGGATGAACCAGCGTAGTTGTTCAGAGGCGAAGAAGTTGAAACTCTCTATCACCAACTGACACATATAATTACCTGGGTTATCTAAGAGCAAAGACACGACGAAAGGAAAGAGACACCTCTATTTTCAAATAAAGTCCCTATCTTCAAAGATCTAAGCTATTCAATATCATTTTACTGTATAAATTGATGGATTGGCCATTAACAGATTTCAAAGTGTTTAGTTCTTCAAGCGTTTAATACATTAGATCTGCTATCTTCTCTGTGATATCCAACGAGGCTCCATCATTTACCCGAAGTAACTTGACTTGTTTTTTCTGTGTATTGTTATTTATCGATCAGAAATGATTTGGACGTTATCATGATTTTTATCAGTTGAAGTACTGTAAAACATTTGATATGAGTACTTTTTTACCTTCATCTAAATTCATTGGTTAGTTTAATTAGTTATTTACTCACTGCCGGATGTAAATCACTCTGAGTAAAAGTTGCGATAAAAAAAACTGCCAATAAATGAAGATTAACGTAAAAAGCAGTCATAATATCTTCTTAATAAAAATTGCCTTGTTGACAACTGAAAATGGTGTATTTTCGAAATTGATATTCTTGGTTCATTATCCTACGACTGGATTTACCACTCTTTTATTCAAGGAAGTTCTTTCTGCTCAGTAGGGACACGATATGAATCAACCAGTAAAATGATATTACTTCCTGAACGAAGTAAACTTTCCTGGAAGAAGGAGGAGACCGTAAATCGCATTGGACTGTAACTGTGATCGGTAGGTAGTTTTGCAATGCGAAAGTTGACATTAGTAAAACATATTTGGTTAGTTACTCAATAGAAACTGTTATTTGACCAACGTCACTTGGCAGCATATCGTGTTTTGGGCTGATCAATTAAACAATCGGAAAAAGGGTGATCAATGGACAAGTTACTTCTATAGCCCTTTGTTGGGTAGTAATCATTAAAAAAGTTTCCATTTAAAAAAGAATACAAAATTTTACATTGTAAATTGAATACCTCACTAAAAACCCATTTCTGCTGATATAATAGGGAGTAAATGTTTGAATTAAAAACATAAACGTGTTTGTGTAGCGAATCCATTATTTCACCATATTCAAAGCTCTACTCCAGCTTAATTTGATGGCGAATGTATAGAGCACTCCATGAAATAAACCCATCACACAATCATCATCATCAGTCTTTTAGCGTCCGTCGTGGGACATAGACCTTCCCCGGGATTTGCCACACTTCCCTATCATGGGCGTCACGGAGCCAGTACTTCCTGAACTTGTCTAGCTCGTCTCTCCATCTAACACTTTGCCGGCCTAGGTTGCGTATGTGGTCTCGGGGAATCCATGTTGTGAGTCGCGATGTCCATCGATTGTCTGCCATTCTTGCAACATGGCCAGCCCACCACCATTTGAGATTTGTTATGGATTCTATGATGTCCCTAAGTCTTGTCTTTTCTCGGATGTACTGTGCTGTCTTGTGGTCTCTCCATGTGAGGCCCAGCATTATTCTTTCACGTGCACGTTGCATGGTTCTCAATTTTCGGGTCTGTCTCTTGGTTAGGTTCCATGTTTCAGCTCCATAAGTGACTATTGGGAGGATGCATTGGTTATACACCCTTCTCTTTAGGATTAATGGGATCTTATTATTTTTGAAGGTTGAGCTAGCTCTGCCAAAGGCTTGCCATCCTAGTGTGATTCTTCGCTTGATTTCCTCTTCTTTTGAGGGTCTCATGGAGATCCGTTGTCCTAGGTAGATGTAGTGGTCTACTTCTTCCAGTTGTGTGTCCTCGTTTTGATCTTAGTGTTTTTATCCCCGATGTGGTTGTTGCACATGATCTTCGTCTTGCTGAAGTTCATGTGTAGGCCAACTTTCTTGCTCTCTTCATTTAGTTCATCTATCATTAGTTGGAGGTCGTGTAGATTCTCTGCGAAAAGGGCTACGTCGTCTGCAAATCTAAGGTTGCTCAGATACTCGCCGTCTATCTTAATTCCTTTACTCTCCCAGTCTAGCCTTCTGAAGATCATCTTGAGGCAGGCTGTGAAGAGTTTAGGTGAGCTGGTATCACCTTGTCTTACTCCTTTCTGGAGCTGAAATTAAATCACTGATTTATACTTTGATATATATATATATATATATATATATATATATATATATATATATATATATATATATATATATATATATCCTGTAAGGATAACACAAATGAAGTTCCATGCCGTCATCTCTCCACCATCTATACTATCCCAAACCTATCCACACAATCCAATGCTGAACCACTTCCCTCCGACCCTGGCACCATATAGCCTCTTCAAGACTCACTAGTGCTGCCATAATCACATCTTTCCTCAGACAAGCACTGACTTCATCACAGACAGAACTAAGTACCACACGGCAGGATGACCCTAAAAGATTCGATTTAAGTTTTTGCTTAAGCCAAGCATCTGCTGGTAAATTTAATTTCTGCCGAAAATTTTTAACCACTGAATGGTACACACACGTGCGCGCGCACAACATACGCTACTGAAGATGGGAATTCCTCCCTCAAACATGTTTAGCTAACTAATCAATTTAGTTATGGATTAACTAATTAATAAACCACGTTTCCATGCACTCTAACTCCTGAGTTTATCTCACTTCCTATTGCACACACAATATATACATACATATATGTATATATATATATATATATATATATATATATATATATATATATATATATATATATATATAGATAGATAGATATATAGATAGATAGATAGATAGATTAATCTACTATTCATTTCCAGCTCTCTTCGAAAACAACTTAACTTCATGAGTAAAATGTTGTATGTATCGAGCACTCTATGAAATAAATCCCTTACATTTCAGAAGCCGCTTTATATTATTGATATACTATTATATTATGTTGTACTGCTAGCCTGATCTGTACTACATATACCATGTATATATATATATATATATATATAAATATATGGGTACAAACCAAATGAGAATAAAGAATGTGTTCCACCGATTCTTCAAATCATGAGGGCCTGTCCTCAAAATGGACAGTTTTCAATATTTAGGTTCGAATACCGACCATTGGTACTGATGGGGCATACGAATCCACCTCATCTACGGGACACAGTTCTTTTGATCGTTAAATAGTTCATTTTTTTATCCATTGATATCTATTGTACCTTTAGCCCATAGAACTTCGCAAGCTGTTTCCACTTAACTTTTTTTTTCTCTTTCTGTCTCGGACCCACTCCTACGCTTCTACCCCTTTTTAGTACTCCGTCACTTGTCATAAAAACACCCACGTCCATAGACCCGGGGTGGGACGATGGAAACAAACAAAAAAAACTTACTTCATAGAATTGACAGACTTTAGTTTATGGATGGATACACATGCCTGATTCTTTTTTTCATTGTTGAATGTGTGTTTATAAATCTGCCCCCCTTTCTTTCTTTCTTTCTTTCTTTCTTTCTTTCTCTCTCTCCCCCCCCTCTCTCTCTCTCTCTCTGCGTTTCTATTTTTTATAGAACCCGTCAACTAAAATTGTCACCAAAACTTTCAACTTGGGTTTCTCCTGTCTTCAAGTTGGTCTGGCTGGCTAGCTACGTATGTATCCTGCTTACCACATGTGTCAATGGAGCTAGGAGGCTGTTCCCCCCCCCCTCTCTCTCTCTCTCTCTCTCTCTGTTTCTATTTCTTATTGAAACCGTCCACTAAAATTGTCACCAAAACTGTCAATGAGGGTTTCTTCCATCTTCAAGTTGGTCTAGCTGGCTAGCTGGCTGGCTATGTGTGTATCTTGCGTACAAGCTGCATCAATGGGGCTAGAAGGCTATCCTTCCTTCCGTCCTTCCTTCCTCTCTCTCTCTCTCTCTCTCTCTCATAGATTTCTTCAGTCTGGCTGGCTTATGTATGTACTGGGCGTGCAGGCTGCATTAATGAAGCTAGAGGGCTGAAATTTCAAACATTTACTCCTTATGTCAAGAAAAAAACTTTTTTTTCTAATTGTTGTTGCTTTTTGAATTTCCCCCATAATGGGTTTTAAGTCGGGGTTCAATTTAGGTTTCTGCTCAATTGATCCCTTTAAGATTGTTTCCGGTAGCATTTACGCTTTCCTTTTGAAAATTCAGACTTTCTTTTGGTAATCCATCTACAAAACGTTAGGGAAGGGGCGTATTCATCGATCATCCCCTTTTCCAATTTTTTAATTGATCACCCCCATCTTGCTGCCAAGAGACCTTGATCACGTGACGGTTTCTAACCAAACCCGTCTTTCTTTCATTTTTTTTCCTTCTTTGATTATATATTGTTTCTCTTTGTCTTTTCTCCCTGTGCCACTTCATATATTTCTCTTCCTCACACTCTCTAACCCTCCATCTCTTTTAATTATGCTTACTTCTCTCTTTCTTTGTTTCCTTCCCCCTCTCACTTCCCCCTTCTCTCTCTCTCTCACTCCCCCCTCTCTCTCACTTCGCCCTTCTCTCTCTATCTCTCATCCTGTTTCGTCTCCTTCCTTCTCACTTTTTGCCTCTCTCCGTATCACTCTCTCTCGCTCTCTTTCTTATTTCTAAATCTCTCCCTTTCTGCCTTTCCGTCTTTTCTCTTCGTCTCCTTCCTCACTTCGACACTAACTCCCTCTTTCTTTCCTTTCTCTCTCTTTTCTCTGTTTCTTTCTCTTGCACTCTTTCTCTCCCTCCTTTCTCTAGATCTAGTTTTGGCTTTTCTCCGTTTCATTTCTCTCTCTCTCCCTCACCCTCTCTCTCTCTCCCCCTCTTTCTCTCCGCCATTCTTCTTCCCCCTGTCTGTTTTATACACTCATTTTACACACGCTTTTATACATACGCTTATACACCCCCCCTCTCTCTCTCTCTCTCTCTCTCTCTCTCTCTCTCTCTCTCTCTCTCTCTCTCTCTCTCTGTAATAGACACACATGATTACCTGGGTTATCTAAGTACAAAAATATGACGAAAGTAAATAGACACCTCTTTTTCTCAAATAAGCCCTTATCTTTAAAGATCTAAGTAATTCAATATCATTTTACTGTATAAATTGAAATTTGATGGATTGGCCATTAACAGATTTCAAAGTGTTTAGTTCTTCAATCGTTTAATACATTAGATCTGCTATCTTCTCTGTGATATCCAACGAGGCTCCATCATTTACCCGAAGCAAATCTTTTGTTTACTTGTTTTTTCCTGTATATTGTTATTTATCGATCGGAAATGGTCTAGACGTTTTCATAACTTTTATTAGTTAAAGAATTATAAATCATTATTTTTTATGGCCACTTTTTACCTCCATCTTTACCTTTTGGTTGTTTTATAGGGGAACGTTAACTCAAACCGATTTCTCTCCGGCAGTGAGAATAAAGCTTGCTCTCTATTTTCTGATCAAAACGCTGTTTACTCACTGTCGAATGGAAATCAGTCTGAGTAAAAGTTGCAATAAAAATTAAGATGAACGTAAAAAGCATTCATAATTCTTTTTTAATAAAAACGGCCCAGACTTGTTTAATACGATTCACGCCATCATACAATGCTATGAGTGTTGCTTCATGCGGTTTCGACTTGTTGCTTCATACGGTTTTGTTGGGGAGGGGGCTTTTGTCTTTTGTCGGGGGGGGGGTCTTTTGTCTTTGCAGGGGGTTCTGTCTAAATATTCTGAGATGATGAATGATCATTATCATACGCTGATTTATTTGATCAACTCATTTGTCGCATAGCAACAAGGTTTGTTTTTTGGGAGGGGTCTTTTTGTTTGCATGGTTCTTATAGTCTCAACGTTTCGGTTGCTCTCCCCTCCGGCCTTCTTCAGGTGCCTGTCGTATTCGATAACGTTCTCGGAATTTCAAACTGGACCCCTTCAATTCAATTCATGGGGGTAGATTATCCTCATTGTGCAATCTATACCAGTGATAATGACGTATTAGATAATCCACCATGGTTGATTCATTTTGGTTTCATGCCTCTTTCGTAAATTCCATTGAACCAGGTATTATGCTACATGCACTTGAGCAACGTTTATATCCCCTACGCCGGTGGTTTCGAAACTTTTTTGATAGCTTTGCGATGGATGATGCAGTTTCTCTGCCACAAAGTTCTCAAAGTCAGAATCTTATTTGTCAGAATCCCTGGGGTCCACGGACCCGTTTCGAAGCCATTGCACTAGACCATTGTCCCGTATGACAACTAGGGGGTGTGCTTTTGGAATCTTATACTGAATGTCTGTCTTTTCCGGATTGTCTTCATTGTTACTTTTATTTTTTCTCTATCGGATGGACCTTACCCCATCCCCTTATTTCATCTAAACGGTTGTCGGTAAATATTGGGAGGAGGTATTCCTTTTTTCTCAAATGATATTACCCCAAACTTTCAAGAGCTTTGAACGACTATTACTTCTAATTTCTCCACATTTCATTATAAAATCTATGTTTGATTGCGGACTATGAGTGGTTCAGACAAAATTCTTCCAGAGGTAATTTCTATTCTTATAATCATTGGCTGTTCATAAGTTATGCAAACGGTGACTCATCTAGATGGCAGCGTGCCGGAACTCGAAGGCTCTGTCAACAATCTCGATTGCTCAGTTTTCTGAGAGCTGATTGATTTTAAAAGTGGCTTTATTCTGATTCCACTGCTATAATATCTTTCCTAATGAAGATTCTGCACTGCTTTTTATTTGACCAATATCGACACAGCAACAAGGTTGCTTTGTTTTTTGTTTTGGGGGATTAATTTTTTTATTTCCCCTCTCATCCCACGAGGGAATCTTTTTGATGACCTTGGTCGACCAGACGTGCTGGTTCTTACTGGCTTCATTAATGAATTATATTAGCTTAAAATCGAAAGTGAATTTTTCAATTTCGATATTATTTGAAGCTGACCCATTCCTCTTTTGGAAAGACCATGTATACTCCCCTTTTAGAAATCAGATAATTTTCGCACCTCTGGAGTGAGAGGCATTGTGAAATGATTACACTTATTTCTCTTTTATTTTATTGCAAATTGGGTATTAGTCGATTATTAGAAAGTCAACCAAAACTATCACCAAAACTTTCAACGTAGGTTTCTTCAGATTTTAGGCTGGTCTGGCTGGCGTACAGGCTGCACCAATGAAGCTCGTTGGCTGAAGGCAAAAAAATATTTACTCATTGAATTTACGAAAAAAACTTTCTTTTTTTTTATTTTGAAAATTCCCACTCTAAATAGATTTTTAGTTTGGGTCCAATTTGCAATGAGGGCTTACGCTGAATTGATCCCTTGGTTTCAGTCCGGCAGAAATCACGCTTGGTATTTAAAAATCCAGACTTTTGTAGTAACCACTGCTCAACGAAGGTGAGAAATGTAAATTATTCATTGATCATCCTTATTTTTCTTGCTACCAAAAGATGTTGGTCATATGACGGTTTCTACCGAGTAACCAATCAGACCTGTGCAATATCAATTAGGGTGCAGGATAGCGTAACGGTTACCAGCAAGGAAAATGAAATCGGTGAGCTGCGTTTGAATTTCGGCCAAGTCTGTTTACGTTCACTTACCACTTGTACTCTTAAGGAAAGGCATGAATCCCCCCCTTCCCCAACCCTATCAAGGGGAAAATAGCTGAACAGCTGGAACTCTTTAACCCTGTAAGACAGTCCATCTTGAGATAAGGTTACTCTGTCTTTGATTACTTAAAGATATTGAGCAACCAAAGCCATCACAAATGGTGGAGGCTTTTATTCCTCTTTTATATGTGCATGTGTTGGCGTTTTTGTGTTCCTGTGCTCCTGGCCATACCGTTTTATCAACAGATTTGAAAACTGGCATCAGTAATCCACTAGAGTCCTTCTGAGTATGTTCTTGTATTGGTTTTTTGTTTTGTTTTGTTTTTTGCTTGCGTGTTGGTTTTTGTTGTGTTTTGTTTTGTTTTGTTTTTGTTTGTTATTTTATTTTTGTTTGTTTGTTTATTGGTTTTTGTATTGTTTTGTTTTTTCATTTTCGGGAAAAAAGCTTTTTTGATCTTTTTGTGCCTTAATTTTGACGGGTTTATTAATATTCCCAGGAATCTAGATGTTTTCTACTCCATTTTTTCATGTTTACGATTGAAAAACGCCTGTGATGTCATACATAGGATTTATTCTGATCATATTTATTCTTTGTTCCTTTCAAAATTTCTTTTTCCCTTCCTGTTATTCCTCAGTATTTTTCATTTCCTTTTTTATTTCAGTCCCTTCTTTGTTCAATTCTACTCATCCTCATTCATTTTTTAATCCTCTTAATACTCTCCCCCCTCTCTGTCTCTGTCTCTCTGTCTCTCTCTCTCTCTCTCTGCATATTCTTCACGTATTCTTGTACTTTTTTGCTCGGCTTTGTTCTTCCTTCCCCTCCTCCCATTTTGGTTCTTTCTGTCTACTTCTTTTCTTCCTTTGTATTTTTCTAAATTCTCCATTCACTTCTCTTTCGAATACATAGTTTTCCTCCAATTCTATCCTTTTGATACTCTTTTTTTCTTTTTTTTTTCCTTTGTAACTTTCCTTTTTCTCCACGTCTGATTTTTTCCCTTCTTTTCCTCCTTTCTCTTTCTTGCTTCTTCCCTGTCTTCTAATCATCTTTTTCTTTCATCTAAACTTCTTTTATTAGTTTATTTCCTTGTCCTCCAACTTTCGTTATCCTATCTTTTTTTTTTCGTCTCCTTTTCCCCTCCTTCTTATTTCTATTGTTCTTGCTTTTTCTTCTTTTTCACCTTTTTGTCTTTCTTTTCTTCTTTCTCTATTTTTTTCTTCTCTCGGCTTCCTTTTTTTATTCTCTCTTCCTTATTTCTCCAAATTTCTCTTCTCTATACTTCTTTTTTTCCTTCATTTTTATTCTCATTTTGTTTATTCTTCATTTCTCTTCTCTTTATTCTGACTGTAATTACTTTTCTTTTTCCTATCTTCTTTCTAAATACTTTACTTCTTATCCTTCCTCCTTCTACCTTTTCTTTTTTCTTTCACCTTCTTGCTTTTCTTTCATATTCCTATTTCCTTCATCCTTTTTTCCCTACTCATTTTCATTCATTTTTCGAATTTTCTCATTCTCTTCTTTGTTTTAAGCAAATTCTCAAATATTCTCGTTCTTTTTTCTCTTTTCTCCCTCTTTTTTTCTAACTTCGTTTTTTTAGCTTTTTCTTTATGTTTTCCTTTTCTTATTTTCCTTATATCTTTTCTTCTTACTTCATTTTCTCCGTTTGTCTACTCTTCCCTCTTCCTTTTCCTCCTATACTCTTTCCAAGCTTTTCTTCTCCTTCCACCCCTTCTCTACTTTCTTCTTTCTTCTACCTCCAACTTTTCCATGCCTTTTCTTTTTTTTTTTTTCGTCCTTCCAGCTATTATTACTACTTCCTATTTTCTTCACCCCTTTTTCTTTTCTGTCTTCGTTCCTACCTCTCCATACATTTTTCTTCTTTCTTTATCCCTTATGTTGATTCCTTCTTCTTTCTTTCTTTCTTTCTTTCATTCTTTCTTTCTTCTTTTTTTCTTTCTGTCTTTCTGTCTTTCTTTTTTTGGGTGTTTTTTCTCCCTTCTTTCTTCCTTTCTTCAACTTCTTGCTTTATCCCTTATGTCGATTCCTTCTTCTTTCTTTCTTCTTCGAGCGTTTTTTCTCCCTCCCTCCTTTCTTTCTTTAATTTCTTATTTCATATTTCTTCAGACTTTTTCCTTCTTTTTCTCTCGCCTTTACACATTCTTCGCCCAAAATAATTATCGTTTGTCGCCTCATCAAATTTGTGGTGAAGTTAAGTGAAGCGAAAACGTGGAATGTGCCGAAAAATGCCAGACGGACTGACGAAAAATGAAAAAAAATACCGACCGGGAAGACTGTAAGATCCTTGTTGTCATCTAATTTTTTTTTTTAATATCATTTCATTAAATGCCGTTCAACTTTTTTCTCCTTCTTTTCCCCCGTGTCTCGCAAACCTCTTCAATTTGTTTCTTGTCTGCGAATATTTGATTTCTCGTCTTTCTGCGTGAGAGAGAACATACGTCAATGAGTAAATGGCGATATTAGTGGTATTTGCGCATACACATATGACATGTTGTGCTTGTTGAGATCAGAGTCGCCAGAGAAATTTTACCAAATGTGCCAAAACCCTGGGCTAAAACGTACCAAATCGTCGATAAAAGTTCCAAATAAAGAAAAAAACGTCTTAGATACTAAAAAATATGGAAAGAATTCATCAAACTCTTATCCAAAGAAACGCTTTATTTTAATCCACATTTTCATTTGAATGAAGTTTTTTTTATATGTAATACTGTTAAATGAGTTTAGAGAGGAAATTGTCAAAACGTACCGATTTTTTGGAGCATTGTACCAAACGTTCCAATTTGGGAAAAACGTACCAAAAATATTACTCAGCTGACTTCCGTCTGGTTTATAGCCAAAGCAATCGTACACCGAGATAAGAATCTAACTCAGTTCTAACACCAGCGTATACTATTGATTTGAATCAAATCCCAGTTGTTTGCACAATTTATCATTATTACAAGCATAGTACCCGTCAAAAATACACGAAATATTCACGTATAGATCGGCACTTCTGTTTGGGATAAGAGTATTTGCCCGCTCTGTCTAGAATCAACGTGTCGTTTCTTTGTCCTCTGCCTAGGATCAGAGTGCTCTGACTGGGATCAGACGTATGAGCTCATTGAAAAATGTTACGCACAAAGAGAAATCCATATAAATAAAACGCTATGTGTATCCATTTACACACATATATATAAGTGTGTGCGTGTGTGTATGTGCTTCTGTCTGTGTGTGTGTGTGTGTGTGTGTGTATGTGTGTGTGTGTGTGTGTATGCTTCTCTGTGTGTGTGTATATGTTTCTGTGCGTGAGTATCATTTTTTAATTAACGCCCAGATAAAGGTCGATGTTCCGGTGAGCACTTTGACCCTAGGCCGTGTGCACAGATACTCTGATCGTAGGCAGACGTGCGCATTCATACGTAAATAATCCCGTCATTTTTTTCTTACGAGTACTTTGCTAGTATGCATAGGTAACTTTGTACCTATGTATACATGTATATGTGTGCAAACGTATATATGCTCATATATATATATATATATATATATATATATATATATATATATATATATATGTATATATATATATATATATATATATATATGTATATATATATATATATATATATATGTGTGTGTGTGTGTGTGTGTGGAGGGTGTTGATAAGTGGATAGATTGATAGATAGATATTGCATTTTATACGTGGATGTCTTTTATTTTCTATTTTATTGTTGTTGTTGTTGTTGTTGCTGTTGAAATTATTATTATCATTATTTTTATTTATTAATTTATTAATTTTTCGTTCGTTTGTGATTTTTTTTTTTTGTCAGCTGGAAATGGAGGAAGGGTGTCGCTTTACAAAAGTTGAGAAACAGGGAGAATTGACAGAAGTAACATCGTCATGCTTCAGCGGACGAGAAATAGTTCATCGGTTTAAACAAGGATGGGAATGGGGGGGCGAAGGTAGAAGGGAGCAGGGGGCAGAAATTAGGTAGACGATGACTTCCAAATTACATGACGATGGGGACGAGTACCTGAGGAAGGGCCGGGCCGTGTGGGGCGGAGGATAGATTTGTGATGGGTTGGAAGGGAATTTAGACTCAATTACCCACACACCTGCAGAGGAGAGGGGTTGAACCGGTTATGTTAGAGAGGTGTGGTTGGATGGTGACGGTTAGGGGGAGAAATTGGTTCGGGAGTTTTCGGGGGAGGTCTTTTGGGCAAACAATGAGGGGACAATACAATATGCTCGGAACAGTCCTTGACAGGCAGATGAAAGGGGAGAAAATTCAAAACAGAAGAAGAAGAAGAAGAAGAAGAAGAAGAAGAAGAAGAAGAAGAAGAAGAAGAAGAAGAAGAAGAAGACACATGTGAAAAGGTTGGTAAAAAGTAGTTGAAAGGAAGAAGAGAAAAAATGAAGTGCAAGAAAAAAGTACTTAGAAAGAGAAAAATGAAAACTAGAGAAATGCAAGAAAGAAAAAGAAAAAGAAAATGATGGAAAAAAGAAAGGAGTGTTGAAAAGAATAACGAGGTGAAATAAGGAAGAGAAGAAAGGTGAGAGAAATAAAAAAAGATGGAAGAACGAGAAATAATAGAGAAAGAAGAAAAAGGAAGACGAAAGATCGAGAAAGAAAAAGGGTCAGGACGATAGAAAGAAGAAGAAGAAGAAGAAGAAGAAGAAGAAGAAGAAGAAGAAGAAGAAGAAGAAGAAGAAGAAGAAGAAGAAGAAACGACTGAAGAGGGAGATTGTTTTCATAAAGTTAAAATGAGGAAAATTAGGTTATGGGAAACATCATAATTCTTCCGATAATCGATTACTGGAGATCTCACAAAATGTACTGACAGCGTTAACGTCAAATCAGGATCTAAATAGTAAAACGCACAAACGCGCACGCATGCACCCACCCAACCACACATCCGCTTACACAAAATGGAAATTCTCTTCAACGCGAGCTCTGTTTTAAAAGGTGATACCAATTTCTACTTAGTTCATGTTTTGAAATGGTTATTCGCAGCACTAATTGAAGGACAGTTCTGAAAACCGAAAATAACCCCAAACTGAATATTTATTCATGGATGTTGTCTGCACACCAAAGCTCACGTTTGACACCAAACATAACCAGATGTGACCAACGCTTAACCAAGGTCGTCTCAAAGGCCTTAATGACGGAAGTTATTATATGGAGACGGTGTTTCTTTAACCGACGCCCGGCCTATGAGTCAGACGTGCCTCTCCTGAACCCTGATATTCTTAGGTGAAATGTTTAAAAGAACTACAGAATCCTCTATGGATTACAGTAAGAAGCAGAAAAGGGAGCATTTATCATTACCTTACCATTCCAAAATCCGACGTTTTATATGCGCTCACCAAAATTGGCTTCGGTTTAATGGTTGGTTAGAACACGGGATGTATTGTTTTGGTAAAGGCCTCAAAAATCATTTCTGATGATTTTTTCCCTTTCTGCTCTCCACGAAACTATGGTCTGAATCTGATTATTATCATTAAAATCATGCCCATCCGAAGTATCTGATGATAATCGCAGGGGATCAAATGACAGCAAGTCCTAAAGATACTCTCCTGTATCCCCTCTCTCTCTCTCCCCCCTCTCTCTCTCTCTGAAAAAATAAACAAACATTAACTCGCCCATAAAAAAGAAATTTTCCTGAGACCATCCTAGTGGCTGATATGTACGATAGTGGCAGTCGGAAGGTGATTGTAATTAAATGTCTGTCACATAATTCTGCCTCAGGCTGGTCCCAAATTCTTTATTTCAAATGGATTAAAAACTACATACGAATACTTATACTAATGATATCAAATTTTACAATTCAAAGTTTTTTATAACAATGTGTTTATACCAAAACAATGAATTTATAAAAATGAATGTAAATTTATACCAACGAATGTGATTTTTTCGAATTCTCATATCCTTTGCTTAATGTTATCTGCTGGTCTAAAAGACCCTGTCATATATATTTGCAAAATCTTATCATCATTGTTATCCAAAAGACCCTGTCCTAAAGTGATCACGACAGCCAGCTTCTCCTACAAATGCTAAATATTATCATCGTTGTTATCCAAAAGATCGTGCCCCGAAATGATCATAATAAGCGGCTTCCCCTCCATATACTTTGCTTAAGGTGATGGGCAATCGGTTTTCATTAAATCATTTATTTACTTGAATGTTCAAGCTACTTACGATTATCATTTTCTCTCACTCATTTTTATGCATTTGATCTCTCCATCATTGACATCGTTACACAGCCACAAATGTTGGACCGAACTCATTACTTCAGTAAGATAGCTAAATGATATTAATAATTCCCTACTTAGTCAGGTACAAGGTCAAGATTGTTGGAAAATCAACAATTAGATGTCGCTTGTAGTATTAGATGTGATGGTCTTTGAATTTCCAAGATAAAACATTGTCAATCCATGAACTGCGACAGGCGGCGAAGAGCAATAATCTATAGTTGGATAAAAGCCCTTGTTCATCGCAAGATAATCCATTGCAAGTTATTCATCACAGATAAAAGCTGTGACTCACAAATAAAACTGAGTCGCCATTAGCCACAAACGGAATTTTTATTGGGTCAACCATTGACCCTCAAACTGAGAATCACACAACGTACACGTGAGAGAATTGTACTCAACTTCAGATGGAGAGATCGTACAGTACAGTACTATATTAGAGAATATACAGGAGTTTGAAATATCATAGAAATAGTTAGAAAACTTGAATGTTAATTGGGTAGACATGTTGCAAGAATATCAGACAATGGCTGGACATCACGACTCTATAGTTGGATAAAAGCCCTTGTTCATCGCAAGATAATCCATTGCAAGTTATTCATCACAAGATAAAAGCTGTGACTCACAAATGAAACTGAGTCGCCATGGATCCCCACAGGTCATACGCAAAATTGTGGCCGACAAACAAGATGCCGTGACGTGCTAGATAAATTCAGGGGGTACTCTGCAATGCCCATGATTTATAATTATATATATATATATATATATATATATATATATATATTGATAAAAACATTTACAGATAAATAAACCTAACTCCCATACACTTTACTCACTCCCTACAGTTGATATTATATATATATATATATATATATATATATATATATATATATATATATATATATATATATATATATATATATATAATGAAATGAGGATTCGCTACACAAGCATGCTTAAAATTCTGTCCTGTCTGAGCTTCTTCAGGCGAATGAAGAAGCCCGAACAGAAATATAAACGTGTTTCTGTAGCGAATCATCAATCCGTTATATTTAAAGCTCTACCCTAAACCAACTTAATATTTAAAGTTGGATGTAATGAACACTCTATGAAATAAACCTATCATACATCGGGTATTCTTTTGTAGAATATTATATTGCATCCTTAATTTGTACTGTGCAATATATATATATATATATATATATATATATATATATATATATATATTGCACAGTACAAATTATATATATATATATGGGGGTGTATGTGTCTGTTGGTGTGCATGATCTAATCTATCCATCTATCTCCCCCAACCAAGCCCGCCCATTTTTATCTATCTGTCCATAAACCACTTTCACTGATCGCTGCAAAACACTTTTCATGTCAATTCGGTCCCCACCAACCCGATTCTCCTACCCAGAACACATCTCAATCTTGTCCCAAAACCTTGGCAACACGCTCCCACCACGACCCTCATAGCACCCATTTGCACATTTCCAAAACGGCCGCCGAACCGGCCAATCAACATTCGGGACTTACAGCAAGTGGATCTCTTGACGTCACAACCTGATGACGTCACTCCGAACAAGGATTTACGATACTGTCCTGAACGTTTCAAAACTTATTCTTTTTATGACTCTTGGAGTGGATAAACCAGTGTTGCTAACTAAGGTTTGTTATTTATAGCTAAAACTGTCTTTTAAAATGACTAATATCAGTCAGATTTTTTTTTTTAATTTTCACTTAACAAATCAAAGAAAATAACTCTATACTAAGACACCAGAACAAATTTCAAATAAAAATTTATACATCTACTCTTATTGAGCTTAGTGGATCCCATTGACTATCATAGATTTTTATATGCTGAATTTGGAAAAAAATCGGCCAGATCTAGCTAAAAAATTGCCAAGTTGGCAACTCTGGGATAAACACGAAATGTTAAAGTTATTTCTCTTTGAAGGAAACGCCTACTTTATGTCTGCCTTGTAACAAATAACGTCACTATCTGCGTTCCGAAACTGATATATGCCCACAGCCGCTCTTACGGTGGCTCGTAACAGGGTGGAGTGGGGCTGATCTGGTTCTAAATGAGCCCCAGTTAATGTAAATGGACAGCACTTTTAAAAATTACCATTCATCGGTGTTTCACTAATTGAAACAGAAAAAAAGAAAAGGAACCATTTAAGGATTAAAAGCGCATAATTAAATGTAAAAGCCAATAACAAAAAAGTTACAACTATTTTATCATTCTTCCTCCTTATCAATCTATGTATCACAGTCTATTCATGTCTATCTATCTATCTATCAATCTATGTATTGGCTTATATATGTCATCTTAGTATATGAGTAAGTAATTCCCTTTAGGTCTATTTATCTATCGATGTCATTCTCATCATATACAACTATTAATCTGTTTCAATGTCCTCACATTTATCTATCTATTTGTCTGTTCATATCTATCTATCAATCTCTAAAGGCCTACAAATATCTATCAATCTATCTAAGCCTGTTCATATCTATCTATCTATCTATCTATCTATCAATCTATCTATCTATCTGTTGGCTTATTTATGTCATCTTCGTACATGAGTAAGTAATTCCCTTTAGGTCTATTTATCTATCGATGTCATTCTCATCATATACAACTATTAATCTGTTTCAATGTCCTCACATTTATCTATCTATTTGTCTGTTCATATCAATCTCTATAGGCCTACAAATATCTATCAATCTATCTAAGCCTGTTCATATCTATCTATCTATCTATCTATCAATCTATCTATCTATCTATCTGTTGGCTTATTTATGTCATCTTCGTACATGAGTAAGTAATTCCCTTTAGGTCTATTTATCTATCGATGTCATTCTCATCATATACAACTATTAATCTGTTTCAATGTCCTCACATTTATCTATCTATTTGTCTGTTCATATCAATCTCTAAAGGCCTACAAATATCTATCAATCTATCTAAGCCTGTTCATATCTATCTATCTATCTATCTATCTATCAATCTATCTATCTATCTGTTGGCTTATTTATGTCATCTTCGTACATGAGTAAGTAATTCCCTTTAGGTCTATTTATCTATCGATGTCATTCTCATCATATACAACTATTAATCTGTTTCAATGTCTTTACATCTATCTTTCTATTTATCTATCTATCTATTTGTTCATATCTGTCTATCAATCTATAAAAGCCTGCTAATATCAATCTATCTATCAATCTATCTCAGTCTGTTCATATCTATCTATCTAGGCCTGCTAATATCTATCTATCAATCTATCTATCTGTTCATATCTATCTATCAATCTATCTAGGCCTGTTCATATCTATCTATTATATATGCATATACGTGTATATATATATATGTGTGTGTGTGTGTGTGTGTGTATGTGTTGGTGTTTACCTATCAATCTATCTACCTGTTCATATCGATCCATTCATCTGTTCATATCAATCTATCTATCCATCTATCCATCAGTTAGTACCAATTTCAGTATCTATCCATCTATCTATCAGAGTCTGTTCGTATTTCAGAGCGTCTCTATCCATCTATTTATCTACGTGTCTGTCCATTTTTATACCTATTTGTCTATTTGTCTCTCTCATATCTATCTATCTATCTATCTATCTAACATTTTCATTTTGATCGTATCTATCTTCCGGTTCATTTCTCATCGTGGGACCCCAACAATGTAGTAGGCCGTCGGATGATCGAATTTGATTTAACATCTTTCTGTTTGACGAAGATCAAATTCATATTATTAAATAGTTATATTAATTCACACACGCAAGTGCAGGAAAACGTGCACACAGATATACACACACATGCACACACATACGCACACACACACACGTTTGTAAGATATATTTCTCTGAAAAAAGATGGCTGCCCATCCCCCACATCGAAAAGCATCGAAATGCGCCCAAGGGATATAATGTTAGAAAAAAAATCGAGATGTAACACTTATCTCTTGATTTTTCCACTTCACCTTCAAATTGTCATTTTCATCTCTCTCTCTCCCCCTCTCTCTCTTTCTCTCTCTCTCTCAATCTATATATATATATATATATGTGTGTGTGTGTGTGTGTGTGTGTGTGTGCGCGCGTGTGTGTGTGTCCGTTTTATTGTTAATGGTTCCAGCCTAAAAGTGTTGGGGCAACACGATGTATCAAATTATAACTATTATTTCACGACGGTATTCTAAGCTTTGTAAGAATAATACACACACACACACATATGTATATATATATATATATATATATATATATATATATATATATATATATATATATGTGTGTGTGTGTGTGTGTGTGTGTGTGAGTGAGTGAGTGATTCTTACAGGCCAAAATAATGGAGCCGGAAAATTTAATCATTTACTCCTCGTTACGACTAGAAAAAAAGGTCTTTGCTTTGTTTTGTTTTTTGATACGCCCCCACAACCTCGAATAGTTTTTTGTAAGGTTTCAAGTTAAAGGTTAAGTTTATGCTAAACTGGTCCCGTAGACCGTGACCGTCAGTGTTCAAGCTTGCTTTTTAAAATTCAGACGTACAAAAGGCGACAGGAATAACTTATCCATCGATCACCCCTTTTACCAATTTTTTATTGACCACACTTAACATGTCATACTACCAAGATACGTCAGTCACGAGACAAATTCAATCGAGAGATTTACCAGGCCTATTACATAAATTTCTATTTGTATACTCACGTTAACCGCCAGCGAAGCAACGGGTCATACTAGTATTTCTAATTTGCCGCCAACAGGAAAAACGAAATCGATAAAGATGACAACGGCTGATGATCCACCATTGACATTTCCCCAAGATGGCGACCGTGGTAACTAATTGACTGCTTGGAGGACGATTAGTGGCAGACGACCTGAAAAAGGCAGGCTATTCATTGCAAAAATTAATCAAGACCCTGAATTCAAAAGGCCCATTCATTTGCCACAAGATCCTGAGGGGTTGGTTTATTCTGTGTGCATTGTCATGTCTACGTAACCAGGGAAGAGACTATTTATGAGTCATTTGGTGTTCATTGAAATAAAAAGAATGAAAAGACATAAAAGCTAAAGAAGGAAAATTTGTTGAACAAAGAATGTAAGATACAAGTGGATGAAAATGATGAAAAATGTATTTGATAGGTAGATGTCTCATCTCTGATCTTTCTTTAAATGTGAGTTTCTTAGTGCATTTGTTTTCATTGCCTTGTCTCTCATTCGATCACTGGCTCTGTGTGTGTATGTGGCACACGATTTCATCTCTTTATGTATGTGTATATGTATGTGTGTATTTATGTGTGTATGTATGTTTGTATGTATACGGTTACGTACATGGCTATAGAGTGTCTAGATTTGTATTATCGGTCAATCTATCTCAGTTATGAATAAGTATATACACCTGTACTTGTATGTGCGTACACAAGTGTCACAGTCTCATCTATATGTCTTTCTGTTTTTCTCTCTATCTCTCTCAATAGCCACACTGAAGAGTTGTAATACAACGAAACAGCTGTCTATGGATGACTCAATAATATACGCATATATATATATATATATATATATATATATATATATATGTATAATTATGAATTTCTTTTTTAAAATTATTATACCTTAAAACCATAACTAAAAAGAATGACTTTCATTTTTTTCACTTTTTTCTTTTATACATGCATAATATAGTATTGTAGATAAAACTATTTTGTTTTTAGAATCCCGAAACGTTTTCATGGTGAACAACTGATGATCCCAACGAAACGATTTATACATTGTACTATGATAACAAAGTATTATGAAACAGGGGAAAAAACACTGAAGAAAATTATATAAATTGCATTGATAGATATCGGGGAATCGGTGACTGAAGTGACACAAAAAAATTTGATAAAGTCTTTTGAGGTTTAGTGTTTAAAGCTGTAAAGCTTTATATACACAAACATATATATGTGTGCGTGTGTGTGTGTGCCTGTTTGCACACGCGTTAATGCGTGTATATGAATTAGAATAGATATATGTATGAATATTCGTGATGAAAATCATACATATGTATATCATGCTGATCAAATTAGATACACAGGAGTAATTTGTGCTAAACTCGTTAACTATCAACCCACTGGAAAGCACTTGTCAGGCTACCTGGATATTTTGTTTCGCAAGCATGGGGCACCCATTGAGGACCGAACTCTCCTCAATAGTCTTCGAGTAGCTTCCTAGCCATTACTGCACTGAAAATCACCCTAAAATATTTACCAAGATTATTTTGATACGGCAATAAGTCATTATTGGTACTTACTGTCCAAGGGCTTGAATAAGACCTATCATCATCAGTCTTTTAACGTCCGTCGTTAGACATTGACCTTCCCCAGGATTCGCCGCACTTCTCTATCGAGGGTGTCCCAGAGCCAGTGCTTTGCTTGAATTTATCCAGCTCGTCTCTCAATGTAGTACTCTGTCGGCCTCAGTTGTGCATGTGATCTCTGGGGATCCATGTTGTGAGTCGTGATGTCCATCGGCTGTCTGCCATTCTTGTGACATGGCCAGCCCATTTCCATTTGAGTTTTTTAAAGGGATCTATGATGTCCCTGACTCCTATCTTCTACTGGATGTATTGTACTGTCTTATGATCTCTGCGTGTGAGGTTGAGCATAATTCTTTCATGTGCACGTTGCATGGTTCTCAATTTGCGGTTCTGTCTCTTGGTTAGGTTCCATGTTTCAGCTCCATAAGTGACTATTGGGAGGATGTGGTGAATGTTTTCAACTTAAGAGAATTAAAAAAAGGGTATATAACCAATGCATCCTCCCAATAGTCACTTATGGAGCTGAAACATGGAACTTAACCAAGAGACAGACCCGTAAGCTGAGAACCATGCAACGTGCACATGAAAGAATAATGCTGGGCCTCACATGGAGAGACCACAAAACAGCACAGTACATCCGGGAAAAGACAAGAGTTAGAGACATCATAGAATCAATTAAAAATCTCAAATGGCGGTGGGCTGGCCATGTTGCAAGAATGGCAGACAATCGATGGACATCAAGACTTACAACATGGATTTCCTGAGACCACATGCGCAACCGAGGCCGGCAAAATGTTAGATGGAGAGAGGAGCTAGACAAATTCAGGAAATACTGGCTCCGTGACGCCTATGATAGGGAAGTGTGGCAAATCCTGGGGAAGGTCTATGTCCAACGACGGACGCTAAAAGACTGATGATGATGATGATGATGATGATGATAATGATGCAAGGTTCAGAATGTCTTCGCTATCGGAAGTCTAATTTTTCCTAAACTTCATTGTTTTTCAACATCTTTTTAATTCAATTGTAGTGTTAGCTGTTTGTATTTGTCAACGCTTTCGACGTTCGTTTCCCAGCAGCAGCAGCTGTACAATTACCAAAATTAAACTAACTCTTATTATAAAGCTGACTAATTACAAGCAGAATAAAATGATTTTTTTAAATCATCATTTGTTGTAACTTACTCAAACGGAAGTGATGGGGACTAGTAATTGTATACACAGAAGTGGGGGAGTGATCTTGACAAGAAAGGGAACCACTGCCCAACGTAGACGAAATCCGGTACAAGACTTTTTCACGAGGGAATCCACACATATTTATCGTAGGTAGCATCAAAAGTTGCACAGTTCCGCCAGCATATAGCCACAGGCTATTACCAACTGACCTTACTCCCTTTAGTGCAATGAGATGCTGCCTGGGAGGAGAGTCCTTACAAACTAGGCATAATTATATTTTGCCTGTGTCGCCCGAGGACTGGGCCACGGGCGATCAAGGGTCACACACAGAGAGTGATAATGATCTCAAAGACTCGCTCACTCATCATTAGCACATGGTAATACTACCCTAACAATGTTTACAAAGCTTAGTCTGGCACAAGGTCACAATGTTGGGCACCGAATGCGGACAAAAACACACCAGGCGAGAAAAATAAACCGATACGTTCAATCTTCGTTTTGAATTACGTTCATAATGGTTAGTTTCGTAGGATTTTGTCCAGTACGGTTTTTGTCATAGGCCCGTTGGAAACTCAGTGAAGCCCAAATTCTCCACACAAATCATTATGATATAATAGTCTAGCTTACTAACCATTACCCTATGACGAGGCGCAGTGAAATATTCACAAGGCTCAGTCTGGCACTTGTACGTGTTGGGCTCTCAGAATCAAACTTACTTCACAGCTCCCTAACCGATATCATATGGCTTCATAACTAGTTTGCTATCCTCCTCCTCATGGCGAGGCACCATACAATATTTAGTAGACTTAATCTGGCGCAAGGCCACAGATGTGAGGCACTCAGCGAAGTTCGAACTTACTTCAATGTACTAATAATCTGCAAGACTACTTCGTTAGCCTTTACTTTTTCAGCATGGTACCTTGAAATATTTAGTAGGTTTAGTCTGGCACAAGGCTACAAATGTGGAGCCCTCAGTAGAGATTGAACTCTTTAGCCACAAGTCTGGCTGTTGCAGGGTCGAACTCCACTCTTACTTCTATTTCAACTGAAGATGATTACTGCAACTTTTGTATATATATATATATATATATATATATATATATATATATATATATATATATATATATATATATATATATATATATATATATATATTCGTAGATGTATGAGACTTTGACGTAATTGGTGAGAGAGCTGCCCAGCAATCACTTGGTCGTAATTTCGAATCACATGACGAAATAGACGAAAGGTGAGGAGTTTACTCTCCTAAATTAGGTGAGGGTTGTTTTCATTCTTGCTATGGGGGAAAAAACGAATTCAACTCAAACTTTGCCAGGCGTTTGACTATTATAATGATCTACTATACAAGCTCACTCACAATTAACGTACGGTGTGGCACCCATCAGTCTATTTATCTATTTAAGTAAGCTTCATCTTATCTCCCAAGTCATTGCTAGCCCTGTTTATCAACAAAAGTGTTTCCCCACCCACAAGAAGAAACACAAGCCCCACTCTCGTTATTCAATGCAGGTCGACCAACCCTAAATATAATCTTCAAAATTAATTCCAACCCATTTGTAAGTTGAGATATGCGTTATACATTTAGCATTATCAGCCGATTTTTGTGGCGTTTGCTGCTCTGGACAAAGCCAAAAACCCCTAAACGCGATAAGCCATTAGGAGCAGGCCAATTTTTCTATTAGATTAGAACAATCTTTGAATAGCGTCCAAAATTTCAGATATCTGCGCTTAGGAAGGTCAGCCAAGTGTCACGGACTGACCAAGAGGCAGTTAGCCTTTGGACAAAAGAAAAAGAACTGACCTTGAATCTGTCATTCTTTAGAGCAGGGGTTTCCCAAGCTGTGTGCCGCGACAAAATCATGTATCGCAAGTTGACGAATGTCCAGTCTAATTTTTTAATGACCGGCCAAGTTGAACTCTCAGACGACACAAAGTCGTTCTAATTTACCAATAGATATCATTAGATGATTTAATTAGTGCAAATCAAATAGAATTCATAACTTTTTTCTTTTCGATGAATGTACTATTCTACTTAATTTTTCATTAATTGACCAGCAAAGTCGAAATATCACCAATAAGAAATTAAAACAATATATATATATATATATATATATATATATATATATATATATATATATATATATATATATATATATATATATATATATATTGTTTTAATTTGAAAATTTGCAATTAAACAGTTATATGGGCAATTGCATTACCGGCAGTTGTTTAGCACAATGGTAAGAGTAACGCTGCGTTGAAGCGACTACAATATATATATATATTGTAGTCGCTTCAACGCAGCATTACTCTTACCATTGTGCTAAACTGCCGGTAATGCAATTGCCCATATAACTGTTTAATTGCAAGTTTTCATTTTTTTTTTTTTGTCCATATCTTTTCCTTAGTTTCTTTCAATGCATCTCTTATGTTATCATGAAACAGATGTACGATCCGACGGAATGATGAATTGCGTTATATTATACTGAAACCATATTTGAAATGATCTCCCTTTATTACTCAGTAAATGTATCATTTAGCGTAGACAGCCTAACAAGAATAAACAATTAACGAAGATCGGGTTGTTACAGGGAATTGAACTTGCGACCGACAGGGGAGCTGTTTCAAAGTAGAGTTGCTTTTATCATTGAGCTAAACAGCCGCCAGTAAAGACCCAAATAACTGTTCTAAGTCAAAATCCTCATTTTGTATTTATTCACGGTCTATATCCACTCTATTTTTTTCTTTCCACGTGGCAATTGTACTGTGATACTAAGGATGACGTTGAAACAGTTACTTATTTTATTTTAGGTCTGTGGATTGAATTCCCGAGACTTTATATTCGGTTTTGTTGGTGGCTCAGCGCGCCACCTACATTGTAACTTTAGTTCCACAACTTTTGTTCCATGATTTTAGGACCTGGATTCAATCTTTTTTAGGTCAGTGTGCGCAAAAATCTTATGATGCGCATTTTTTTTTTTTCCTGAGACAAAAATATGTATTAAATTGTTTGTGCGCACATTAATCTCCTTTGTGCACTGGTTGCAAAACGTGTGGGCACAGCTTAGAAGTAACTATGGCCGTAACTATATCCCAAATGAGCTTTGAAGGCATCTAGTGCGGGTATTATGCGTGTCCCTACAGACTTGCTAATTCAGTGGTTTAATCTATAGATTTTGTGAGTTCTCAACCTTTTTAGGCAACTGTAAAGTAAAGCGTCTCATCTCTTAAAAGACGACTCCCAATGGAGTATGGAAGCTGGCGACAAAGTCCCAGTTTCCGCTGCATGCGTCCTTGCAAGTCTGGTCGCGACCGGGATTTTATACCAACAAGTTTTCATGACCACTCCCTTGGCAGGATGCAAGTCCACCCGAATCTCACTGCTGAGAGTGTACTCAATTAGCTGCTGAGCACGGGAAAATTTGTCCTAATGAGGAGTTTTCGACTCTATTCAAATCGAATCCAGGACCTCCAGCATGTGAATCAGACGTGCTAACCATTATACTATTTGAACTAAATCATCTCAGCGTCCAATGGAAGAAAAAAAAGGTTCATTAGTATGCATATCTATAAGCTGATATGAAACTTTTGTTCATTATCAACAGAAATGTTTTCCCTTGGGATTTATGTCATTTTACCAGCATTAACCCGTTGAAATTCCACGGTTTAAAGATATCAAACTTGATGAAAATTGGTAATTCAATATTTGATTCTACTGTGCTCAAATTTGACACTAAATTCTAAGAAAATCCTTCTTATCCCACTTGGTGTTGCCAAATATGATTTGTTATTTTTAGCTAAGCTGTTTGGAATCTTGAAAGCAAAATAATCTGTCGCATATGGTCTTCCGTTGCAAATTTCGCAAATGGTTTAAAATGCTTACAACAGTATGAGTCCTTTTAACGAAAGATTACTGAAATTTAACCAAAATCCAATGAATTCTAACCTTCTACATATTTTGGGGCGTAAAAATCTTTTTGCTTGCATTGTCATAACATTTTCTGCTCGCCATCTATTTACAAAATATCTCCGGTTTTAAAAGGTGCACACAAATGAATTCTTATCTCAGATTTTCTTAAACATTTTTCTTATTGATGACACCAAGATTTCGACAGTAAAATCGAATTTCATACGACGTAAGGTGTCGATTTCCAGTATGTAGCCTAACGAATTCAACACGCCAATTGACTCCACGCTGTTTGGACGAACGGCTAGCGAACCTAACGATCAAACGACTGCATTCGGGTTCCAATCACGCCGTATCTTTGTTGTTAATATCAAAAAGCAATTTGGTTTGGTGTGACTCTTCTTGTTGAATACTTGAACGGACACGTTGATAAAAAGTAGATTTATATTCATATCTGTGATTTAAATAAGTCATTGAATTTTTGAATAATCAAAATTTGAAGCGTCTTCGTATCATATAAATAAATGAATATTTGAAGAACATGTGTATTGAAACGTTTTATCAAAATAAATTAAGTTCTCTTAATCACTCAGGCGCATTCAAAAAATCGACCACTAAATAACTACAGACAGACATAATTCAGACATTTTTCAACTACTTTCAAGTAACGTTGATATAAACATATGCATAAAAAAGTAATTAGATTCGTTTTATTGTAATTTATTCATTTGATTATCATTAAAAAAAGAGATTTCTCTAAAGAAAAACATATCTTTCCTTGAAAGAAAAAAATGATTATTGTTCCCGTTACTTATATCTTTGTATGCGTTCAATACAAAAATATCTTTCCAAAAAACGAACTTGACTTAAAAGCAGAAAAAATTTACGCGTATGATCATCCGTAGCAATTATTGTCAATGATACCCCAAATAGCAAACGTTGTTTTAACAAGAGATTGCCAAATTTCCAGTACTTACCTAGTAATGGACGATTTTTTTTCAAAAAATAAGTTTCTATTCCAAATTTCGGAAAAAAAAGTTGCTTCTTTTTTCTTGTGATCATACCCCAGCACAGCTTGAATCATTTCAAAGTGGGAAATCCCGTAATTTTTTAACGGGTACTATGCTAGCATTCATATATATGACTCCAAATTTATATTTGAATTCCCCATAAGATTATTTGTATACGTGCCAAGTTTGGTCCAGATCGCCGGAGTCTTATCTGATTTATGGATTTCGGGGACAAGTAGGGAACGATTTAGTAAAGGCAGCAGTGCCTGAAATGGTCCATAAAATTCAATCATTTCTTCAATAACCCATTTCTCATCCTTCCAGGAAATTTCATTGGAATTCAATAATGTGTGGACTCAAAGTGAAGGGTCGATTTACAATGTAAGTAAAATACAAAACTGGATCCTTATCATATATTTATAATATGGAAGACATCCTGCTTTTGTTTTTTTGTCTTTGTTTTTGTTGTATTTTTTTCAGCCTATACCATTTCTAGGTTCATGTTACATACGCCTGAAAAGTTTCGAATTCGATTCTGCGATTTAGGCGTGCATATCCTTTCAACGGACATCAAAGTTATACATAAAAGAATTGGCTAAGATCAATATCCAAACTTCGTGTAGATGATATTATGACTATTTATATATCATATCATAACCAATACTCATCTGGTGTGTCTTCTATTTCTGATATCATAATGGCGGTTTCGAGTATAGAGATTCTGGCAATTCCAAGGCATGATTTTAAACTTGGTACCAAAGCCACTGAAGCTGCTCGCAGAATTCAGGAAGTGGTTGGAAATGAAAAAATATCCAATTGTACTGCCCCAAACTAGTTTAAGCGTTTCGAGGGTGGTGACTTGTCCTTTCAAATCAATCCCAGGAATGGACGACCACCAGTTGTCTATTCTGACAGTTTGAAAGAGAAGGCGCAGGAGAACCCGACCATAAGCGCTCAGAAACTTTCAGAAGAGCTTGGATCATCGGGAGATACCATATTTGTAACTCGTACATGGAAAGCATTATGCAATGCTCTTCCATAGGAATAGTGCATTCTCATGGATGGGGGAATTTAAGCAAAAATAGAATATATTGCTTGAATTCAGCCATGCTGACAATCTAGATTTGTAGCTCAGCGGTTGGATACCGGCCTCAGTATCTGAAGTGAAGGTTTCAATCCTACCTCGTGGTTATGGATTGTCTATAGCTGAAGAATTGTAATACAATGAAACAGCTGTCTGTGGAGTGCACAATTTTATATATGCGATAATTATAAAGACATTTTGAGGAGAAACTATGTTTTGTCCGGCACTGGTGTTCGCCGAGTACCAAATCGAACAGTCATAAGCTGCATTAATAGATGAGTGTAGTGCGGACCCGAAACTACGTCCACCAGGGAAGCAGCCAATACACGGCGCTGTGCTTACCGTCTGAGCAAGCGACACTTGATCAGCTTTTCGAGAAAACGCTTTTCGGTTAACACCGGTGCTGGACGAAATATAGTTCTTCCTCAAAATATCTTCATAATTATCACTTTCTGTCGAACATAAACCGTTCATTCTACTGGTAAGACGGCTTCCTATGGGACACAGGTCCGATTACCACAGCAGCCCATTCCATTAATTATTTATTCTATTTACACTGTCTAGGCCAACTGACATTCGCTGTGTGATAACGAGATTTCAAACTATTTCCTGCAGTTTATGTTAAACGCCGAAAAAATAGCTGGAGAAAACTAGTGTATGTAATTGTAACTCAGAAAATGACATATTTCCTAAAACAGGTCTGGTTAGTCACCAAATAGAAACTGCCATGTGACCAATGTCTCTTGGCAGCATACTGTGTTAGGGATGATCAATTACAAAAAATAGGAAAACGGATGATCGATTGATAATCTATTTCCCTCGCCTTTCGTTGGATCGCTAAAAACGCAGCTGGGCACAAACTAGGGACCAATTTAGCGAAAACGTACATTGTAGATTGAAACATCCTACCATCACAATCAAAAACTCATTTTGCAGCGAGGGATTTTGCCATAATGAGTAATGAGAAAATTTCAGCCTTCTAGCTCCATTGAGGCAGCATGTACGCGTGATACATACATAAATAGCCAGCCAGACCGAATCAAAAACTGTAGAAATCTATGTTGATAGTTTTGGTGACAGTTTTGAATGACAGTTACTAATTGGGCTGTTGTTAATATTTAATGAACGCTTAGAACATTTTTTCACGGCTTTTTCGCCTGAAACCTTGATACGAACCTTTGTTAATATTCAATGGACTTGTTTCACTGAAATCGCCGCTCTATGGCAGGCGACCTTTCTCGGGAGATTTATTTATGAATAATTCCGAGGTTAAATGCCTTAATCGCATCTATCGGCATTCGATTTTAATATTTGCTCCGTATCCTGGCCTGGTAGATATCAAATTACCTACATCCAATCTCTGGATCGTATCAATAGCGCGACCGAGCTCTTTACGAATAGACCCATCCATTTATCAAAAGGTTATACGGCGGTCAGAGAATCATGTCAGCACAGAATACACATCACCGCTAAATCTATCGAAACGGATTTATCTCGCGTAGAGACCCGTACTGATTAAATTATTTGAATTCGGACGCTTTAAACAGAAACCAGAGAACTGATAAGGAATTATGGGTAGTTCGCAATTGTCAAAAATAAATGAATATTTGTATCTAAAATTTTATAACATTGATGATGACAATAATAATAATAATAATAATAATAATAATAATAATAATAATAATAATGATAATAGTAATAATAATAATGATGATGATGATGATGATTAGAAATAAGAGATCTACAACTTCCAGTCACCAGCAATGATTCTACAGAATTGGATGGAAAAAGGCATGACTGAGACGGTACAAACCACAGCGCTGCTGTGATTTGTGATGATGATGAGAGGAAGGCTGGCAGCCTGAGGAGACTTACTGCCACTCAGCCCTCAGCGACAACCACTAGGCAACTGATGTGGAACTGAAAACTACAGCACTACTACCGACTGTAATAGTGTCAAGACGAGGGTTGGAGACTTAGGAAGACTTGCTGTCACTCAGTTTTCAGCGATGGCAAACGGGCAACTGGTGTGAAAGGGGAAAAGTGGTATCAGCACAAGCCAGAGGCAGTTTTGGAGAATGACAACCACAAACTACTGTGGGACTTTGACATCCAAACTGACCACCTCATCCAGGCAAGAAGGCCGGACTTAGTAATAGTAGACAAAAAAAGGAAGGCCTGCCAAATACTAGACGTTGCTGTACCTGCAGACCATAGAGTAAAAAAGAAGGAGGGTGAAAAAAAGGGAAAAATACCAGGACCTAGCAAGGGAGTTAAAGAAAATGTGGAACATGAAAACCAGGGTAGTACCGGTCATAGTGGGAGCACTAGGAACTGTCCCCAAAACGCTGAGGGAGAGACTGGAGGAGATCGGGATTAGGGGGAGGATAGAGACCGTACAGACCACAGCACTACTGGGAACTGCACGGATACTGAGGAAGGTGCTAGAGATATAAGGACTGCAACGAATCGTAGCTCTGTCATGATATGCAAAAGAGAGAGGAGACGTTAGCTGAAGACCTGAGGAGACTTATTGTCACTCAGCCTTCAGCGATAACCACTGGGCAACCGGTGTGAAACTGTAAATCGCAGAATTACTGCGACCTATGAGTACTAGGAGAGGAGGGCTGGAGACTTGAGGAGACTTGCTGTCACTCAAACTCCAGCGATTACTACCAGGCAACTGGTGTGAGATTCCAAATAATAATAATAATAATAATAATAATAATAATAATAATAATAATAATAATAATAATTCCAAATAATAATAATAATAATAATAATAATAATAATAATAATAATAATAATAATAATAATGTGACACGATAAAACGGGGAGAAATGAAGGAGAAAATAAGAAGAGAGTGCCTTAGGAGGATAAGGAAAATATCTGAGACCAAACTAAACAACAGGAACCTTATAAAAGGAATGAACACATAGGCTGTATCGGTAGTAAGATACACAGGTCCATTCCTTGAATGGACAAAGGAAGAACTCCAGTCACTGAACCGGCGAACAGTGACGCTTATGACACTGCAGAAAGCCTTTACACCCTAGAGATGACACTGATAGAGTGTACGTGGAGAGAAAAGAAGGCGACAGAGGACTTATCAGCAGGTCTAGAAACGAATGTGCAAGCAAACAATGAAGACATCATAAAGAGAGTTTGAAGCAGCGCAACGAACAACAAAAAAGTAGACAAAGAAAGAAAAATGGGAATAGAAGAAACCACTCTGGATAATAAAAAGAAAGATACAGGATGTGGCAGACGAGAGCTCATGGACATAGCTACATAAAGGAAACCTGTAGAGGAAAACAGAATCGCTCATCATTGCAGCCTAAAATTAATGCATCAGGATAGACAATATCAAAACAAAAATCGACAGAACAAACAGCAAATGCTGCCAATCTGGGGAAAGGGATGAGGCTGCAAACCACCTAACTAGCGAATGTAGTCAACTAGCACAGAAGGAGTATGAACACAGACAAGATAGAAAAGCAACAGTGATACATTGAGAACTGAGAAAACGAATGGTATTTAACCATGCAGAAAAGTGGTACCAGCACAAACTGGAGATAGCCTTGGGGAATTACTTTGAGACTTTGACATCAAAACTGACCACCCCATTCAAGTGAGAAGTAATCTTGGACAAGAAAAGGAAAACCTACCAAATAATAGACGTGGCTATGCCTGCAGACCACAGTGTAAATAGGAAAGAGAGTGAAAAACTGGGAAAATACCAGGATCTGGTAAGAGAACTGAAGGTATGGAACATGAAAGTCAGTGTAGTACCAGTAGTAATAGGTGCACTCGGTACTCAGTACAAAGACACTGAAGGCGAGACTGGAGGAACTAGGGTTAAAAGGAAGGATTGAGACTATGCAGACGACAGCACTGATAGGGGACTGCACGAATACTGAGGAAAGTGCAAGAAATATAAGTGTGAAACCGTAAACCACAGCACTGCCGTATACTATGCAAGTGTGGAGAGGAGGGACTGAGGCCTTAGGAGACTTGCTGTTACTCAGCCTCCAGCTGTGACCATCAGGCAACGGGTATGAATAATAATAATAATAATAATAATAATAATAATAATAATAATAATAATAATAATAATAGGTCTGGTTAGTCACTCAATAAAAACCGTCATGTGACCAGCGTCCTTTGGCAGCATGCCGTGTTTGAGGTGATCTGTTGAAAAATTTTGAAAAAAAGGGTGATAAATGAATGAGATACTTCTTTCATCTTCTGATGGGCAGTGATCACCAGAAAAATTTGAGTTTCCAGAAAACAAGCGAGATTTCTTCGGATAAAGACTAAGCGACCAATTTTGTATGAACTTACATTGTAAATTGAATATCCACCAAAGATCTTGGGGGGGGGGGCAAAAATTGCTCTTTATAAACGTTTAAGTATTCAGTCTCTAGCATCATTTGTTTGGCCTGTACACATGACACATGCATACTGAGATAGCCAGTCAGTCAACCAGCCTGACTCATAAGAAAACTAAATAAACTTTTAGGATGTTTTCATTATTATTATTATTATTATTATTATTATTATTATTATTATTATTATTATTATTAATTTTCACACCAGTTGCCTGGTGGTCACAGCTGGAGTCTGAGTGACAGCAAGTTTCCTCAGGTCTCCAGCCCTCCTCTCCAAACTCTCACAGTCCACAGCAGTGCCGTGGTTTACAGTTTCACACCAGTTATCATCATCATCATCATCATCATCATCATCATCATCATCATCATCTACAGACTTTAAACGATAAAGTCTAAATAATAATAATAATAATAATAATAATAATAATAATAATAATAATAATAATAATAATAATAATAAAGAGGATAACAATGATATCTAAAGACAATAGTCAGCAAAATAGATGAAATGAAGATAAACCAGCTCTACCTATGCATATTTTCATTTTATGAAGACGCAAACTGAAGCCTCTTACCAAGTGGCTCAGTTGTTTTCATATCGTAATTCTTTCTCTCGCCGCAAATTAAGATTGACGATAAACCTAACCTGCCCGGCGGGAAACTCTTACTAAAGACAATAAAACTGTCAGCGTCTGAAGCTTGTAATTCACAGCATCTAGACAAGTCGTATGTAAAGTACAGCTGAACCAGCAGCTTTGGCTTTGTGGGCACCTGAAAGAAGTTCAGCTATGTGTGGTAGTGTTAGACCAATGGTTCTTGACCTTTTAACCACCGCGCCTCTTTAGTAGTTGGACTTTGTCTCCACGCCCCCTCCATATTTTTCCACCAAATGATTACTTCGGAATGGGTTCAGTAAATCAGTGAGAAAATGAGCTTTGATGTGTTAGGTTCATCGAGATATTATACGAACACCTCTTGAAAGAATACCCAAAATAATTTGTGAAATTCTTCCCTTCTTCCTGCGAACTCGCCCCCTCTTTTGAAAACATTTTGCACCTCCATTCCTGGGGGCATGCCACCCTGGCTAAGAACCACTGGGATTAAAGAATGATTCGCTCAGTACGATTTCGTTTTCTGCGGGCTTCGTTCTAGCGGAGTTTATTGCAATAGTTTCAAGATTTTTTCACTTGAGTTTAATGGAAATAGTAAAGTGAATTGAGTCCTTGACGCCAGGATGGTATTTTTTCAGTCAATTTTATATCCCATTCACCGTTTATTTAAAAAAAACTGTTATTGCTTTTTATTTTAGTTTTTTTCTATGAATTTAAAATCCCAATAGTAACGAAATTAACGAGGTAATATTTGCACGCACGGGTGTAAATTGGCTGCTGAAAATATGAATAAGAGTTGCCTCTCTCGGTACACTTTTCCATTTTTCATTTCCAGCAAACTTTACAGCCTAAAAGGGCCCGAAGTGCACTCGGTAAAACGAAAGCTCAAATAATTATTCATGTTGATTTTTTCACCATTCGTTGAAACCTTTGTAGGAATTTTTGAGCATACAAATCCATGCCTAATACATTCAAAAAATCACACGAAAGCTTTAATGATTAATGGTTATTTTTTTCATCTTTTCAAATATTGTATTTGTTTCATTTTAATCATCTGATATATCTAAGAAAATAATTCAAACATCCAAAGTTTTCAGGAGCCATCATATGTTTTCGAGAATACTTTACATTTTTAGCTATAAAGTTAGCTTTCATGGAAAAAATGGAAAAATCCAGCGATTTTTAGCCACCAAGGGAGACAAAAGAACACCCTAAGGCACACCTACAGATGCTTGCGACACACTTAGGTGTCGCGACACATCAATAGAAAATCGCTCCTTCAAAGCGACGGCTGTATTGTTAAAATCTAAGGAAAATTCGAAGAACGATTCTACTACTTGGGTAAATGTTTTATAATCAAATTTCCTCGAGGTAAATGATTTATAATGACATCTTAAAAGCCGTTCAAACGGGAATCGTATCTGTAGACAGTCATTATGACCATCTGCGTGTGGAATATGAATGAATTTATATGGCTATTCTGGGCAGAAGCTGTAAGTTCAACGATTTCCCGATGGTCTCTTTCCTCAACGGGTATCCCAGCAGGATGAAAAATAAGGGGAAATTCCTTGCTCCATCTCGCCTACGGCGTCAGCAATTCTAATTTCTTTTACCTTTCGAATGAAGATAGGAAATGACTTGACATCGAACGGAAGCTGCTGGAAGTGGCCTTTGTACGAGTTTAACTTGTTTTGAAACTAAGGTCCATGGACCCCCGGAGGTCCGACAAATAACGCTTAAGGTCCACAGCGGTTTTCCCTCTAAATCTGACACTTTGAATCTTGGGGCAGGGAAACGACATCACCCATCGCTTATTGTACATAGATCTGTACATATATTGAATTCGAATAAATGTAATCTATCTAAAACAGATATGATTTTTAAAGATGGAAATTCTGCTCATTATTGGAGTTTTATAATTACAGTCTAAAAAATAAATGCTAAAAATACAGGGCCCGCCAGAAAATTTCTTTTAAAGAAGAGGTCCTTTAGTTTTCTACAGAACCCCGTAAATGCAAAGTTATATCAAATTACAACTGAATAATTCTGTGCACACGCACCAATATGTATATATATATATATGTGTAAGCATTGCGAATACTCGGCAACTGGCCATTGTACGAAGTTGAAATTCGCCAGATATATCTGACAGCACACTTGTCAGAGCAGTGTCGTGTTTGAAGTTGTTTGGATCAGCAGTTCACGAGAAATCCAACAATTATAAATTTTAAAAAATCAAAGATGGCAAATCATTCTTCATAGTTTCTATAAATCATCTCCATCGACTCCCACTCTTTAGAACTATCTGGATTTAGGTATAAAATATCCAAATTGGCCACACTGAAGTGAAGTAAACAAAATACTCTGTGACCATAGTTTCGTACGATGGACAGAGTACATACCATTTTTCTTGTGGCTTTTCCAAACTGTAGTATTTGTTTTTCTGGGAGTGCAGAGTGAAAAAAAAAAACTTGGATTATTAACTATTTTCCAAACATAAAACCAGAAACCCAGATGGTTGGAAAACCCAGATGGTTGAAAAACCCAGATTATGGGTAAGGAACAGCATTGGTTGCTCTGTTTTGAGCCCTTCAGGCTGGTAAGTTAGTATATCTTGGGTGTAGTGCAAGCAACTCGACCTGCAAAAAACTGCTTGTTACTAAAACTGCCATGGGGTCATACCCGACAAGGAGTCCACAGGAATCAAAAATTTAAAAATTAGACTGGTTGTATGAGTGTCAAACATCATTCTGACTCTCTCGGTGCAGCCTGTGCACATGACGCATTTAAAGATAGAAAAACGTAACTATTTCAGCCACTATTACGTATGATTAAAAGAATTACAAAAATATAACGTTTTCCCAACTCATTGAGAAGAGTGTGTCATTATCACAGTCTTTTAACGTCTGTCGTTGGACATAGACCTTCCCCAGGATTCGCCACAATTCTCTATCAAGGGCGTTGCAGAGCCAGTATTTTCTGAATTCGCCTTGTTCATCTCCCCATCTTGTATTCTGTCGGCCTTTGTTTCTCACGTGATCTCTGGGGATCCACGTCGAGAGTCGTGATGTCCATCGGTTGTCTTTCATTCTTGCAACATGGCCTGCCCATTGCCATTTAAGTTTTTTAATAGATTCTATGATGTCTCACAGTCCTGTTTTCGTCAAGATATACTGTACTGTCTTGTGATTTCTCCATGTAGGTTTGAGCATGATTCTCTCATGCACACGTTGCATGTTTTTTCAGTTTGTGGGTCTGTTTCTTGGTCAGGTTCCAAGTTTCAGCTCCATAAATGACTATCAGGAGATTGTATTGGTTGTATACTCTTCTTTTCAGGATTATTGGGATCGTTTAGTTTTTGAAAGTGTGTGCAAAATTTAAAGTTTCTACTGTGGACAGTTAAGACTGAGAAGAGTAGGGAAACAATATAAAGAAAAGGAATTATAAGAAATAATGAATTCTAATTAAAATAATATTGTTAGCAACAACAGATAATTAAATTTAGCATCCATAACGTTGTGCTTCATCTTTCTCTCTCTTTCTCTCTCCCATTATTTTTCTTTTTCTTTCACTCGTTCACTCTCTTTTCTCTCTCTTTCTTTCTTTTTCTCTCTCTTTCTATTTCTTTCTTTCTCTCTTTTTTCCCTTCTTTGTCTATTCATCAATTATAAAACCACTTTTTAGTCTATCAGAAGTCTGAACTTGACGTCATTGTTGTTAGGATAGGAAGATAAAGTCAACACCAACAATAGTAGGAGTTCGCCGATAAAACAATTTGTTTCTCTTGCTCTGCATTTAAGGCAATTTTGCATTTTTTTCATCGATAATCTAGCCACTATCGCAATATTATTTACGTGTGTTGACAACTATAACGATGAATGATATCGTCCTCTTCTTTTGAATGACGGCAACCGGGACCGCCCTCTTTTTTGAATGATCAGATATGGCAATCATAATTTATATACATTACTATACATTTATATACATATATACGAGAGTGCACTATTAAATCTGTAGCCTGATTCCTAGTTATTAACTGAAATTTGATCTTAAACCTTCACAGTAGAATATTGGATCGATATGATGGATTCGCCACTCGATTAAGTGCATTACCAAGGGAAGAGATTGTGTTATAAAGAATAGATATTCTTGTGTAAAATAAACGCTTTTCTCTTCGTTAGGCTTTATGACATATATGCAAATGAGAGTGCTCGTATTAGTCCTTGTATATGAATTGAATGCGTACACATGTCTATCAAGAGATAGGAAGAAAAATACTTGGTTGAAAACCTGCGCCGTGGTTTACACAATATTAGATAGCATTCGTCAACGTTTCTTTCACTAATAAAACTATTTGTTTCCAATTGATTAAAAGGGGAATAATGTAAATCTATTCTGAGATTTTTAAAAAAATGACTCTTAAAATGGACGTTGGTTTTCTTGAGCATTGCCACAAGTAGTATTCAGCTATATTTATCCCCTATAAGTTATAGGCCCCAACTCAACGCTCACGATACGAGATGTCGAAAATGTTGTAGCTTCTTAAAATAAATCTTTAACATTCTTTATTTCGAGAAATGACTTGGAAAAAGAAAAAAAGAATTATTTGACGTAGTGTAAAAAAAAAAAAAAAAGAATTATTTGACGTAGTGTACCGTAAAGAGAGATAAGATATTCCTCTTCCTTCGCCAATTCTCTCTATCTTTTCTTTTTTATGGAAGCTGTTAACCTATTCAAATTTGATCTGAACGAAAAAAAAAATTGGTGTTTCATTGAAGTTAGGAAAAAAATTACAGAAGTAACTCCGTAAAACATCCTCGGAAACATTAAAGTATTCACAACCCAAGTAATTGCCACGACTAAGACAACGTTCTCAGTGATAATCAAATCTTATTCTTTCAACAATCACCAACAACAATTCCACATCAATCAAATCTCTACCTACCCCTTTCGATTATTACCCTTTCTGCGTTAAATTCAAATCATGGACGACGTAAAGTGTTTTTTTCTCAAGGGCGAAACTACCATAGCGATAATGACAAGTTCGCTGCTTTTCCGTAATTGACTTGTATAATCTCAACCCCAAACATAACACGAACCCTAAACACTATACCTAAATTAAATTCAATGAAGTACAGTTTTAAAAGGTCAAATTTTCTTTCACTTGGAAATTAGATTTTTGGAAAACGAATTCAGAGATAGAATCGAAAAACAAAATGCGATCAGAGAATTCCGAAATATGTGAAGAAAAACGCCGTTCTGGTCTCCCACACGAACACAGTGCAGCGAAAGCTAACGCAAAGATGTTTCGAATTTAACGCGGAAAAGGTAACAATTGCCAATCCTGAAACGAGGCCACGGTAGTGGTGCACTCAGACAAGTACGCCAGCCATTTCATCCTCAATTATTCTCATTCCAGTTTCTTCTCGGAGCCACCGCCCCAGCCCTCCCCCCATCATTCGTACACCAACCTTGTATCATTCCTGCAAGTCCTTCTCTTGACAGTTTTGTATCAGATTTCGCTGTTGGCCAAGTCAAAACTTTGCTTTCGTTTTAACCTCTGCCCTTCCACTTCAGCACTTTGCCGCCATTGACGTATCGTTTACAGAGACGCCATTTTTTTTTCGTAACCTGTGCCATTTTATTTTCCTGAGCTGTCATCACACACACACATGTGCATACACATGCACCAAAACGTGCAGATACAGACACTCATATACATACAAGTAAATGAAATATATACAAGTCGTATATATTTATCTGAAATATCTTTATTCCAATATTGTTCAATACTTTAAGTAAGAACAATAGGTTGATTAAAAGTGGAAATTTGGTCTAAAGCAATGGTTTTGTTAGCTCATCAGGTAGACAGATTAATTAGGCCTGCAGCCCACAACACATTTGTTTCACGATGTATATATATTCTTTTGTCTCTAGGTTTAAAGAATATACAGAGAGAGACGAAGCACTTCTAGTCACTATGGACATCAAATCTCAATACTCTAACATTAAACATGATGAAGGCATTCTAGCCCTCAAAGAAGCCCTTAACAATAGAATTACTAAAGAACCAAGAACTGAAACAATTACCACACTTATGTAACACATTTTAACACTCAATAGCTTTAACTTTAATAATAGACACTTCCTCCAGATGAAAGGCTGCGCCATGGGCTCAGTAGCGGTCCCCTCCAATGCTAACGTCTTCATGAGTGAATTCGAAGAAACCCACGTATATCCGGAGTTATACAATGATTGCATTTTCTATGTTAGAAATAGATGACATGTTTTTATAAACATAGGAGATGAAGCAAAACGAAAGATGTTTTTTGCACATGTAATCTCTGCCTACGATCCCATTAAATTTGATTAAGTGATATCGACTGACTCCATCGCTTTCCTAGACACCTGCATATGCGTAAATAGTAATAAAAACCTCGAAACCACCCTCTACATTAAACCCACCCACACACACAATTACCTTCACTCTAAATTGGCTTACCCCTAACACCTGAAAAAAGCCTACCATTTTCACAAGCACTTAGAATCAGAAGAATTTACTCTACAGATAATGAACTCAACAGACACAACTATAACCTACAACAACGTTTCACCAAACGAGGATATTCACTAGAGGATACAAATAATCAAATAAAAAAGGCAACTGCAATACCCAGGGAATAAACCCTTACGCTCTCTAACAATGATAAACCGGACTGCATATCACTTATAACCAACTTCAATAACGCATTCCCACCCTTAACGCATATCATCAATAAGAGATGGAATATTCTCACACTTAAAACAGATCTCAAAGAAATATATGTTGAGCCGTGTGTCATCGCCTACTGCAGACCCCAAAACATCAAAGACATGATTAGCAGCAGCACTATAATAAACAATAAAATCTCACATAACAACATTCCAAAAAGCCACTAAATTCTGCCGACCGTGCGATAAAAGAAATAGTCTATGTTGCAACCACCTTGAGTACACTAACACCTTCACTAGCTCTACCACTAACGAGAGTTTCTACGTATACCAAAGCATTAATTGTCGTAGCAAAAATATTATAAACCTCCTAAAATGTAATAAATGTAATTCACAATACATAGGCAAGTGTGTGTGGCAGTACTTGACTGAATAACTATAGACTCTGAATCTAATCACAAAACCATCCTAGTCCACTCCCCGTAGAACTACGCTTCCACACCCCCGGAAAAATTTCACCTCAGACGCTAGATTTACAATCATTGAAAAAAAAAATAGAAAAAAATACACCTTCTAACATTACTAAAATTTTAGAAAGACATGAAAATATGTGGATCAACAAACTCAAAACTCTCTCCTCTAAGGACTTAACACCAAAATTAACGACCCTAATCACACAGATCTCTACATCATAATCCTCCCAATAATAACAACCTCACATTCACACTCTATCCTCCCTCAGGTATATGTAAAATTGGGAACTTCACGGTCACTCAAACCCGTACCTATTAAAACCTTTGTATGGTATTCCATTTGCACAAATCAGAGCCAACAAACTTTCAATGACCTGTAAGGATAATGCATATGAGGTTCCTTGACTTCATCATCTATACCATCAACACTATCCCCAATCTTCTCACACAATACAATACTAAACCACTACCCTTCAACCTTGACACCCTATGGCCACTTCTGCTGCTACTACCACATCTTGTCGCAGACAAGCACAGGCTTCATCATAGACTGTACCAAGTCCTACACATCAGGATGACCCTAAAAGATTGGATTCCAATTTTCGCTTCCAAAGCATCTGATGGTAAATTGATTTTCCACAGAAAACTTGTGACCACTAAAAGGTACACACACACACACACACACACACATACACACTCATACACACGCCCATACATACACACACGCTACTGAATAGGGGAATACCTCCCGAAACAACACACAGCTCACCAATTAATACATTTATGGATTAACTAATTAATAAACAAAGTTTCTGTACACTTTTACTCTTGAGTCTGTCTCTCTTCCTCTAGTTCACATTATATATATATATATATATATATATATATATATATATATATATATATATATATATATATATATATGTTCGAACTTAAATACAAAAGAATATATGAATATGTTAATAAGAAATGGATATATATGATCCACCAGAATGATTGCAAAATGTGTTATCTTATACTGAAACTTTTATTTTAAATGAACTCCCAGTCTTACACGGTGAATGTATCATTTAGCCTACCATATCGGTCGCAGGTTCGATTCCTGCAGTAGCCCCATTTTCTTAAATTGTCTATTCTATTTACGTTGTTTAGGCCAGTGATTCTTTCACTGAATAATAACGGGGGATCATTTCAAATAAAAGTTTCAATACAATAAAGTTAATTTATAATCATATATATGTATATGTATATATATATATATATATATATATACTAGCATAGTACCCATATAAAATGATGGAGTCATTCGAGCATAGAATTATGCTATCATACATTTTAGTATATATGTATTTATTGCGTTATCCGTTGTAACCTTTTCCGCTCCAATTTACAGGAGTAAACTCTCCGCTGTTAGTCCGTCCCGTCACGTTAAACTAAACCGATATATGAAATTAACATCTCTTTGCAGTCGAAAATTACGACCAACTGATTGGTAGGAGACTTTCTTACCAAACTGACCAGTCTTATATATGTACGAATTTCTTTAGTATATGTGCCATATAAACTACGTAGTAATCATATTCAGAAAAAAAAAACACATTAAACGATTGCCTATAACTTTGAGAAGAGTCATTAACACAGCAACTTTTCTTCGGATAATTTAATCTTTCTTTTATGTTTTTTCGTCATGATTACATCAAGGATAGAAAGAAGTGTTCAAATTGCCCGGAAAAAATGGTTGGTATCCTTAGAACATACGTTGGGTGTTTGAACATTTATATTTTCAACGGTAATGGCAAAATGAGTTATTTACGAAGCCATTTTTGATAAAATACGAAAATCGCCCATGGCGATCCTCATTAGCTGTTACCAGTTCCAGGTCGAAACCAACCCGTGTAACTCAATACTTGATACAAAATGCAGGGTCACATTTATAAAGCTTAGTATAGCCTGGCACAGGACAAGACTAGCTACTCAGCCTTAGAGAATCAAATTCACTACAGTATCGATGATCTGACAGACAAGCTCGCAACCCACCTCTCTACGGGTTGCGGTCTATCTACATATATAATGGGAGCAATGAATATTCGTCCGGTAAGAAAAACTAAATAATTCATCAAGATACTTTCTTCGTACGTCTTCTAATAAGTTAAATTTACACTTCAACTAAGAATTTCAATAATCTATATCAACAGTACAAATATTTTTCGATTATTGTTAAATAACTATGATAATTTTCAATTATTGTTATATAACTATGATAATAAATGTATTTACATTTTATTCAGTGTGTACCATTACCCGTGTTGTATCTTCGTTATGACATAATTTGAAGTTAGTTTAGTAAGTACGAAAAAAGTTATTGGATGAAACGTTCAAGTTTTCTCAGGGTATAAATTAACCCCTCCCTTCTGTATATTTTAAACTTGGACTCGTCTCGTACTGCAATGTATTCATTGGACACTGCACAAACTCACTACACGAGCAATGGCTGAAATTAACATTCTAACACCGCTTGTTCCGTGAAGTAATGGCTACCGATCTAGTCGGACGGACATTTGTTACTAGGTACTGAATTTGGTCCTAAATTGACGCTTCATGCCTGTGGACTTGTGTCGTACCAAGCCGAGCTTAGTAGATACCTACTATTCTAGCAGACTATGACTACTAAGTGGTGAGTTGAATTTTTCATTAGGTGTGCCACATATATAGCCTGGTGCCAGATTGAGCTAAATCTAGTAAATGCGTATATATATATATGTATATATATATATATATATACGATGCTGACTAATAAAACGGCGTATGATAATGTTTGATTTCTTGACGAAACTCGAACGTTGAAATAAAGTGTCATTTGCCTTAAAAACAGACTTTTGACATTGTTCCGATATTGTCATCATAGTCTTACACACACACAAATACACACACACACACACACACACACACACACATATATATATATATATATATATATATATATGTATATTGTTTTAGGGATTGCTTTATCTATGTTGATAGTTCTCAATAATTTGAATTCTAAAATAGAGCGTAAATATATAGATATTTACAGTTTTGCTGTTACAGATCAGTTCCACGCCATTGAAATCAAGGGCAAACTCTTAAGTATATACACACACACACAGTTATATATATATATATATATATATATATAT
>OY735237.1:24415221-24490221 GCA_963457665.1 Thysanoteuthis rhombus
ACAAATTAAAAAGAATGGGTTGTGATAAATTAATGAATAAATATTCAAATATTCTTCGTGTGTGCATTAATTAATGTTCGATGGTCGGTTATATTGTCACTTTGAGCAGCTGGTCGTTATCGGCGTCTTATTTGGAAAGATTTTTTTCTTCGCTGTTTTTTTTTTTCATTCAATTAGCTTCTTATTCCTGCTTTTTCATTTTCTCTGTTTCTTTTTTCATTTCTACATTTCTTTTTGCTTTTATGTTCTTTTTTTTCTGTTTTTCAAAAGAATGTCCTGCATGTAATATTGATTTCTTTTCATTTTCCGAAACCTATCTTTTTTTTTTCTTTCTTCAATTACTTTTTCTTAATTTCTCACAATTCTCTTTCATACCTTTCTACATTTCTTAAATCTTGCTTTTTTTTTCTTTTAAACCCTTCTCTAAATTTTTTCCATTTTTTTTTTTCTTTCACACTTTTCTGCCTTTCTCATATCTTGTTTCTTTTCTCTTTTCGTCGATTCCTTCTTAATTTTTTTCAATTTTTTTTGACACCTTCCTAAATTTCTAAAATCTGTCTTTCTTTCTCTTTTCTTTCTTCTTTCTTAGATTCTAACTTTTCGCATTTTCTTCTTATCTACAACTCTCCTTAATTTCTTTCTAACTTCCCTTTTCCGTTTTTTTTTTGTCCTTCTTATATATTGCTTTGTGTCTTAAACTTTGAAAGCGTTTCCTTCTTTTTTCTTCCATTTTCTTCCTGTATGTTTCTTCTATTCACTATTGTCGCCCTATCTTCGTCAAGCTTCTTTCTGAGTCGTCTGCCGTTTTACTTCATTTTTCGTTCTCTTTTGTTTTCAATCTTTGCGAACTTCTTTTTTTCATTTGCTTTCATTTCCCTTTCCTTCATCTTATTTTCATCTCATTTCTTCTTTCTTTTCGTTCCTTCTTTTTCATTCGTACTTTTCTTTTTATCTTTATCTCTTCTATTTCTCTCCTTCTTCCTCAATCTGTTATTTCAATCGTTTTTTTTTTTTCGAGATCTTATATTCACTTGCTCAATGGCCGCGTTATCTCGACAATATCTCAAAGTCTCTATCGTCTAATATTCAAATTTTTCTCTTCCCAGCCGAATTTTTTTTAAATTCTGTTTATTTAGTTATTCTATTCCGCTATTTTTTAATATATTCTCTAATTCCAGGCCATTGTTTTAATTCTGATCCGGAATTTAAATTACTTTTGTTCACAAAAGGAAAATTGAAGTCAAATCAAAAAAAATGTTTTTTCTAAAACGGGAAGAAAAAATATTGATGTGAATCGTAGAAAATAAAATTTAAAAGTAGAAAAATAAGGAAAATTTCTAAGGCATGAATTATATAAAAGGAAGGTAGAAAAAATTATAAAAAAAAGGAAATCTGTAAAAAGGGAGAATAATAATAGAGAAAACAAAGAAATGAAAAGGATGGAAAGACGAGAAAGACGGAAAGGTAGACAAAATGGAGGGAATGAGAGAAAAAGAAGAATTGACAGATTTTGTGAGAAATCACGTAAGAGGAGCAAATAAGAAAAGAAAAGAAAGGAAAGAAGGAAAAGAAAGGAAGAAGTTGAGAAAGCGGGAGGAAAGAAATAGCGAAAGAAAGAAAGAGAAAATGAAAGGAATGAGACGAAAAGGGAAATGGAAAGATTTTGTCCAGAATCACTCAAGAGAAACTCATAAGAAAAGAAAGAAAGAAAGAAAGGATGAAAAAAGAAAGACGGACAAACAGACAGAGAGACAGACAGAAAAAAGAAGGAAAGGAAAGAAGGAAACAGATTTTGTTTGGAATCATGCAAGAGGAACAAATGAGAAAAGGAAGAAAAAAGAAAGGAAAAGAAAGGAAGAAGGTAAGAAAGCAGGAAGAAAGAAAGAAAGAAAGAAACGAGAAAAAAAAAAGAAATCGAAAGATTTTGTCCGTAATCACGTAAGCGAAACTAGTAGAGAAAGAAAGAAAGACACAAGAAAGGAAAGAAAGAAATGAACGAGAAGAAAAGAATGGAAAGATTTTGTCGGAAATCATGTAAGAGGAACTAATAGGGAAAAATAGAAGGAAAAAGGAAGGGAGAAGGTAAGAAAGTCGGAAAGAAAGAAATTAAGAATAGAAGAATGAAAAGAAAAGAGAAAAAAAATGGGAAGATTTTGTCCGTAATCACGTAAGAGAAACTTATAGCAAAATAAAGAAGACAGAACGAAAGAAAATACGAGAGAAAAGGCATTAAAAAAGGCAAGAACGAAACGTACAAAAATAACCAAAAACGCAGCCACAAAAACCTTGTACAGCTTTGGTTGCTACTTGATTGAAAGAAAGCATTCGAGAACTTTTCCTCCATTTTTCTTCATATTGTCGCCATGTTTATGACGCTTTTCAGAATCTATTTAAATACATCATATAAGAATGAAAAATAAATTGATAAATCAAATTTTTAGATTATTTTTTTTTCTCTCCATCGCCCTGACTCGAAGTATTATTGAATTTTTTAGCATCTCAACCCAATTTTCATTTTATTTCCGTTTTTTCTTGTCTTCGGCCATTGTCTTCATTCGACTTAATAAGCATAAATCTAATTAATTTCATCGAGTCAGCACTCGAACTAACGTCATTGTCTCAAGAATGGCGCCGCATCCTCTCTCCAGCCACCTCTCTTTTCTCTGACAACGAGGTCAAAAATCGCATCAGGTCAAATTCAACATTCTCTTAACTTTCAAACGGAAAATAGACAATATATTCAAAGCATCATAATTGGATGCAAACACTCTTGACTGCTAACCCACTGATCTTCACTACGTACGTGATATATATATATATATATATATATATATATATATATATATATATATATATATATATATATTCTAGCATATACCAATCAAAAAGACGGGGCTATTTCTGTATAGTTCGAGAAAAAAGAATTAAAAGCTATTTCATTAGGCATTTTTTTAATAAATTAAGTATTCTATTTTTAATTTTAATTCAAAGTCTCAACTCGACTGTTGGAAACTTTATTATATTTATTTTTTTTTTCAAAATAAGAAAAAATATTGCCAGATTAGACAAATCTGGCTTTTTTAAAGAGCATTTGGCGATGAACTTTGCCTTGGTATGGTTTTTTTGTTGCAGTAATATTTTTAATAAATGCTTTTTGCCGTGAGCTGACTGTATTACGATGATTTTTGGCAATTTTGGCGAGTTTGGGGCCATAAATGTCTCCAACTACGTAGCAACAGTGCGTCCTCTTCCCCAGTTATGAAATAGGCTACAGTCAGGAGAAAGAGTTTCACTCATTCACCAAATGAATGATTCTCTGTTTAAATCACTCAAGAACGCAATTTTTCTCTTCGTTGGTCACACATAATCAATTTGACACATCAAAATTTACACGTATTATTCAGAACCTTTCGATTGTTCTTTACCAATGTTAATCTATTCCACATGAATTATTACATTATAACTTTGAGGTTATAGCAGGACTTGGTCAGGACAAAACCAAATGAATATGCAATTAGATATTCTAATTCGCTTTTACAGCACACATATATATATACATATATATAATTGATGCTCCTCTATTCAGGGTTGAGCACCCTTTAAGTGAGGTAACTTATCCGCTGTAATCTTACGCAATGCTCTTCCGTGGGAATAGAGCACTCTGGTGGATGAGTGATTTCTGTGTAAAACGAATACATCGCTTAAATTCAGCCTTACTGACTGTCCAGTTCCGTAGTCCAGAGGGTCTTGAGTGAAGGTTTCCATCTGCCTCGTGGTACTGGATGGGATAATAGAAAGTCTACAGCCACGCTGAAGAGATGTAATACATCGAAACAGCTGTCTGTCGATGACACAATAATATATATATATATATATATATATATATATATATATATATATATTATCAGTCTTTTATCGTCTGTCGTTGGACATACACCTTTCGCAGGATTCGCTACACTTCTCTACCGTAGACGTCGCGGAGCCAATATTTTCGGAACCTGTCCAGTTCGTCTCGCCATCTCATATTTTACCGGCCCCGGTTCTGCATATGATTCCTGGGGATCAATGTTTTGAAATGGGATGTCCCTCGGTAGCTGTACATTCTTGCAACATGACCAGCCCGTTGCCATTTGAGTTCCCCAATGGATTCTATGATGTCTCACACCCCTGATATTTCCCTTTTATATAGTGCTATCTTACGATCTCTCCATGTGAGGTTGGGCATGATTCTCTCTTGTGCACGTTGCATGATTCTCAGTTCAGTCCCATGTTTTAGCTCCATAGTTGACTATCGGGAGGATGCATTGGTTCGATACTTTCCTTTTTAGGACGAATTGAATTTTCTTGTTCCTGAGGGCTGAGCTTCCTCTATCGAAGGCTTGCCACCCGAGAGTGATTCTTCGCTTGATTTCTTCTTTTAAGGGTTCCCCGGAGATTCGTTGTCCTAGGTAGATGTAGTGGTCTACTTTCTTCAGCTTTGCGTTTTAGATTTGATCGTTGCATGGTTATTTCCGACATGTTTGTTGCACGTGACCTTTGCTTTGCTGAAGCTCATGTGAAGGCCGACTTCTTTGCTCTCTTCAGTTCATCTTATATTTATTGGAGGTCGTGGAGATTCTCTGCAAATCTGAGGTTACATAGATATTCACCGTCTATTCTGATTCCCTTAAATACATATATAGGTTTCAATTCTACCTCGCGGTACTGGATGGGATAATGGAAAGTCTATAGCCACACTGAAGAGATGTAATACATCGAAACAGCTGTCTGTGGATGACACAATAATTGATGCTCTTCTATTCAGGGTTGAGAACACTTTAAGCGAGGTAACTCATCCATGGTAAGCTTATGCAATGCTCTTCCATAGGAATAGAGCACACTGGTGGATGAGGAATTTCTGCATAAATAAATATATCGCTTTAATTCAGCCTTACTGACCGTTCAGTTCCGTAGTCCAGAGGTAGGATATCGGCCTCCGGGTCTGGAGTGAAGGTTTCAATTCTGCCTCGCAGTACTGGATAATTGAAAGTCTATAGCCACACTGAAGAGATGTAATAAATCGAAACAGCTGTCTGTGGATAACACAATAACATATATATATATAATCTGTGTGTGTGTATAATCCATATCTCTAAAAAGAACACATCTAAGAACATAGAAGAGCATTGATGTTAGACAACAGCCTCAGTGCTCTTGCTCGTCACCGAAAAAAAAATTGTCATATTTTTGACATGAGAAAGGCATAATCGACCAAGAGAGAAACAAACAGAATAATAAGATGTATTAAATTTGCATTATTATTAGAATGTAAAATAATTGAACAAAGACCGGGATTTTTCAACATACCCCCTTCACCAAAGCAAATTAATTCTAAAACAACAAAAAAACAGTATTCAGCGAACATGATCATAATCAATTTGAAGTAGGCTAAACTCTCTCTAATTCCACATTTAAAAATAACCACACACGCACAATAACTAACAATTCAATCGCACAAAATCATCACCCTGAAAATCCTCTATAATTTTTGTTCATACCCCCTCCTATATTTCGAATGTATGGATCCATTTTTTTTTTTTTTTTTTGCGAGTTCTTCCTAATTTGAAATATGTAGCATATGCGCTTACGCGCTATGATATTATGTGATATAATTTACTTGGGGGAAAAAAACACAAACTTTTCAAAATGGTTTCAAGAGAAGGAGAAAGTTAGCTTGTTAAAAGTGTCAAAAAGAACGACAACGCTCTTTACGCCAATTGGAGTCACAGATATAATTCACCTATCTTCCTTTTTACAGCTTGTGCACAAAACATTTTAACAACCTAATTTTCCTATTATTGATGGAACATGATTACATTACTCATCCCGTAAGAACATTCTGTAAGGAACCTAGGACGTTTCTGCGGTGACATCATTCCCATCATGAAAAGGTTTTACAATGGAAATTGTTGTTTTCCAAAGCTGTTTTCATAACGAAGTCATTAACGACCACGAAAATCCACTATTACCACATGACAACTACGCTATGCTTGATGTAAATTTGCAATCTTTTTTTTTTCGCATCATTTTTCGTCAGAAGCCCCGGAGAAATCTGGAAATCAGATAAGACGTTAGCTACCAATGAAGAATTCGAGATGTATTAATCAATTAATCTTTTCTTCTCCGAATCGTGAACTTTTTTCATATCATATATATATATATATATATATATAAATATATATTTGTGTGTCATCCATAGACAGCTATCTTGTTGTATTACAACTCTTCAGTGTGGCTATAGGCTATCCATTATCCCTTCCAGTACCAGGAAGTAGGACTGAAACCTTCGCTTCAGGCCCAGAGGCTGATATCATTCGGAACTGGATGGTCAGTAAGGTTGAATTTAAGCGAGATATTCATTTACGCATAAATTCCCCATCCACCAGAGTGCTCTATTCTTATAGGAGAGCATTGCATAAGCTTACAATGAATGAGTTAGCTCACTTGAAGAGTGTTAAGCCCTGAACAGGGGAGCATTAATATACATATATGTATATATATATAGCTTGGTAGGATATATATATATATATATATATATATATATATATATATATATATATATATATATATCCTACCAAGCTTTACAGCTTTGAACTTTGAATATTGAAATACTTTTTCGAAAATTCTCTTGTGTCACGTCAGTCACCAATTTCCCAATATATATCGATGAAATTTATGTAATTTTTCTTCAGTGTTTTTCTTCCTGTTTCACATATACTTGTTATCATGGCACTATGTATAAATTGTCTCTTGTTGGGATCATTAGTTGTTCACCATGTAACCGTTTCGGGGATTTTAAAAACAAAACTGTTATATTAACATGGAAACCCAGCAGTGTCGATCAAACACCACCTCCCTTTCTTAGAATATAGCTTATGTCATACGTGTAGTTTGTCATTTTATATAAGTTTTTATCGGTGTTATTTTATACTATACAACATATCATTTATTTTTTGAAACAGAGCTTACTAATGCAGATTACCAACAAAAAAAAAACATTTTCAACGATGAGGGATCAGTAAGCATAACAACAGACCTGACTCGCTCTTCGTGTCATTTCTGTTGAATGTTCGCCCATGTGAATATTGAATCCGTTGCGTTGGTTTTGATTTCAGACTGCATGCAAACCAACGTATGATACCATCTTTAAGAATAATAGTGAATTAAACAGAGAAAAACCTGAGTCTATTCTCTACCAACATATTCAACACTATCTAACAATTTGACAATTGTTTCATTGACGTTAAAGTTAATTTTTCCGCGTTATATAAGATCCATCTCCCATCAAATGTTTTTAACACTTTTAATTATCAAATAAACGACTTTTTAGTGGGTAGTAACACCTTAATGGGCGATTCCATTAATGTACTTAGACAATTAGTTACATGGCATTCCATTTTCGATCTCCAAGTTCGCCCAATCAGTCAGGCAAATGGACCAGGGCCAAATGTTTTCCCCTTTCCTTGGTTCCAGTCAATACAGTGATCTTTCACGCTGACAAAGACTGTATCCATCTCGTTTGGTTACCTAATCCGCCTAACACTGATACAAATTTATTTATTTTGATATACTCTATTCATTCATTCTATTCTTATGCTTGTGTTAACATATTCTTTGATTCTCGTTATTTTTCAACCATGGTCAAGCTGATGAGTTTTTAAAGGAATCAGGATTTCTAATCGTGACTTTATTGAATTGTCTAAATATCTTACTAATTTCACCGCCTCGATTGACCATTCTTACAACTAAGGAAACAAGTTTCGGTATATAATTAATACATTTTAGAGTTGCACAAGCAATTCCCAAATATTCCGGTAATATTGACTCCAATAATATATCGACAGTGAGGTGCTATTCTTGCATGTCTCAAATATAGTGTACTAATCTGAAATATCATTTCAAGAGAAACCCTTAGAAGTGAAATATTTCATAGGAATATTTAAAAAAAGCATCTAAACTATGATTAGCCAAGCATATATCATCATTTACAAACGAAAAATACAAAAACAGTACGTCACTGTCCATATATTATGGGAGATTAAATGATAGCTACCTCCCAACCACAGTAAAATGGAAAATATCAAAATGAATACACGTATGCCAGAGCATTGAAACCCCATGTTGCTTTACCTAAATGAGAAATTTGAAATCCCCACTTTTGCCAACAGAACAAAAAAATGAATAAATAAATACATGAAAACAGAATTATTAAATAGAAAAAATGAAGTAGCATTAAAGTGTCGGCAACGCTCAAAATTTCAATAATAAAACACAACTTAACAACCCACGTATAGGTATACCAAAAACTAACCACCATAGCTATCCTAGACATGATCACAGATATGTAGAAATAGATCAAACTTTGAATAAACTAACAGCTAAGGTCATGTAAGAGTGAACTTTAACACTGGGAAACAGATCTAAGTGAGATTAAAATACTCTCGGAGAGGTAACATATCATAAAGAGCTGATAGTTTAACAACATACTGATGAAAAAAAGGCCTAGAGTATTTCCTGCTAATCTATAATTTATAACTACCAGCAAGGAAGTATCCTCAATATGAAAAAACAGGAAAAGATAACAAACAATGACCAACCACTAAAAGAAAAGTTAGAAGAAAATTTGAAAGAAAAAGAAAAGATATATAAATAGAATAAAAGGAAGACCCTGCATCCTAGGAAAATAGACATCCTCACCAAAAAACGTCCTTAATAGGAATATAAAATAAACCGAATCATTCGCCGGATGAAGCCCAAACAGGACAGAAAAATGTTTGTTTATCGAATTCTTTACTTCATTTCATTCATATATATATATATATATATATATATATATATATATATATATATATATATATATATATATATGAGAAGAATTATAAAATATACAAAAAGCGCGTATTAATGTATCAAGTAGATCTTAGTTTAAAAAAAGGTTCATTTGAAAATCTTTTGAAGTAAAACAGAGTGTACAATCTATAATGAGCCATTGAAAATATCTTTACTCATTTTATGTTTCTCTCTCTCTCTCTCTCTCTCTCTCTCTCTCTCTCACTCTCTCATATATATATATATATATATATATATAGAGAGAGAGAGAGAGAGAGAGAGAGGTTGATGGATAGTTTGATAAATTGAAAGAAAGAAAGAAAGAAAGAAAGAGAAAGAAAGAGAGAGAGAGTTATGTTTATTACCATTGTTTTTATCCTTCTCCCAAAGCTTACGATCTGAAAAAAATAAGCAAAATATTTTATGCGTACTAACCTGTTTTGAAAATCAGTAAATTCCTTTTGCTTTTATTTTTGTTTTTACCTATCTTATTGCTTATATATGTTTTTCCTTCCCTTTTTTCTTCTTTTATTTTTTTTTTTTTGTTCATTCTTTGCCGTTCTCTTACTATCTGTTTCTGTCATTCATCCCAAGCCTTATTTAGTCTTTCTTCCTCTCTTCATTAGACACTGTGAACCAAAACTGTCAACATATGCTTTTTTTTAGTTTTCAAGTGAGTCTGGCTGGCTGACTTGCTCTCCGTCTATCTATCTAACTATTGGATACCGTCAAACAAAACTGTCACAAAAACTATCTTAATAGGTTTCTTCAGTTTTTTAGTTGTTCCGGATGGCTGGCTATGTATGTATGTATGTACGTACGTATGTATCACGCGTACAGGCCGTACCAAAGGATCTAGAAGGCTGAAATTTTCAACATTTATTCATCATGTCTACAAAAAAGTTTTGTTCTTGTTTTTTTAACATCTTATCCCACCTAAATGGGATTTTAGTGAGGGTTCAATCTGCTGTGAAAGTTTTAGCTTGATTGATCCCCAGTTTATGCCAGCTTTTATGATTTTCTTTTTTTTTTTTGTTGAAAACTTTGACTTTCTCAGTGATCACTGCACATCAAAAGGCGAGAGAAGTTACTCATCTCTTGATCACCACTTTTTAATTTTTTTAGTTGATCATCCCAAACGTGAGATGCTGCCAATTGATGATGGTTTCTAATGTGACTAACCAGACTTATACATCTATCTACCTATATGTTAAGCGAGCTGAAAGTTTAATCTTAAAACTCATTATGTCTTGAAAAAATATTTTGTTTTGTTTTTTTGAAAATTCCCCAATAATGGTTTTTTAGGGGGGGGTGTCAATTTCTAATGTAAATTTATGTTAAACTGGTCTGTTAGTTTGACTCCAATTTGTACAGTTTTTCAATAATTTAGACCTTTTTACTGATCATCATCACCCAACAGAAAGTGGGAGAAGTAATTTATTCATTGATCACCCCTTTTTATTTCCATTTTTCATTTAACCAACCCAAAACACGCCATTTTGCCGGTTGCCAGTTTGTTGCGTGATAGTTTCTTTTGAGTGACTATCCAGACGTGCTTTTTTCTCCCTTTCTTTCTTTCGCTTATTTTTTTCTTCTTCTTCGTCTTTTCACTGATCACCCCACTTCATGTTTCATTCCGGTCTTCAGGGCTTATATTCGGCACCCCCACGCCGCACATTCAAGTTGGCCTCCTATTTTCAGTCCATTTTATCTTGTTTGTTTACATCAAACTTAAATTTTTCCGACATGAGCTTTTTTAAAAAATAGTTTTATCAAGAGAAATCCTGCGGGCCAAAATAGCTTCAAGTAACGTCTGTATATTTTAACAAAAATGGCGTAGAACATTGGGAAATGCCTCAGAGAAAAGATTTAATCGCGCTTAGAGTGTATGTATGTGAGTGTTTTTGTGTCCTGTATCTTTGTGTGTGTGGTTTATCCTGTGTGGGATTTAGGGATGTACAGAATTTCTAAAATTTCTAGAAAAAAATTCTCTTTCAGCGTTAATGTGCAAAGTTTCAAAGGCTGTATATATATATATATATATATATATATATATATATATATATATATATATATATGTGTGTGTGTGTGTGTGTGTGTGTGTGTGTGTGTGTGTGTGTGTGTATTGTGTATTGTGTAACACTTTTCAGTGAGCATACAGATACTGCACTCTGATCCTACCAGGAAGAGACCTTGCGATCTCGGGCTAATTCCGGGCTGAAGCGCCGATCCATACTTAAATGATCCCGTCACTCGTTACGGGTCATATGCTAGTATACATTTATGTATAAATAATTTGCTGACACTTAATCTACCCGACTCTCTACCAATCTATTATTATGAAAGTATATACTGAGAGTGAAAGGTACGTCTAAATATATATACATGTTTATATATATTATATAACACAAGCACACATCCACGCATATATATATATATATATATATATATATATATATATATATATATATATATATATATATATATATATATATATATATACTAAGCTATATGCTTCATGCATTAGTTACCAAATATTACGTGAATTTTTCGTTATGCTCTATGATTTCAAATATGAGAAATATTCTTTTTTTCCTCTCTTTATTTTTCCTTCCGGCAATAGGACGATAATTGGGGTTACTTCGTCTGGCCTTGAAATTATTGCGTGTTGGCCATTTTTGGGTTTTGGACATATGTATTATTTATTGTTAGTGTTTTGTGTATATGTAATTTCTCGTATTATTCAATGCATTTTGGGTTCATTATGAATTGAAACTGGCATTAAACATGTATTTCATGCAGTTAAGAATATAATTTATTCGTGGTTATCTGTCGATTTTTCATGCAGTATATATATATACATATATGTATATATATATATATATGTATGTATGTATCCTTTGTTATTTCTCTTTTTTATTTTTCTCTTCATTCTGTTTTATTCTTTTTTCTTTTTGATGTATTTTGTATATGCTTCTTGTTTTAAAATATCAAATTTCAAATTGATTTGTATCTAACTGCATTGTAACATATTCAGTGTCAGTTTTAATTTGCAGTGTACCCAAAATGCATTGAAGAAAACCAGAAATCACACATAGTAACCAGCACAAAAAATGGCTGGCACAAAAACCACCAACAGCCGGCACGCAATAATTTCAAGTCTAGACGAGGTGATCCAATTATCACCCAGATAGAGAAGGAATAAAGGAAAAAATTTATTTAAGCTTTTCAAAGCGTTTTATGTTTTATACCAAATTAGATATTATAGTACTATGTGTGAATCTTTCTTGTTTAGATCATCAGTTGTTAACCGTGTAAACGTTTTGGACATCTGAAAACTAAACCGTTACATTTACATGGCTACTAAGCACTGTCAATCAAAATAACTCCCTCTTTGAGGTATGATTTTAATATTTAGTTTTATTTAATTATTTTTGGGGCTGTTTCATAATACATGTAGTTTTTCAGTATGTATTGTGTATGGATGTTATTGTATACTAAACATTAATGTCTTAAAACTAAGAGATTACTGGCGTAGATTACCTAAAAACGTATTTGACGATGAGGGATCAGTAAGTATAACAACGGGTGTGGCTTGATGTTCATTCTTCTTTTGTAGAGTGTTCACCCAATTCGACCATGTGACTCGTATTCCCCTCCCCCTTTCCAAATCTTGATCCTCAATTCTCGTAGTCGTTCTTGGGCCGTTTCAGTTGAACATCTGTCTTATTTCTGTTTAACTTCAACTCAATTGTGAAGCAATCACTATTTGGAACAATTACCATGTTTTGTAACTCAACTGGTGTTTCTGATACGAATGAAATTTCGTCAGCAGATTCTTAAAATGTTCTCCGTCTACTTTAACTCCCATGTTCTCCCAGCCAGTTGTCCGAAAGACGCTTTCATCACGCTCTGTGAATAGTTAAAGCGTAATTGTACTTCTTTGTTTCACTCCGTTTCCAATTTTGCCTTATTTGTATGCTTATGTAGTCGAATTATTGCAGTGCTCTTTGCATACATATATTTTCAACAACTTTTATATGATTTTCGTTGATACGTTGCCTTTGTATTGAGTTGCAGATCGCCGTATATTTTACGGAGTCAAATGCCTTTTCGTAGTTAATAAAAGCCAAACAAAGTAGTTTGTTGTAATTGGTTATTGTTTTTATCAATTGATCTACTATACGTAGATGGTCTATTGTTGAGTAATCACTCCTGAACCTTACCTGTTGGCGTGGTTTATTTTCACCTGAAGCCAATAGTCGTCTGTTGTGGACTATTGCAGTAGTTGTATAAGCTGATCTAATTAATAATCTGTAGATTGTCTTTTATAGAGTAACAACTCTTGAAGCCTACCTCTCCGTTTGGTTGATTTTCATTTAAAGTATTTACAAACCTGTTTGTTTATTGGGTATTATTTGAGCGATAGTAGCAAAGGTTAATCAGATGTGATTGAGCGATGAAAATCACTAGGGAAGATAACAGTTGGTGCCAAAGGTCAGTCGATTTCTGTCCAAGGAATTGCAAACGCAGTAGGAAAAGACCAGACACAAGATTGAGAGATGAGATAGAAAAGTTTACCGGTAAAACATGACCGACTTAGGACAGTTGCAGTCGGCTTAGAAGTAGCTGGGAGAGTCCTTTGTGCAGGAGTGTACCTGTAATGACTAATATATACATATATATATATATATATATATATATATATATATATATATATATATATATAGAAAGAGAGAGGGGGGGAGAGAGGAGGGAGAGAAATGAGAGAAGAGAGAGTGAGTGTGTGCATGGATAAGTCTGTTTCCTGACACGTAGTCCTAAGTTAAATTTTGATCTGAAAATTTTTTTAAATAAATATTTGCGATGTAAAAATCCTTAAAATGATGTTAGATATATAGACACTCTTGAGTGAATGTGTGCACGTGCATATGCGTGTATGTGCCTATATACGTGTGTTAATATATGTTTATAGGCTCTATTCGATATCATGTAGGTGTGCTCTGGTGTGAGGATAGATACAGCATATTTGAGTTGTTTGTTGTTGTTGGTGGTGCTGCTGTTATTGTTGTTAATTTTTGCTTAAGAGGGAAAAATTTCGTCTGATGCATTTCGGGTTGAAAAAGTGATTATTTCCTGTCAATTATTAGATGTATATGCCAGATAATATCTAAGGAATTTATCACACACACACACACTTATAAAAGATTTTTAAGTACCTAGATACAAAGGAATAAAATATGTTTGTATTATTTTTAATGTAATTATCTACCTTTGAGCTCTTGATGGTTAATTTTACATAATATATGTAATATCGTATCATCTCTCCCTCTCTATATATAAATAAGAAAATTAGAGAGACCTCAACACAGTGTTTCGCGATAGGTGGTGTGTCACTTCAGATTGATTTATTCCATCGAAGTGTTCCTGTTCATGCATGCACAGTAAAGTTACTTTGATTGTTTGCCAAGTTACATGAAGGCAGCGCAACCGGTTCTCGAGATATCTAAAATGGGTGGATACTCCCTGGATAAACTTCCTGCATCATAATCATCATCATCATCATCATCATCATCAACAACAACGACAGCTTTAAGATTCGCTGGACGTCTATATCATTGGCGTTGTGGAGCCAATACTTTCACACTGGTCTATTTTGTTACGCAATCTTACATTTTGCCAGCCCCAGTTTCGTTTGCGATCCCTGGTGTTCCACGTTGGTTGTCTGCCATTCTTGCTACATGACCAGCCCATTGCCATTTGAGTTTTCTGATAGATTCCATGATATCCCTGACTTCCGTTTTTTTCTTCTAAAATACTGCGCTCTCTTACAATTTCTCCAAGTGATGATGAGCATTACTTTCTCATGAGCATATTGTGTGGTTCTCAGTTTGAGGGTCAAAGTTTTGACAATGTGTATACTGTTTGAATTTTCGTATCTTTATCCTCAACACGTATGTTTTACATGGTATTTGATTTACTGAAGTTTATACAGAATATCTGATATACATATATCTAATTAATATACATAGCACAAGCCAAAGATGTATAAAACATGGTTAAAATATACAATCCTACGCGTAAAAAAATAGTCCAGATTAATTTTCGGAATTTAGAAAATTAATGCGCCAAACTAAATACATAGTCATCAGATTGGTTTGTATGTATGTTTATCTATTCACGTCAAAAGGTCACGGTGGAAACTGGAGAATATTTACACCAGTTTAAAGTTTCCTCACCCCTTTTTTTTGTGTGTTCTGTTCTGCCTCTCTTGCTGGATACTGTAGTGTGCTGTCCCCTATTTACTGGTGCGGTCGTCTCTAATCAACATAATACAGATGGAATGAAGATGGTGCACCGCGGTGGTTGGCTGGAGAGTCGGGTGGAGTGTAAGGTGGTAAATTAAAAGGAAAGAAAAAAGTTCGTTTGGAAAGTTAAACTTATTTCGTTATCGTCTAATCCAGTTAAAAATTTAAAAAAAAGAAAAAACGAAAAAGAAAAAAGAGAAAAGAACTTTTGTGGGATATAAAGTTTTAATCACATACCACTTAAAATTCTTGATCTTTTTTCGAGACGGGATAATTTATGCATGGATAACTTATACAAATATATATATATATATATATATATATATATATATATATATATATATATATATATATATATATGTGTGTGTGTGTGTGTGTGTGTGTGCATGTCTGATTATAACAAGGAGTCCTACCTAAACTCTTGGAATTGCACTTCTTTATAGAGAATGTATCCCTCAAAGGACCATGAAATAAATGTATATATACTTAAATATGTATTTGAATAATTTATCCATGCTTGGACGACCTATCATTTTTAACGGAAACTATGCAAGCGCGCACACACACACACACACATACATATATGTATATACGATACAAATTAGGAATACAATATGATGTAATACATTATCCGATGGGTGATGGGTTAATTTCATAAAACGCTCGATACATCAAACATTAAACTTTGAGTTGATTTAGAGTAAAGCTAAGAATGTGCTGAGTTAAAGGAAATAAAAAGAAATAAAAGAAAAGGTATCTAAATAGAATAAGATGCCTGAATGAGAAATTTGAAATCTTCACTTTTGCCAATAGAACAAAAAAAAACAAAAAAAAAAACAGAATTACCAAGTAGAAAAAATGGAGTAACGTTCCATTGCTGGCACTGCACAGATTTTGTATTTAAAAAACATAATTCAACACCCTACATATAGGTAGGAAAAAAATAAACCACCATAGCTATCTAATTCCCTTTCGTTATTACAATTAGCATTATCATTATTCCATACCTACACTTCAAAGGACAACCCAGTCCCCATAATTATCTTGAACATATAGAAACAGACTAAATCGAGAATGATTGAACTAACAACTAAGGTCATGTAAAAGTGAATCTTAACATTGGGAGACAGATTTAAGTAAGAATGAAACACTCTCAGTGAGGAAACATATCACAAAGAACTGATGGCTTAACAACGTACTGATAAAAAATGCCAAGAATAAGAGGAAGATCCTATCCCCTAGAAAAATATACCCCACCCGAAAAACATCCCAAGTAGGGATCTAAGATAAACTGTATCATTCGCCTGAAGAAGCCCAAACAGGGCAGAAACATAAACGTGTTTGTGTAGCGAATTCTTTACTTCATCATATATATATATATATATATATATATATATATATATGAAAAATGGGAAAGGTATTCAGTATTTTTTGCATTTTGTGGTGCGTGGAATCTTAATCCCAAAACAATTGAGGGGGGGGGGACATTTATGAATGGATCACTTCTGTAAATACATATATTTGTGTATAAATGTTGGTTATTCCGAGTAAAAGAAAGAAATTGGACCTAAACCCTTCGAGCCAAGAAGAATCACTTTATAAAAGATAAAATCATTTTGCAATAAATACATTCATACTAAAATATATATTTGCATGAATTATCCATGTTTGAATGATCCCGTCATTTTTGACGGGTACTATTATAGTAATGTCATAAATGCATTCAAAGGATAAGCATGAGACTCAATGGATAAGTATTTAATATGACTTCCATTAGCAACATTCAAATTTTCAAACCTGATTATCATTGAATTATTGGGATTGTGCAAAGAAATTAACAGTTATAGATTCCAATTGCTCTTGGACGTAATTATAGAACGTATCTTTTACCTCTGCCAACAAAATATCCGTCTTTGTGTCTTACCGCCAGTCTGTCAGTCCAATCGATATCTCCGCAAGTACTTAATGAATTTCGATGAAATGTTATGGAGGGCAGACAATGGGGTGAGGAAAAAGAGGTCGAATTTTGAGTTGGATCCAGGATTCTTTTTTTTTTATTGAGTGACATTTTCTATTTCTATACATTCATGTATACGTACCCGACTGTCCACATGATATCTCCAAAAGTTCTCAATTGATTAATTTCAATGAATCGCAGGCGGGAGGATAGTCCATGAGTAAGAAGTGATTTAGATCTGGAAAACTTCTTATCTGAGTTTATAAGAAACTTCAAATATCCTTGATCGGGTTCATATCAAGTGATATGCCAGACTAGAACACGATTCCAAAGATGTTTTCTATCCGCAAGGTTTTGGTGGATTTAACCAAATGACAGGGAGCAATAAATCTTTCTTTTTTTTTCTACTTAGGCTTCCATACTTTTAAATCATTTGCTTTTGGTGTGGTCTAACGAAAAAGTCCTCCGATATATTTCAATCTATTGAAATCAATAAGATATGAAATGACAAAAAACAGAACAGGTTTCGTTAGCTACTCAATAGGAACCAACATGTGACTAACCTCTTTTGGCAGCACGCTGTGTTTGGGATGATCAATATTAACATTTTTTTTTAATGGATGATCATATAAGTTACGTACCTTGCATTTTGTTGGACAATGATCACTATACAGTTTTTTTCAAGTTTTTTTAAGTGCAAATGTTCCTGCACAAACAGCCAGCCAGCCAAACCAACTTGAAAACATTGTTGACATTTTTGGTGACAGTCTTGGTTGACGGTTTTCGATGAAAGGCTTTAAATCAAGCCATCGCGTTGTATACAAAGAGCAAAATTATTGCTATCAATTGCCGAGATGACAGCACCATCTTGAATTCTCCCCAACCTCCCCTGTACTTCTTCTCTCGCGGCTCACAGTTTTCATTGCAGCTTGACAGCACTGAGGTGTGGTCGCTTTCAGCCGATGGCTAATATTATGTCCACCCACTCCACCGACTTAATACAAAGAAGAAACACTCTTTTCGTTCGTTTCGTGGCTTTTATCTCAGTTGACAGTTCGTTTCGTTTCCCATTTCGGATCTTTGACTTGACCCTGCTTATATCAACAGCGACGCCGTCTCTCGTCTTCACTATTTTGTGACTTGTTTATTTATTCATTAAATTGAGCCTCTGTCGGCAGCCCCTTACATTTTTTCTCGCTCCCTTAACTCTTTCGATGTTATTTTGTGGACACAAGATTGATATGAGCTGTGCATGCATCAAACCTACTGATATGTGTGAGTGTGTACGTAAGTGTGATTGAATATTGGTACACACACACACACACACACACACACACACACACACACACACGCACACACACACACACAAAACACATTCACGAACACACATACACATACATACACTCACACACATACATATATACATATACACACACATTTATGGGTTGGCTGCGCATGATAAATGCCCAACGAACCCTTTTAAAAATGTCGATGTTTTCGTTATTTTTGGAGTTACAATGCTCATTTTTTCTTATGCTTGAGCACTCTGCATTAAAAGTAGCGTGTTGTAGCTCTAAAGGTGAAGAAAATATCAACTTCTTAATGCGTGGCCACTCATATACATACATATATATATATATATATATATATATATATATATATATATATATATATATATATGTGTGTGTGTGTGTGTGTGTGTGTGTGTGTGTGTGTACACACACGCACACACACGTCGAACTCTCGACTCAGTTTCAAAGACTAGCAAGATCAACTTGTTAGCCATTATCCAACAACGTGGCATATATATATATATATATATATATATATATATATATATATATATATATATATATATATATATATATATATGAGCTTGTGTGTGTGTGTGTGTATGTGTGTGTGTGTGTGTGTGTGTGTGTGTGCTTGTGCGCGTGTCCGCCCAAAATGAGACTGAAATAGATGCGGAAAAATTCAGACGGACATAGTGTTTTTTTTTTGTGCTCGTTTTTTTTTTGTTGTTGTTTTTGGCATTTTTTTTTTTTTTCCTAGCTCCCTTTCGATTCAAATTGTTTATATATACATCTTACTTATTATTTTATCATTTTTCGTGTTTGTTCTTGCTGTTTCTGATCTCGTTGTTTTGAGGAACGATCGAGTGAGGACATTCATTACTTATCACCAAATAGCCACCGGTCTCGCCTCGCTTTTGTACACGAATAAAGCAAACAGGATTAAAACAAACACTGACCAATCCTTGACCACTCATTTCTCCCCCCCCCCCTCCCCACTGATCCAACAACCTTTACTCAGTTTGTTATAACATGGAACTGGTGGAAGGAGGTCTGAACGTCATGATGATGATGATGATGATGATGATCCCCGTCCGTCAACCTGAATAACATTTGCAAGATCAACGAAAAAGAAAGAGATTTGTTTACCTCTGTCAACGAAGCTGGAAAGATACATTAATTCAGTTGCGTCCGTCCAGTTTCCCGTCCGTCTGTCTGTCTGTCTGTCTGTCAGTCTGTCCACACGATGTACCCAAAAGTTCTCAATATTATTTCAATCAAATTTTGTAAAAGGGTGGACAAAATGGTAAGGAAGAATTGGTTCAATTTTGGTGTGGATCCAGAAATATGATGTTGATTGAGAGATATTTCTCCATTTATTCCATACATATATGCAAAGAGAATATAGCTGCCGCAGGAAACGAACCAGCCACCTATACGGTAACCACTTCAACGTAGCGATGCTCTTACCATTGAGCTAAACAGACTCCAATAATGAAAAGGCCCAAATACCTATTTTCACTCTGAATTCTCGTTCATTCTCGGTCTATTGTCTCTTCCAACGCAACAGTTATGTATTAAGAAATGGATATATATGATCTGACAGAATTATTATAGATTGCGTTATATTATATAGAAACTTATCTGAAATGATCTTCCATAATTACACGGTTAGTGTATCATTCAATCAAGACAACGTGAATAGAATAAATAATTAAAGCATATATTAATTTATTCAAGTCTCTCCATACGATATATCCAAAAGTTCTCAATGAATTTCGATGGAATTTTATGAAAAGATAGACAATGGGTCCGAGGGAAAGCTATCAAATTTCAGGGCAGATCCAGGATTTCACTCTCGATTGAGTTGGTGTACGGCGTTTGCAAAGATGCGCGCTCAGACTGTTATCGCATAAAACTGGGAGAAGCGAGATTTAAACTTCAAAATAATGATCACTGCCTTTCAACCTGAATACGATTTCCAAAACCAGCAAAAAAGGAGGTTATTTGTTTGATATATTTTTCTTATTCCATTTGGACTACCATCCTGATCTTTGTTGTTTTGTCGACCATGTTCCAATCAATATGTTGTCCGGTCGTCTCAAACCCTAGTAAGTGGTATTTCTATCATTCCATATATCTTTCGGGCTATCATCTTCATTTTTGTGACTTTGAATACAATGTGGAAGCTGAGATGCTCTTCGGCCTTCCAAGTATTTTTTAGAGCTTAGTGATTATTCTTTTTTATTATTTCACGTATTCTCGGACTAGTAGCGTCTTTGTTATTTTAAACGCAAGATTCTGGTGGATTCAGTCTTCGGTCTTCCAATAGGTTCTGGATTGAAGAATTTTCATCATTTCATGTACTCTCCAGGGATCTCATTCAACTTTGGATTCTTCATTTTGAACATAATATCTTCAAGAATCTGAACACGTTTTGCAGTCAACTTTGTCTAATGTACATGCATTATCAGCGAGTATCCGACGTATACTTGTTGGAGTACCAGTATCTAGCAGTCCATGTTCATCATTGCAAACACGGATTACACTATGAATAAATCGCGACGAAGTCTCACGGATAAGTGATGGTTATATATATATATATATATATATATATATATATACATATATATATATATATATATATATATATACATATATATATATATATATATATATATATATATATATATATATATATATAAATTTATATATGTAAGATTTTTCCGACAATGTGTAATTGATATGTTATTAATCAAATTATTTGGAAAAATAACTAAATTAAATCCGATCCGACAACGCTATTGATTGCGAAATCAATATAAAATGTACATGAAAAAATTATAATTGAGTCATGTTTCGAAATTATCGAATCAATAATTTATATATATATATATGTATATATATGTGTGTGTGTCTATGTGTCTGTGTGCTTCATATGTGCACGTCTGTGTTTTTGTATGTGTGTATGTGTTTGTATGTGTAAGCATGGCCGTGCATAATTAAGTCCCCAAGAACCATTCTTAAGAAGTTGCTATGTAATGGTCAGTTCTTTTATTTTGAAGCTTTAGCACACTGCATTATGATTCATAGAGTATTCAAGCTTTAGAATCGGCAACTCATATATATATATATATATATATATATATATATATATATATATATATATATATATAATGGAGCAAGGATTTGCTACACAAACATGTTCATGATTCTGTCCTGTTCGGGCTCCTTCAAGCGAATAATTCGGTTTATTTTAGATTCCTATTTAGAACATTTTTCGGGGTGAGGGTCAACTTTTGTAGATATAAGGTCTTCCTTTTATTCTAGTTTTATTTAGTAGTTCTTCATTGCTCTAAATCAACTTAATATTGTATGTATGTAGAACTTTATCAAATGAACCCATCAAACATCGGATATTGTAATATGTTATATCATATTGTACTCCTAATTTTCGTTTTGTGAATTTAGCAAACCTTACAATTTTAATCTTCAAAAACAAGAATCCCATTAATCTTAAAAAGAAGGGTATACAACCAATGCATCCTCTCGATTGTCACCTATGGAGCTGAAACATGGAACCTAACCAAGAAACTGACCCACAGACTGATAATCGTACAACGTACACAAGAATTATGGAGAGATCATAAGACAACATAGTACATTAGGGAAAAAAATAGGAGTTCGAAACATCACAAAATCCAACTCAAATGGCAGTGGGCTGGTCATGTTGCAAGAATGGCAGACAACCAATGTACATCATGACTCACAACATAGATTCCCTGAGATTACTTGTGCAACAGAGACCGGCAGGATACAAGATGGAGAGACGACGAAGTAGATTAATTCAAAATGTATTGGCTCCGCAACGCCAACGATAGAGAGATGTGGCGAATCCTAGGGAAGGTCTATGCTCAATAATGGGTGATAAAAAACTGACGATGATGATTATATATATATATATATACATATATATATATATATATATATATATATATATATATATATGAAGTGGATTCACTATACGAACTAGTTCATTGGGTGAATGATCATTCGCCTGATAAGGCTCAGAGAGGGCAGAAACATAAACTTGTCCGTGCAGCGAATTCACTTCCTATTATATTTCCAGCTTTACTTTAAAACAACTTAACACTCGGAGTATGAAGTTGAATGTATCGAGTACTCTTTAAAATGAATCCATCACATATCAGACATGGCTTTATAATATATTATATTATGCCATATTGCAAACCTGATCTTCACCATTTATATATATATATATATATATATATATATATATATATATATATAATTGGGTCATCCACAGACAGCTGTTTCGTTGTATCACAACTCATCAGTGTGGCCATAGACTATCCGTTATTCAGTCTATTACCTTCAGACCCGGAGGCCGATATCCTACCTCTGTACTAAGGAACTGGACGGTCAGTAAGGCTGAATTTAAGCCATCTATTTAGCTTAAATCTCCCACCCACCAGAGCACTCTATTCCTCTGGAAGAGCATTGCATAAGCTTACAATGAACGAGTTACCTCACTTGAAGAGTGCTCAACCATGTGTGCGTGTGTGTGTGTGAGAGAGAGAGAGAAATATATATCGCACGTTCGTAGACAAAAGCCGAGGAGGAAAGAAAAAGATTTTTTTTAAAGCATTGATAGGTCCTATCTACCTAAAAATCTACAAGAGAATACAATTCAAGAGGGACCTTTTTATCCCCACCCCCTACAAAAATGGGATATAGGGAAAGACGTTACTCAAATTACACGAGTCACCAACAACTCTTTAAAGTTAATGGACGAACAAACAATACATGAGAAAATAATTTCATGACTTGTTTGTAGTCGAGCCCAGTGGTGCGTAAGGGGGGCCCAGTGACTAATTGACGAGACAAAAGGGTTTGTATTTACACCGTAACCATTACTTTATGAATAGTGCTTTGACGCTGGCCGTGGCTTCAGTTGCCTTTGTCTGGGATTTACATATCATATTACTTCTCACTCGACCTGTTTGCAATGTGTGACATGGACTTAAAAGCGAAAAGCACCCGAAGAGGCGTCACTCATTCTGCCCTGTGCTATTTTTATCATAGATAAGAGGGAGAGATGGATTTATGTCTTTTCAGAGGGAATTAGTGCAAAGTCAAGATGAAATTCTCGCAACCTGAGTTTGAATATTTGGCACTCCTTCTGGCGGCACATTAAAAGAAAAGTTTAAATTAAAAGAAAAAGATTCCACTACATTCCTTTTGGCCAGGTGTTCTCAACCTCTCTTGCGTCACCGCCCACTTTCACGTGGAAAATTTTTACACCGCCCACCTTTGCAATAAATATTCAAAAGGATACTTAAAAAGAATTTAACTCTTAAAAACCAATAAAAATGAACCGCTGTCGTTGTTTTTGTCATGAAAGTAAACGCAGCTAGCACAAACACATTGGGTTTTACATAATGTGCGATATCACAGCACTGTTTGGTAAATTGATAATTATCAAATTAACTGCTTTTAACTCTTTTTTCATCGTCAATTACAGACTTCAATACTCAAAAATCTATACCGCCCAACAACATTCTAAAAAGCCCACCATTTTCTGTCTAGTTGCTCACCACCCACCCAACTGTTGAAATTGCGCAGGTCGAGAAACCCTGCTGTTCTAACCTATTTTGTGTCACCGCCCACTCTCAAGTGGAAAATTTTTACACCACCCACCTTTGTAAGAAATATTCAAAAGAATACCAAAGAAGAATTTAACTCTTAAAAAACAATAATAATGAACCGCTTTCGCTGTTTTTGTCATGAAAATAAAGGCGGCAACTGCAAACACGTTGGGTTTTATGTAATGTGTGATATCACAGTACTGCTTGGTAAATTAATAATTATTATATCAACCGCTGTTAACTCATTTTTTTTATCGTCAATTACAGACTTTAATACTCAAAAATCTATACCGCCCAACAACTTTCTAAAAAGCCAACCATTTTCTTCCCATTTTCTCACCACCCACCCAACAAAATATAAGATGAGGTGACGAACTTAACAAGTTCAAAATTATTAGCAAATCTTGGGGAATGTCCATGTCCAACGTTGGATGCTGGAAAGCCGATGTATAAATGATAATAAAAAGAAACAGACGTCTTTATCACACTTCATAATAACGTATTTTTTTATTATCAACAAATGGAAAAGAACATAGGTACATATTCGGCACTGCTGGACTTGGAGAAACAGGGACCAAATTGCCCAACGGAAAAAGGACCAATTTTCCTCCACACAAGTTTTTAGGTGAATTGGGATTGACAGTTATCTCTGTCACTAGATATAGCAATAACGTCACCCTCAAACAAGACCTTTGATCTATAGGTTTGCTCACAGTAATGCATGACTGGCTAAAAGCATTTATTAACTCTAAAACCTGATTCGAACAAATCCTCAGCAAGTTTACTTCTAATGATGAAAATCAGCTTTTAGAAACCCACCACAACAATACGCAACACGTACGCGCCGAATTTCCGGTGGAAAGGGGCAGGTGATCATGTGACTGAAATTACTGAAAGCCCCTCAGGCTTCAAATAGAAGGCCGATTTAACCTACCCAGGGGTCCAATAATAGATAGATATATAGATATGTATGTTAACTTCGTCTATTTTTGATGTGTTGTGTTCGTGTGAATGTGTATGTGTATAAGGTTGATGGAAAAGTTTTCTGTTTGATGACAGGCGATGCCATGCAGTAAATTAGTCGGTCAACTTCCTTGACCAGAAGAAAAAAATGCTCTCCAATGCGTCAATCTTTACAATGTGTCATTCAAATAAAGCATCATAGCGTTGCGCCATAATAATTTGAATTGGTTCAAGCAATTCGTGATAAAGAATTCCCTTCAAATGCCACCAAATACAGAGATTAAACCCTTCCTTGTCTATTCCGTTTATGTTGAGATGTTGAAGAGCGTCCTGGATCTTGCCTCAGTTTTCTTGAGGGGAATTCTCGTGATAAATCTATTTTTCATTGTCAGTTAACAGGACTGGCCTTAAAAACTGTGGTGCCTAACTGGAAACAATTTTTGAGGGGGCCCCTTCTTTAACAATCAAGGTCTGTAGAATCTTGGCGATGTAAATAAACTTCATCGTAGACTTGTTCAACGGGAAGCAACCAAAATGTGCGCTGAAAATTTCCGAGAAAAAAAGATTATGCTGTTCTATATCGGATTAACATTATCAAATTCAAGTACAATAAAGTTCAAAATATGAACAAACAATGTTGAATCTTCGATAATTCAGAAGAAAATAGATATTACTGCTGTTCTCTGTAAATCATCTTGTTTATCTACAATGTGGTGTTAAGTGAATCTTGCTATGTGTTGTGTGTATTTGACAAGATTAGAATATAACCGAGTGCAGACATCCCTTAGGCGAGGGACCCTATTTGGAGTAATTGATTCATTGGCTTGAAGATGATCTTGCCAGTGAATTTCTTGTACAGAAATGGCCTTTTTCCTGCGTTGAGCCAAAAGAGAACGAGAAGTGTTCAATTCAGACATAGGCAACTTTTTTATCTCGCAGGCCACATAAGACATTTCTTGATGCAGGCCACGCGTTCACTTCAAAAATATAGATCGTATCACAGAAAGTGTGCTTAATTTCTATTTTAGTCAAGCATGAATTACAATTATTATATTATTGATTAGTGAAGCCCAAACAAGTAATTTAATAATATAAGTTATAAAATTGATTTGCTGAGAGAATTACATAAGGTTTCAAATAAAGACTTAGATAATCTGCAAGTCCCAGATTATGTTGTAACTGGCCAAACTCGGAAATTGGAATTAACTTTGTTTTTCTACCGTAGCAAAAACATGATATGAACAATCCTCACCATAATGAGGGGTGTAAACTGATACCTGAAATTCACATTCCCGGCCATGATTTGAACAACACAATCTGATTACCAGTGGGCCGTCTTACTGACTGAGCTAAATTGACAAGTATTAGATCTTAACAAAAATGTCTCGTATTGATACGCACGGGCTTATTTCATTCTAATAAATAAACTCATTTATACAGAAAAATATACATTTTTATATTTTTTCATTAATCATGAATAAAATACAAAAGTCCTTGTAATCACCTTCAGTCGGAAGTTTGAGCCTGCAGTTTTATGAATCCTCGCAATGAATCTATTTTCATTGCCAGTGAATGTCTTGCGCAGAAATGGCTTTTTTGCGTTGTGCAAAAAGAGGAAGAGAAATGTTTGAATGCTGATCATTTTTTTTTTCTGCAATTTCTCATGGGAGCCATTTTTCTAGATTGTGGATTTTTACTCAGGCTTGTAAAAGATGCCCTTGAGTAAATATACAAGTAATTTACAGCTGAATGAACTACAAAGAGACTTCTAGGATTTTCCTAAAGTTGTGCAGCAGATGCCGTTGAGAACTTTTGCATCAACCTCATATATATATATATATATATATATATATATATATATATATATATATATATATATATATATATATATACACTATATGTGGTACAAATCAGGCTAGCAGTATAACATGAGGCCCGAAGAGGGCAGAAACATGAGCTAGTTTGTGTAGCGAATCCACAATGTACTATATATATATACATATTTATATATATATATATATATATATATATATATATATATATATATATATATATATATATATATATATACTTTTGTATTGCATATATATATATATATATATATATATATATATATATATATATATATTAGCAACTGCAGCTGCAGCCATTATAAGTCCACTGCTGGACAAAGGCCTTTCCTATCAACTCCCAAGACGATCGCAACTGTATTAAACTTGGCCATATCCTACCTACAAACCTCTTTCTCTAATTCCACCAACTCTACGATCCCATGGGCACCAATCAGTCTTTTGTTCCATCCGTTGTCATCGCCCCTTGTCACACACACACACATATATAGTACATATAGAGATGCAATATAACATAATATAATGCAATATCCAACGTATGATAGGTTTTTTTCATAGAGTGCTTGATACATTCAACTTTAAATATTAAGTAGGTTTTCAGTAGAGCTAGAAATTCGCCTGAAAGATCCCATACAGGGTAGAAACATTAACGTGTTTGTATAGCGAATCCACATTCTAAAATATATATATATATATATATATATATATATATATATATATATATATATATATATATATATATATATATTTCCCAAATATAGACAGGTCATCAATACATAAAATCGGATACACACCTGTGTACACATATACGAAAAATACACATACACACATATACACACACAAGACCAATATACTTTTGTATTGTATTTAGTAATCAGTAAAATGTCAGAGGGAAACAAAGATATGCAATAACCTGCAATGTGTGTGCATATGCATGGGTCTGTCTGTGTATGTGTGTTAGTAAAAAGCAGTCCAATATGTCTATGCATGTATGCGCGCGTGCGTGTGTGCGTGTTTGAGTAAAGCTGACTGTTAGAGCGTGTGTGAGTGGATCTTGCTTTAGATGCATGTGTATGTGTGCGTGAATAAAGTTCCCTCAGTATATATGAGTTTGACTGAAGCCATGTTTTTGTGTCTGTGATTGTATGCTCGTGTGTGTGTGTGTGTGTGTGTGTGTGTGTGTGTGTGCACCTGAATTTAAGCATGTATGAATTAAAGGATTTGTTTATTCCGTCGATGGGAATGATAACAAATATACAGGTATACCTTGATTAGTCCGGTTAATTCGTTCCAGAATTTCCCATACTGTTCAAAAACCACATTAATCAAGGTCTTATTATAAGGTAATCTGTCGTTGTTCTGTTTGTTTTGTTTTGTTTTTCTCCAGCTTATGCTTAATTACAACAATACCCCAACCATATAACCACAACAAAACTATCAATTTGCAGAGGTCACCCTGTGCCTTGTTGGGAGGCAAGGTCGGATGTCCACAGCTAATGATTAAATCTAGTTAGTAATGAATCGGATATTAGATTTTTTTTTGTCCTTGTTAAATCTTCACTTTTTTTCTTCTGCTTTCATAAAACCAAGAACACAGTAAGAAAAGAACACACATGCATACATCATGTGTACTGCATTGCGTACAACACACAGGTTGGAAAAACTTGGAATTTTTCCCCGGAAAGATGGATTTCACAGATGGAAGGGAAATACACCAGACTCCAGTCCCGTCGAGAACCTTGGAGGCATCATGAGGGAGTATCTTGGAAATGTCCCCCGTGACTTTCCCGCATAAGGAGCAATAACAACAGGATTTGATGTTGAATAATGGTGAAGCTTTTGAGTAATTCACAACGTAGCTCCCCCGAGATCATGAGCAAAACTGTGCCCGACAAAAAATAAAATGCTGTGACGAACTAGAAAAATTCAGAGAGTATTGGCTCCGCGACGCCTATGATACAATGGTCTATCGAATCTTGTGGAATGTCTGTCCAATGACGGACGCTAAAAGGCTGATGATAAAGATGACGAACACTATATGGTCAAATCGCGTTGGGCACCCAGGATTTCATAATACCATCCAAGTTAAGCAATGTTTAGCCTTGTCATTATCCAGACGGGTAACCATCTAGGAATTCAAGCTTAAGGGGTTGGAATCGAGCTAAGAACTCAATACCTAAAAAAAAATCCAGTACGATACAAATTGACGATTGTCGATGGCTGTTACAGCACCTAATATTCCAAGACAGCAACCCGTCTAGGTGTTGACCAAGTTCGATGTTGCTCAACTTCAGTGATCGTGCTAGAACGGGTGTATCCTACATGATTAGGCCGTAACAAATTCTTATCAAAAATCGCAGAATATGTCAGGTGACATTCAGACAGGTATTGCGACCGGCATTCCTCATTAACTTACCTGTCACGAGTTTCACCGGCTTCCGAGTCGCAGGTGTTATAAGACACGGGCCAACTTTTCTAATTATGATTACGGGGCCTTGAGGGTAACGGATGACCTTCGATCTATGAAAGTCAAATTCTGATGTAAAATCGATAGGTAAGAATCGAACACCTGCCTGACAGGGGCGTATCAAAATTACCATAACTCCTCAATCAAGAATATTGTACCTTTTGAGCGGCTTTGCAGATTCTGATAACACTGGATTATCAAAAACATGAGCCTCTTATTTATTTCTTATTTTCTTTTGTATCTATATAGTGGATAAACCTAACATTGTCTCAATCTTCAGTCATGAATTTCTTGATATCTTTCTCTCATTGACTAATGGCAATTGTTTCTGAATTGAAAAAAATAGTTTTGTTACTTGGGTTATATATTTTAGATATTGTACCAAGCAAAAATCATATATTTGCATTGTTTTTGTTATGGTTCGTTGGTCTTTGTTTGAATATTTAAAGGACCAATCAAATTCGCCGATTACCTTTTTTTTTTTCTTTTATAGCCGTTTGAAAGTATCTCTCGCAAGAATCTATGGCCACGCACTCTCTAGTTTAAGCTTTTCATGTTCTTTCATATCACATGTTTGTACACTACGCAGAAGTAGAGATCGAACACATGCCTCTAAAAAAATGTTCTTGCTGACGTCTTCATTCTTTGATCAGACAGGACCTGTTTTAATTCGTTCCATTTCTGGGAAGCTGATGGTATTCTAAATGTCAGATAATTGCCACTCGACAAGGGGAGTAGCGAAGCGGTCGCTTCCCTCCGAACACATTCTTCAAGAGTGGCACTTTTACAATAATAGCCCTCAAGTTCCCTTGTACGCTGAAGGTCAGATCTCATTAGTTTTGTTGGTTCTTTTGTTTTGGTTTTTTAATGTAAAATAATTAAATAAAACACATTTACATACAATTAGATTTAAGGACCTATCATAACAAGTTTTTTTTCATTGTTTTGATTTTAAATACAAAATAAGAATTAGGTACTTCATTTAAAACTGTATCTTCCCCTTTTTTCAATTTTAGATATAGAACAGGTCTGATTAATCAGTCAATAGAAACTATAACGTCACTTCGTCCAAAGGCAGCATATTGTGTTGGGGTAGATCAATTTAAAAATAGGGAAAACTGGTAATCAATGAATAAGTTACTTCTCTCACCGTTTGTCTGGCGGTGATCATTAAAATGTCTGGGTTTTCAAAAAACAAGCAGACACAGGTAAGAGGCCAATATAGAAAAAAAAATTGACTTTGCTTATTGTACCGCCCCCAACAATAATTCCTATTTAGGGGGTGAATTTTCAGAAAACTGAAGAAATTTTGCCAACTTATTAAGATGAAATTTTTTTTAATTTTCTGCCCTCTTACTCCTTGCACGGTCTATACTCCTGATCTATATGTACATACATAGCCAGCTAGCCAACCAACTTGATAAACTTGAAAACTGAAGAAACCTATATTAGCAGTTTTGGTTGACGGTTTCTAATAAGATGTAGAATGAATTCAAAATCATTTTATGCATATCCTGGAGCCTTTTTTATGCGTTTACACCCCCTATCCTTGAAAGGGTGTCCGGGCTTTACTAGGCACAGAAATAAGCCTCTGGATTTCTATTCGCCTTAGAAAGGCATTTGTGAGCTGATAGAAGCAAGAAAGTCGGCCTACACATGAATTTCAGTTAAATAGAGGTCATGTACAACAACCATGTCGAGAATAAGAACACGACTGTCAAGATTGAAGATGCAAACCTGGGGAATGTAGATCACTACATCTACCTAGGATAACAAATCTCTATGAAACCCACAAAAGAAGAAGAAATCAAGCCAAGAATCACACTAGGATGGTAAGTCTTTGGTAGAGCAAGCTCATCCTTCAAAAACAAGAAGATCTCATTAATCCCCCAAAATCCTCCAAATCGTCACTTATGGAGCTGGAACATGGAACCTAACCAAGAGACAGACATGCAAAATTAAAAGCATGCATCGTGCACATGAGAGAATCATGCTCAAGCTCACATGGGGAGATCACAAGACAGCACAGTATATAAGGAAGAAAACTGGAGTCTGAGACATCAAAGAATCTACAAGAAAACTTAAATGGCAATGGGCTAGTCATGTTGTAAGAATGGCAAACAATTTCACGACCCACAATATGGATCCCCAGAGATCACATGCGAAACTGAGACGGGCATAATACAAGATGGAGAGACGAATTAGACAAATTCAGAAAATACTGGCTCCGCGACGCCCACGATAGAAGAGTGTGGCAAATCTTAAGGAAGGTCTATGTCCAACGTTTGACGATAAAAAATGATGATGATGATGACGATGATGATGATGATGATGATGATGATGATGATGATGATGATGATGATGAAAATTCAGTCGGGTCCCATAATGACCTTCCCACCATCGCCAGGATACGGATGGTGAAGTGGTACGGGCTCACCACCAGATCGGACGGGCTTGCAAAGATCATCCTGTAGAGCACTGTACCAGGGTGGGTACTGAAAAAGAGGCAGAGAAAGGGAGACGTGTGTGTGTGTGGGGGGGCACTATCAAAGATAAGACGGATCTGGATATCAGCGAATCATAGAGAGCTTCAAGGGACAGGGACGGATTGAGAGGGCTGGTCCATCATAAATCATCCGTGGTGCCCCAACGATTTGAGTGAGTTGTAACAAAGATCAATTTCAAATAATGATTTAATTTTGTGTATAAGTAGACAGCTTTATAATGATTAGTTTAATTTTATAATTGTATAGCAATTGCTGTGTATTTGTTACTCAAACAAAACAAGCGGAAATAATTAAAAACACATCAACGGAAATTCTTCAAAATATATAACAAAAAAAAAAAAAGAATTCTGTATTGTAACTGATATAAACATTAATTTAACCTCTGTCCTTACTGGTTTTTTGCTTCTAGTTCTTCGAAAAGCCCGTGGTAGTCGCCGCTAATTGCATTAGATAAAATTACCTCAAAATCAATTCTGGTAAGCGAACGTAGCATATTAAATTTCATTGGACTTAATAAACCCAATCAAACACAACAAAAGGCTAACATTATAACTAAATTATAAATAATTTCAATAAACGCTGGTAAGGACTTTTGGTTGCACAGTTATACCCAATCTTGCATCACACATCACCACTACACTTAAGCCAAAAATATTCACCACAACTTTTATTTTCAATTATCAGCTTTATTTCCCCCGGTTAAGAACCACCTGACCTAAGCTATCTCACAATTTAAGTTCGTTTGTTTTAATATCAAGAATAGGTGTTATCATTTTCCCCAGATTTATGATTTAACACTACAGTAAAAGCGATAGTTATAATACATCTTATGATACAACAAAAGTCTGTCCGCATGTTTGTATGTGACAGCCTACTGCAAAAATCACGTAACATAACCCTATGAAATTTTCTGCCTATGCCAATGTGACCCCGATAAGAAATTTTTAGCAAATTATTTTATCAAAACCACTCCAAAACATGTTCGATTCACAATGTGAATTCATGCTAAAATGGATGTATAACTGCTTAACCGTAGACGGAGTGGGTACGTCATGTTGTTCATTGAGAGGAGGGAAGAATCACAGGAAGATGTCGATTGCTGATTAAGATGTTTTATCTCGCAAGCAGTGGATGCATTGTTATCGTTTATTCAGAGGGACTGTGGATGAGTGGAAAAATTATTGTTTATTTCATGTTGTCTATATATTTTTTCATATTTTTCTGAGACAGTAAAAATGTACTAAAAAAAATTATTTTTAAAAACAAATTAAATTAACCCCTAGTTCTGGATTTCTGAGATGAGGTGTTGTTACTAATATAGATTGGTTCTTCTAATAGGTACCCCCGTCTTTGTTTTATTGATCACAGTTTTTTTTTTTCGCTACAACCTTGAAATCTCCTTCTATCTGGTTCTCTGAGACGAGGTGTTGTTACTAATATATATTAGTTATTTTAATCGGTACCCCCGTCTTTGTTTTATCTATCACAGGGTTTTTTCGCTACAACCTTAAAATCTCCTTCTGTCTGGTTCTCTGATACAAAGTGTTGTTATTAGTATAAAATGATACTTCTGGATCGGTTACCAGTTATTTCTTATCTTTATCACATCATATTACGTCATATCTTTCTGTCTGAATTTATTTCTGAATAACGAATAACGTTTGTTTGTTTCATTTTTCTTTCATAGCCAGCAAAATAGCTCCACTCTAGGAGCTTCAAATCAGTGTACAGGGCTGAGTTGACCCAAGGATCGACATAAGATAGGTAGCGCTCACCTAAGAGGTACCTAAAGGTTAATTTTAGGGCCAGGTCGATTTAAACTCTAAATTCCCATTTCCGCATGTTTTCAAATGTAAGAGAGATAATCTTTATTTTCCAATCTAAGGGAGACAAAACATTTTTCACTGATAGTTGATTTTTTTTAGGTTTCAAGAGGGGCTGCTGAGGGAGAAAATTAATTTTTCACCATATTTTCCCGTGTTACCACCTAATTTTCTGATCTTTGCTCTCTTGATATATTATAAGGCTTTTTGACCCACACCTTCTGATTTGATTTAATAAAATCTCCATAAATTATCATGTGTTTTCCTGTATTATATCTAAAGTTTATTTTTAGTTTGTGAAGACCTGACCCTTTTTTTTATGAAATCTCTATGAAATAAAATTTGCTTTCCTATGTTTATATATTTGAAGTTCGTTTTTTTTTTTTTGTTTCCCGGGCAACGCCAGTTACCCAAACTAGTTTATTATATATATAAATCTTTGATTGCATACAAGACGTTATACTACAAAGAGTTGGATAGAATGATAATGCGAGAGACCGTCTTCTTGTCGTTGCCTATGATCAGTGGGGGTAGGCGAATTAAGATTGGTGGGAGAAAGAAAAGGGAACCGTATTCCTAGAGAGTTCAGAAAATAGACGGAGAGGGACAAAGACATGTGTACACCGCTCTAAGATTGCATTCCATGCATTTTCTAACTGACCACTCCATGTCGTTTTGTGACTTGAAAATAAGACTATACCTCAGTTGATATAAAGAATAAACGAAAGATTTTTTTCATATATTGCGTTTTCCTTGGTTTTCCACTGGGTGGGGGCAGAAGCCAGCTTACATCCAAAATTTCACAGCGTGTATTTTTATCCACAGTCCTTATATGTAATAAGATAGATAGATAGATAGATAGATAGATATTACAAGACCAAAGATAGATAGATAGATAGATAGATAGATATTACGAGACTAGAGGTAGATATATAGATATATATTATCAGACCGAAGATAGATAAATGTTACGAGACCGATGATAGATTGATAGATAGATAGATATTACAAGACTGATAGATAGATTGATAGACATTACGAGTTTGAAGATAGATAGATAGATAGATGGATAGATAGATAGATATTACAAGACCAAAGATAAATAGATAGATAGATAGATAGATATTACAAAACCAAAGATAGATAGATAGATAGATAGATATTACGAGGCTAGAGGTAGATATATAGATATATATTATCAGACCGAAGAAAGATAAATGTTACAAGACCGATTGATAGATTGATAGACATTACGAGTTTGAAGATAGATAGATAGATAGATAGATAGATAGATAGATAGATAGATAAATAGATAGAAATTACGAGACCAAAAATAGATAAATAGATAGATAGATAGATGAAATTTTTCAAGTGTTGTTGGACACTTCATCCAACGAGCCAATCTTCAAAAAGTAAAGAGAAAAACAATTATTTAGTCAAAAGTGACATCCCAGAAACAGCCTCTGACGTCCATCTTATGTGCAAATGTTCCTCATTTTCTTGATTAAACTAACAATATCTCTTTTCTTTGTCTACGTTCACAAATATGCGCCTTTGTTTTCATTTTACATGTGTTTGTTTTTGTTTGCATTTTTTTCTTATTTGTTTATTTGTTTGCCTGCAATGTGTCTTGAATCGTATAGTCTTACGACTTTAGTTTTTATAACTATGCTTTTTTTCTCAGCGGGTTCCAGCCGATTTCGGTTCGTATTCAAGGGGATATTAATTTAAAAACGAAGCAACAAAAAAGATTCATCTCCTTTTTGTTTATTTTTCTTCTTTCCTTTCTCTTTCTCTTTTTTTTTTTTTTTTTGTTGTTGTTTTTCTTCGCACGACTAATTTGATAATTAGCTAAAAGGACTACTTTTTGATGGCGGAGGAAGGAAACGCAGTGAGTGGCAGCAACTGCAGGGCTGTAAATTGGAAACAGCCACTTGCCTCACTGCAGCTGGTATTAATTCGCAGAAATCGCCGAAGATTTTGTGCAAAGGTTTAGGTTACCATAAAATGTTTCTTTTTCTGTTCAGTCGGTTAGAAACTCTCAACCATAACTGTTCCCCAAACTGTCAACATAAGTTTCTTCGTTTATTTCTATTATTATTCGGACTATCCTCATCTTGGTTGTTTTTTATGCAACGTTTCGGCTGTTGTACTCTACGGCCTTCATCAGGTATCATCTGGTAGGTGTGGGGAAGTAACGAACCGAACTCTTTATTTAAACGACGGGAGTATATAGACCACACTCCCCTCTTGCAGTAATTCTGTCTGATTCTCAAACCGCTATGCTATGTGTCCATGTGGATAAGTAATTTAATGGTTCTAGGTTCAATCCCAGTGTAAAACAATAATAATTCAAAAATACTACTACTGCTAATAATGATAAATTATAATAATAATAACTCATCTCAAAAATTCAGAGAAACACTAGGTTTTTTCGGTTTATAAATCAGTCTAGCTGGCTGTATAAGTACGGAGCTAGAAGGCTGAAAACTAAAATATTCACTCATTATGTCTAGAAAAAAAAACGGATTTGGTTTAAATTCTCACTCCAAATAGGTTTTTAGTGGGGGGTCACTTTACAATGTAGGTTCATCATAAATTGGTCCCTCATTTTATGTCTAGCAGCGTTCAAAATTGTTTTTAGAAAATACAGATTTTTTTTAACGATCACTGCCGAACATAAGGAGAGAGAATTAACTCATTCCTTGATCAACCACGCAACTCATTAATTGATCACCCGAACATACAATGCGGTCAGAAGATATTCCTCATGTGACGGTTTCTATTGATAGACCAACCAGACCCGTTTTCTTCCTTTTATTGTGGTTGTTGCGGCTTGAAAAAAAAACTGTTGGGAGGTGGTTATGATTTTTATTAACTTTTTACACACATGTGCTGCAGGAAGACGAGAGAAGGTACTGATGCATAAGTATGCATATACATACATCTGTCTCTGCGTATAAGGGCGTGTGTACGTATTCCCATATGCTTCAGTTGTGTAAATAAAAGCAAATGTCTATACACGGTTGCCTGCTCTCATTTTTTTTTCTTTCTTTTGCACATAAATACATCCCAAGGCACGAATCAGGTCTGGGGTAAGCAGGGAAAAACTTGCCCCTTGAAAGGGGTGCAAACAAGTCCATTATACGTTAAAGATGATTTACACAACACGCACACACACACACACACACACACACACACACACACACACACATATATATATATATATATATATATATATATATATATATATATATATATATATAAAGATATGACGATAAATTGCTAAAGGTTAAATGTCTTTTGGGATTGGTTGATAACTTATTTATTATAGTATTATAATATTGACTTCACATATACAATGTACGTATTTATGCATTACTTATACATATATATACATTACATATACAGTATATAATAATATATATGTATATAAATAATGATATATTGTATTTGTAATGTATATGTACGTATGTAGTATATGTAATGTTAATATACAATATACATATATATGTACACATTACATACTCAAAATATCATTATACATATATATTATGATGTATTGTATTTGTAATGCATATATATGAGTATTGTATATGTCATCTTAATATAATGTGCATATACATTTATCATAATTCTTTCTAACGCTCGCTTTCATTTCTGACTGCTGACACCCTTTTTTCAAACTTGCAACGGATTTCCGTAGTAAATTCGTTTACAATACTTTCCAATTGCAAAATTAATTAAATTTCAACAGGGTGGGTTAGAACGAAATACATATTAGAAATTGTTTGTAACTTTTCTATATATTGCTCTAGTTTTGTGACCTCAACTTGTGGGGTTGGGCAAAGGAAATCTAGTTCAACTAGTGGAGAGCATTCGATGTGTCATGGCGAACATACCGCCTGACCTCCTACAAAGGTCAATCTGAAATGCTTACAGATATATATTTGCTTATATGATACCTACGTAAAATTTCGACACAGCAGGCAAATTCTACTATTGTATCATCCAAAGTAAAGCTAGTTTGACTACAATCGACCAATAAATAATGAAACTATTACCAATTTCAAATAGGTAGATTCCTCTCAACAACCAGGATATAATAGCCTTATCCTATCAATAACATTTGCATTAATTCCTGACCAATGACAATGCAGTTTTCTCAATGCAAAGAATTTATACTGTAACATCTTTTATGATATAAACTTCTATTGTGAACTTATCTATGTTCTGTAATCATTCCTGACCACAGATGATCCCTTTCTTCTTGATTTCCAATGTATTTCTATGCTGAAACCATTAGCAACACATTTTCATATACATATGAGAGCCTACCAGTTAGCAACGCTAGCATTAGTTCCTGAATACTGACAATTCCTTCCTGATTTACAATATGTTTGCATAGTAAAATCATAAGCAATGCATTTACATTATACATATAACAGCCCCACTCTATCAGTAATGCATGCATTAATTCCTAACCACTGAAAACACTCCTTCTCATTTGCAATACAATTCTATAGTAAAATCATTTCAAATTAATTTCTGTGGTGGAATCATTTACAATGCCTTTTCTGAACTAATATTATTAGTAATCCAATTATACTATACATCTAACTGCTCTATTCTGTCAGTGATATTTACGTTGATTCCTCACAACAGAAGACGGCTTTTTTAATCAATTTTAATTAACAACTTACCGACTCAATGTCAAAACTTGCTCAAACAATATTTGCTAAGAAAATGCAAGAATCATATGTAGAATCTGGATCCCAAAATTGATTCAAGTCAGAAGTGCAAATTTTCAGATTCTACTATAATCAAGATTTTATTTAATTTAGTTTAATTAAAACAAAGTTGTAATGTAGAATTCACATCCCAATATTATTCTAAATGGTAAAATGGGTCTGAATTCTTCATTCTACCCGTCTTTTGATTATATTAAGTAAAATTTTGATTACGGTGTAATCTTAAAACCTGCGCTTTTGACTTGAATCAATAGAAAGGTCCGGTTTCTACATTTGACCCAAATGCGGAATCCAAAGTTTCGCCATAAATCTTCTTACGCCAGAAATATTTCGTTTGTTAGTAACCTGTGACAGGTACTAGGTTACACAGTACTGGAAGTAATCAAAGACCTGACCTATTCGGAGTGGTATTTTCATGCTTTTACCAAAGGCATTAGAGCGAAGAGATTCCATTTTCTGTGTTGTTAATCTACTCAGCACCATGTTTAAATATATATATATATATATATATATATATATATATATATATATATATATATATATAATCATGTGTGTGTGTGTGTGTGCGAGCCTGTCAAATATATGTATATATATGTATAACCCTATATCATGTGTACATATTGCTACCAAAATATACTATGTATATGTATATATATGTATATGTGTGTTTGTGTACATGCGTATGTGCACGTGTGTGTGTGTGTGTGTGTGTGTGTGTGTGTGTGTGTGTGTCTGTGTAATTGATGTGTGTGTCTTATATATGCACTGATTACCCTAAACATTTTCACTACCTGCCAAATTAAGTGTTGGTCCTCCATGTTCAAGTGAAACAGTTCTTATCCGCCCCAGCATGGACTCTACAAGTCCCTTGAAGGTTTCTTTTGGGACTGGTACCATGATGCCAACTACAGGCCCCTTAATCGTTGCAAGTTACGTGGGGGTTCTGCAGAGCGAATTTGTTGGTCCAACACACCCCATCAGTACTCGATTCGATAGAGATGTGGGCAACACAGTGAAGTCTTCATGTTCCTGAAACTATTTCCGTACAATCCTACAGTGTCACAGGACGAATTGTCCCTCTGAATGATGCCACTGACATCGTAGAAGATTTTTGGCATGAAGTTGTGTACCTGGACTTCAGAAACGATGAGATAGTTGGTACGCGATAAGATATCTTCCACATAGGATGATAAGTCCCAGTATTTCCCAGTGGTAAAATTGCCCTAACCATCAGATTGCTTCTCACCGACTTGCTGTCTCTCGATAATTCATCTAGGTGCCATCGCTACAACGAAAACACACCCTGTCGACCACTTTCGAAGAAAGCGATCAGGTGATTTTCCTTCTTCTCGCACCTTCTTCTTTTTCTTTTTTTTTTTTTTTGTCATCATCATCATCATCATCATCATCATCATCATCATCATCATCATCATTGTCCTCGGTGTCAGCGTCTTCGTAGTCGTTCTTTAGTTTAAAAAAATCTTTTTTCCTTTATTCTTCTCATTTTTCTTTTGTTATTCTTCTCATTCACTGATTTTTTTCTCTTTCTTTATTTTCTACTTCCACTCCTTAATCTTACCCTCGTTTTCTTCTTCTTCTTCTCCAGATCTTTTTTCATCTTTTCTTCTTATGCATATTTCTTTCGTCTCTTCTTCTTCTTCTTCTTCTTCTTCTTCTTCTTCTTCTTCTTCTTCTTCTTCTTCTTTGAGTTCTTCTTCGTTGTTTTCTTCTTTACTTTTTGTTTTCTCAATCAATATCCTACCACTTTCCTTCTTTTCTTTCATTATTTTCTCCTACTACATTTTGACTTCTTCTACTTATTATTATTACTATCATCATTATTATTATTATTATTATTATTATTATTATTATTATTATTATTATTATTATTGTTGTTGTTTTTGTTGTTGTTGTTGTTGTCGTTGTCGTTGTTATTATCTTCTTTATTTTTCTTCTCTAACTTATTTTTCTTTTTCTTCTTCACTTTTCTTTTTGTTTTCATATCTTCTCCTCCACCCTCTCTTCTTATCCTTATTATCTTCAATCTTACTTTTTGTATCCCTTTCTTCTTGCCCTTCTTCTGTGTTTTTTTTTTCTTTCTTATTGATATCATTATTTCCAATCTTTCTTTCCCTTTTCATCCTATCTTTCCTTTTTCTTTTTCTTTTTCCTCTCTTTAGGTTCCGATCTAATTTCTCTTATTCCCTATTCTCAGACCTTCTTCCTCCTCCTCCTCCTCCTCCCCGTCTCCTCCTCCTCCTCCCCGTCTCCTTCTCCTCCTTCTCTTCTTTCTTCTCCTTCTTCTCTTCCTCCTTCTTCTTTTTCACCTTCTTCTTCTCGTTTGAGGTCAGTTGGGTGCATTATTCCACCGGAGACAATATACCCTTATCAGATGTTCACCCTTAATAGCATTTGACGGTGGCACTTTCTATTTTGTTCTCTTCCGCCTTGTATTCTCTTATCTTTCGGAGTTTTTTTTATGGTTCTTTTTTTAACCTTTATGGTTGGGCATTTTTATGGGTTGATCATCAACTTTTAACCGTGAGATACTTGGAATGTTTCAGATCTTGCATTACATCTCATATGTATACTTGCATAAGATAGGTATATATACATACATAAACACACACGCATATATATATATATATATATATATATATATATATATATATATATATATATATATATATTGTATATATAAGACAAGTATACACATGTATCAGATAGGTCAAAACACACACACACACATATACATACAAACATATATATATATTTACATATATATATATATATATGTGTGTGTGTGTGTGTGTGTGTGTGTGTGTTTTATATATATGACAAGCATACACATGTATCAGATAGGTCAAAATACAAACACACACATACACACACACATATATATATATTTACACATATATATATATATATATGCATTGTGTTATATGAAACTCCATTAGAAATTACCTTCCGTTATTACACGGAGAATGTGTCACTTGGTCTAGATAACATAAACCGACAGAAAAAATTGTAAAGGTGTTATATGATTTGAAATGCTCTTCGAAATGTTTTCCCGTCATTACCCGGAGAATGTATCAGTTGCCCTAGACAGAGTGAATAGGATAAAAAATTAAGGAACATGGGACTGCAGCATGAATCGAACAAGATGAAAATGTCGAGATAATAGCCGGGCTATTTAGCTGAAGGGTAAGAGCGACGTTACCTTGAAGCGGAAACCTATCGGTCACAGATTCGATTCCTGCAGCAGCCGCGTTCTCTTTAATTGTTTATTCTATTCAGGCTGTCCAGGACAAGTGACACATTCTCCATGTAATAACAAGAGGTCATTTCGAAGGGAGTTTTGAATAATATAACGCTTCCACAATTTTTCTGTTGGATCATAAATCCATTTCGTAATATATGAATATATGAATGGATGGCTTGGCCTTGCAAACGAAGATTTTTGTGAGAGATTCCCAAAGAAATAGGAGTATAGACCGTGGGGCATATAATTACTGATGATCCCATACATTCTGGTCAGTGACATGTGGCAGAAATGGCAGTTTCGGTCTCTAACACCTGCGCATGTCAGGAGAGCCAGCCTCGAGTAGTTTTGATGAGTTAAACGCCACAATTGTAGACACGTTGAAAGTTTAGTAACTTCGATAACAGACACATTCTTACGGGTACATTCAGTTGTGGTGACTATCTATCTGCAGTAACCTAAAGAGTCAAAATCACCAACTGCAGACAAGGAATGGGACGACCAATACTAATAGATGCAAGAAGTGAACGGGGGCCTTCTTGCCATGCACAAGCCAACTGAAGAGCTACTATGCAATTAACTGCAGATAGATTTGATCAAAGTGAAGGAAGAAATACGTCACAATTCAAGGCAGATCGATCTTTGTTCCATATTGGGATGCATAGCCGTAGGGCTATCCAGATACTCATGGTAAATAATGTCCATAGCCAAAAGTGTCGTCAAAGGGCGAGTGAGAATCGGAATTCAACATTGTATCAATGTGAATTCTTCATCTGAATTTTTTAATAGTTCCTATGATGTCACGGACAACCGTTGTCTCCCTTATATACTGTGCTGTCTTGTGATCTCTCAAAGTAAGGTTGAGCATGATTCTCTCATGCACACGTTGCATACTTCTCAGATAATGGGCAGGCCATGTTGCAAGAATGAAAGACAACTGGTAGACATCACGTCTCACGACAGTGATTCCAGAGATCACATAAGAAACCGAGGCCAACAGAACACAAGATGGGAGGATGAACTGGACAGATTCAGGAAATACTGGCTCCGCGACGCCCATCATAGAGAAGTGGAACCAATCCTGGTGAAGGTCTATGTCCAACGACAAACGTTAAAAGACTGATGATGATGAATTCTTCGTCTAATTTTCGTTGGTGAGAGGAAGAGAGTTAACTTATGTTCTCCTGACAAACTGTACTCATCAAACTTCAGTAAATGTAAGTTTGCTGTGTCTATGTGTCTGTGACAGTAGTCAGTCATATGAATCTTCTTCTTTTCCTCTTTTTAATCATCGTGAAGTAAACAGACAAACAAGAAAAACAACAAATTTGGTGACTATGGTCTCTATATGTATTCTACATAGATATTAACTAATTTTTGCTTAGTCTAGCTAAAGGTAACATATTCGGGATACTTTGTGGGGATTGAACTCATTACTATAGGAATGATCAGCAAGACTAGCTCTGTACAATCCAAGGAAAAAAACAACTCATAGGAGCTGACTGAAGGGACCACCCCCGCCATTTAACCGAACTCTCCACTCGTAGACACTCAAAAGCAAGCACTGCCATATTTTACTTTCTCACTGTCCTTGTTTTCCTTTAGCGAATATCTTCATGCTCTTTGTATTTCGATTCCATTCTGAAAGCCTCTTCTCTACCTCAACCTTCTTCAACGTATTTTTTCAAGTGTGACTGGCGGAAGTGTTACAGACGGATATGTGACAAAGGAGACGTGTGGACACGTTGCTCACAATAATACAGATTTTACTTTGTATATATATATATATATATATATATATATATATATATATATATGTGTGTGTGTGTGTGTGTATGTGTGTGTGTGTGTGTGTTATATTACTTTGAGGCTCTATTAATAGAATAAACAAATAAGAAAATGGGTCTGCAGCAGAAATTAATTGTTTATTCTATTAATGCTATAGAGGCCAAATGATAACAGAAAACATAACATGCAATGACCAAACATTAAACAAAGAAAAAGGAAAAAGAGAAAGAAAAAATACATAAATAGAATCAGAGGTAGATCATATATATATATATATATATATATATATATATATATATATATATATATATATATATATATATATATATATATATATATATATTCGTGTCTATATGCGTACATCTATATATTTATGTATAGTCTGGAGTTCTTTACAGCTTCAAACACTAAATATATGAAAAAAACCTTTTCCGAAGATTTATGTGACTTCAGTTAGTTCACTGCAATATCTGTTAATGTTATTTATGTAGTTTTTTCAGTGTCTTTCATGTTTTGCACAGAATTTTATACTATGGTACAGTGTGTGGATTTGTTTATCATGTAACCGTTTTGAGGATTTGAAATAAAATAGTTATATTAACATGGCTTCCCCAGCAGTGCTGATCAAACACCACCTCCCATAAGCTTTGATTTTAATTATTCATTAGACCCACCCCCAAAATATCCTAAATAGGGATCTAAAATAAACCAAATCATTCGCCTGAAGAAGTCTAAACAGGGTAGAATAGTAAACGTGTTTGTAGCAAATCCTTTATCAATCTTTTATATATATATATATATAAATTTTTTCATTGTGTCATCCACAGACAGCTGTTTCGATGTATTACATCTCTTCAGTGTGACTTTAGACTCTCCATTATCCCATCCAGTTCCGCGAGGTTGGATTGAAAACTTCAGTCTGGACCCGGAGGCCGATATCTTACCTCTGGACTACGGAACTGGACGTTCAGTAAGGCTGAATTTAAGCGATATATTCATTTACACAGAAATTCCTCATCCATCAGAGTGTTCTATTCTTATGGAAGAGCATTGCCTAAGCTTACAATGGATGAGTTACCTCTCTTAAAGAGTGCTCAACCCTGAATAGAGGAGCATTAATTGCGAGTGGGTGTGAGGAAATTTATGAGACAATGGTGGAGACCAAGTTATGCAGAATATTTTTTTTATTAAATGCGATATATTCCAGAGGTTTAAGATTGTCAGTGATCAAAACGTGAAATGAAATTTGATAACGGACAGTCGAGAACCCCTGAAATGTCACGTTGAATGAAAAGGTCGTTTTCCAAATCCAGCATCACTATTGTCTTATAAATAACCATTATGTCGGATATAGCCTATCCAACTAGTCATTATATATATATATATATATATATATATATATATATATATATATGTTAGTGTTTGTATGTACGTATTTTTTTTTTACCCCGCTTCACTTCTCAACCATGACAGTTTATCGAACTATTCTGACAATACACCCAGGTGACCTCTTTCTCTTCCCGGTACGCAGTACTCAACAAATCAATTCTCCCAACCAGGATTTCTAGCATTCCTTGAGGGCGAGTTGATTAAATCGTACTTCGTACCAAGAGATCCTCTTTCTCTTTCTTCCATGCCGATTCTTTAGATTTTGTCTTTCCATTCCTTTATTTCCAACCATTTTCGTTTATTTTTTCATTCGAGATCCACCTTATTCGATAACGATTTCACAAACCACCCATCCCTAACCCCAGGAGAACGGCAAACGACTGATCGTCCTGAGTACTGTGCTCTGGTCACATCACTGTTTTTAATTTTTTTTTCGTTGTGTTTTTTCGTTGTTTTTTCCAGTAGTTGTTTGTTTGTTTTTGTTTGCTTGTTTGTTTGTTTGTTTGTAATTGCTCTTATTGCTACTGTTTTTAGTGCAAAGTTTGTTTCTTTCTGTTTCCGGTTCGTTTGACGATAGCTTCCGGTAAACGGATTTTGTCAATAGCAGCCATCTTCTTTCTCTTTGATGTTGGCGATAAAATACGTTTTTTTTTCCTGACTGATATTTTCAACCTATCAACAAGAACTTTTACTTCTACCCCCACCGTCACTCTTACCAAAACTACATTCTCAACACTCAGGCAACTTCATAGATCTGTGATTCCCAAACTGTGTGCCGCGTGTGCTACGAAAATTCTTCCAAACGGAATTGTAAAGCATAGTGAAAATATAAATAATTCTAAGAATAATTTAGATAAATTCAGATCATCTGGGATAGGAAAAAAACTAAAAGGGCAGTTAGTGGAGTTTTTAGTCGAAATATACAGAAGAATTTTGGTAAATGAATAAATAAAATGTGCCTGGTAAATGTTTTTCTATTAAATGTTATGCACTTTTTTTGCATGAATTAATGTCTATTTTAAAGCTGAATACTAATGTAAATTGTACACAGAGATGTCCATGAAGACATTTTAATTAATAGATAAATTAATAAATATGTAAATACGCATTTTGATCCTTCAACATGTCCAGTACTGATATTATGTCGGTCCTGCTTCCACCACAGAGTTGCCAATTTAGTGGTATTGTCTCTAGTCTTATGTGAAATCTCACCCTTTCTAGCAATTAACGAAAGGAAAATTAGAGATGGATACGTTTATCATTATGAGAGTGAAATGACAATATCATAAGTCCATGTTTGTACAAATGAATCCCTTTATTTTAATTCAACGTTTCGCCAAAACAGACTTTATCAAGATTGTGTAATGGAGATATACATGAACAGGTGTTTTCAACACATTCTTCCCAGCCATTGTTTTCTTCACACAATCAAAATCCACTTGAAAAGTTATCAACCCCGTCCACTAGAAATCACGGCCCATGAGTAAAAACTCCATGTCATGTATATCCCCAATATACTCTCCCAATAAAGCCAGCTTTGGTAAAACTGATGTTGTCATTTCATTCTCATATTCCCGAATTAACCATAATCAACACTAATATTGTACACTCCTTCGTTACCACTTCAAAGTAGTTGTCGTATATTAGCATGCTGATATTGAAGTTTCGTTCATTGTCTAATGAAATGTTATCATCTAATTCGTTCAGTTTGCACTGTACACTCCAACGTTACCCTTTCAAAGTGTACTGCTATGTCTTCATTGTATATACCAATATATACTCATATTTTCGTAGACTAAAGAGTACAATTGAAGACATGTCTGACTGCGTATGTTTGTATGTGTGTGTGTGTGTACATGCAACGCGATTACTTGACATCGTACGAAGTTGATATTTGGTATATGTATTAGTCAATAAAATGAGGTGGTGAAGAGTGGAGTTTGAAGTTTTGGGGATTAGTGATTCTCGGGAAATTAAATAAAAAATGCATTAAAAAATTGAACATTATAGATATTTTCTCGTAATTCTTACAATTATCTCCCTTGATTTCCACTCTTCAAAGTTATATAAATTTAGATGTAAAATATCTAAATTGGCAACACCAAAGAAAATTAATCGAAATACTTCAAAGCCGTAGTTTTGTATGACGGATGGAAGATCATTTTTAATGACCGTTATTGTAGGCAACTGTGCGTGCCAGGGGATTTGGCCCCTTCCAAACGTGCATCTTTGAAACAAGCACTGCCCTAGTATGATAAAATTTGAGAATCATTGACATAGACACTCAGCTGTTGTTTTTGTTTCATATAAATCAACTAAGTACGTAATAATTTAACTACGTGTATTTGCGTATGAAAATGTGTTCACAAATAGATAAGTATCCCTGGCTTATCGAAAGTTCACTTAACGCCACTACATCGCCTTTACTAAATAGCGGTTAGTGTTTGTTTTGCAGCAAGCCGTTATAGAGGCGGTGCACACAGTCTCTCTCTCTCTCTCTCTCTCTCTCTCTCTCTCTCTCTCTCTCTCTCTCTCTTTCCTACCACCAGTGTCCTGTATCTCCCACCTCTACGATCTCTGACGACTCAACCTAACATACTAACATACTAACATCACCATTTCGGGAGTCTGGGGAAGCACCCATTTTTTTCCAGGATAAATTTGGGGCAACAGCTTCTGAGTCATTTCATATCAAATCACCTGATTTTAGGAACTTTCCCAAGGTCACCCACTCAGATTCGCCTATATAGAATCACAGGTCCTCCTATACCAAACTTATGATGAAATCATAAATATTAAGTATGTATCTTTAATGATTTTGAAATTTAAAATCTTTGAAACTTTATTCAGTTTTATGCATTTTGCCGAACGAGCCAAATACTTCATGAAGTGGCAAATTGCAGACAACCGATGGACACCATGATTCACAACGTGGATCCCCTGAGATCATATGCGAAACTATAGCCGGCAAAATATAAGATAGCGTAACGTAAAGTGATTTGATATTGAATGACTCTTTTTCGCTTTACACCAATTTGGCTAATGAAAAGTTTTTATATGAACCCTTTACTTTTGTATAGCGGGTAAACTCTGTATCAGTCTTATGAAAAGTTCTACCAAATAGTCGAGGAAACTAAAGCCGCAAAACAGCTCCCTGAATGAACGAAATAATTGACAGAAAATAATTTTTTTTCTTCCTGGGTGGGATGATTTTGAATGCTACATGAAAAGTCCGGTGAGACCCGGGAAAAACTCTGGGAACTTGTCTGGCTGATCAATTCAACATCCCAGAACTTTTGGGTGGCTCCTGGAACATAACAAATTTAGATTACTGATTTTTCGCAGCAGAAAATGCTCAAATATTTCAACGTAATTACCAGGGCAAACGTCGCTTAAGTAAACATTCCCCGAGCCAAAACCGCTTTAATACAATTCGACCTTTGAACGTAGATGGAAATTGGGCCGCATTTTTTTTATTTACTTGGAGATTGCATCATGATGCCGTACGCCAATTCGTATATCTAGCCAGAGATCCTTCACCATGATTCAAGTACGCATGCACTTATTCTAGTTAACTCCTCATATCTCAGGCACTCTCTTGCCGTTCTCCCTTTTGGCGGGAAGTATGATATCAAAGCGTCAAACCTTTGATCTTGACAGGCCAAGTTTTCTCATCACCAATCTGGGCGTTTGTATCAGAATTGCACCAGCGAACTAGTGAACATTCTGAACAAAATAATCACAAGCACTGTTATATATATATATATATATATATATATATATATATATATATATATATATATATATATATATTGTGTGTGTGTATGTGCGTGTTTAGGCAACAGCCCTTCATTGATACAAGACTGCAGACCATAAATGATTTTCATAGACCTTCCCCAGGATTCGCCAGACTTCTGTATCATGGGCGTCGAGGAGCCAATACTTCCTATACTTGTCTATTCCGTTACACTATCTTATATTTTGCCGGCTATAGTTTCGCGTATGATCTCAGGGGATCCACGTTGTGAATCATGGTGTCCATCGGTTGTCTGCCATTCTTGATACATGAAGATCGATCTTTTGATTAGGTTCTATGTTTTAGCCCCATAGGTGACTTTCGGGAGAATGCATTGGTTATAGAATCTTCTTCCTAAATGTTGAGCTAGCTCTACTGAAGGCTGAAGTAAATCTTTGCTTGATTTCGTCTTCTTTTGAAGGATTCATAGAGATTATCTCTCCATGTGATGTTGAGCATGATTCTCTCGTGTGCTTGTGGCATGGTTCACAATTAAAGGGTCAATCTTTTGGTTAGGGTCCATGTTCCAACTCCATGGGTGACTATCGGGGGGATACATTGATAGTATATCCTTCTTCTTAAAACTAATGGGATTTTCTCGTTCTGAAAGCTGGAGCTTCAAAGAAAAAGTAAATGACATAGCTTTCTTCAGTTTTCTAGTGGGTCTGTCTGGCGGGCTGGTAGGCTGGCTATGTGTGTCGTATGTATAGGCTAAGATATCTCATTGTACAAGAGCATGAAATTAGAGACATAGGCTTTTTCAGTTTTAAACTTAGGCTTGCATGGTGGCTGTCTGTGTATCATATACACGCCGTACTAATGGAGAAAGAGGGCTGAAAATTTGAATGTTTTTTTCTTGATATGTGTAGAAAAACATTTTGTTTTTTTTAATTACCCCCATTTTTCAAGAGGGGATCCAATTAAGAATGTGAGTTTTTGCTAAAATGGTCCTTAGTTTGAGTCCGGTAGTGTTCACACGTTTTTTCTTTTTTTTTTTTTTTTTTTCAATTTGGTCTTTTTTTCAGTGATCACCAAACACCAAAAGACGTGAGTAGTAACTTATTCATTGGTCACACTTCTTTTTCAATTTTTTGATTGTTCACTCCCAATACGGCATGCTGCCAAAAGACTTTGGTCATGTGACGGTTTGTATTGAACGACTAACCAGATCTGTTTTGTTTTTGTTTAGATTTTTCTTTAATCAACTCTTCTTGTTTACGCACAAGAGAATGCATGTCTGGATCCAATGAATGTAAATATTTTCCAAACATTCGTAATGCAAACTTTTCCTAAATGCTTTCTGGTTCTTATTAAGGTCTGGGAAAAAACTGTGGATGTTGGTTTAAAAAATGAATTCTTTCTATATGTATCTATCTAGTTTGTACTTATACAGAGTTTCATACATATATACGTCCATAGTATACACTGGGAAAGAGAGGGCTTTTCACACACGCACACACATGTTCATGTATACTCAGTATATATATATATATATATATATATATATATATATATATATAGACAAAAGACTGGTTGCTGCAGTGTCAAACTCGACTCCTACTACTATTCCGTCTGAAGATGATTACTGCAACTTTCGTATTGTATATATCATTAAAAGAATTATAAAATCTATCTTTAGTTTAATGTATTTATTCATTAAAATGCGATTAGCCTTGCGTTGGCGTAAGATAGATTTTGTTAATACGTCAGTGTAGTCAGTTAGGCTCAGTCAGTAAGAGATCCAGCCACCAATCCTTTGCTCGTAAATTCAGATCACAGTAGGGAAATGCTTATTTTGTAGAATGGAATAAGCCCTTGTGTATTTCTAGAGTAAATTTTGGTAGATATGCGTGTCGATTTGGCTCAGTCGGTAAGAGACATGACTGCCAATCAGTTGATCAAGATTTCAGATCACGGCAGAGAATGTTGATTTTTACTCGAGGTTTTGACTAAAGTTTGGTAAAATAGAGAAAGTATTACAGATACACACACAAATACACACACACACATCTCTCTTTTTCTCTCTCTGCCTTCCGACACACAAACACACAATCCCAGTGTGGGACAATAATAATACTACTAATGCTAAGAGGGGAGTGCGGTCAATATACCCCCGTCGGTTAAATAAAGGGTTCGGTTCGTTACTTCCCCACACCTACTAGACGATACCTGATGAAGGCCGTAAAGTACAACGGCCGAAACGTTGTATGAAAAACAACCAAGATGAGGATAGTCCGAATAATAATAGAAATAATAATAATAATAATAATACCTCATCTCAAAAGTTCAGAGATTCGATATAATATAACGCAATTTATAATTATATATATATATATATATATATATATATATATATATATATATATATATATATATATATATATATATATACATATATATATATATATATATATATATATATAGTAGATTGTGGATTCGCTATACAACCTAGCTCGTTTCTGCCCTCTTTGAATGAGGCCCCGAGAGGGCAGAGACATGAGCTAGTTTGTGTAGCGAATCCACGTTTTACTATTTATTTCCAGCTCTACTCTAAAACAACTTTACTTCAATCGTGAAAAATTGTATGTATCGAGCACTCTATGAAATAAATCCATTACATTTCGGAAGTGGTTTTATAATATTGATATATCATTATATTATGTTATACTGCTAGCCTGATTTGTACCATATATATATATATATATATATATATATATATATATATATACATATATAATGTTGATCCGTCGCCAGGGTTAATATACGCCCCTTTCTTGTTTCTTATAAATTTATTTAGTTGAAATGTCATCGTATAATTCATTAGGTACCTTAAACGTTCAACAGCAAGCGTATATGTACATCGATTTCACCGGTTTAGACGCCTGCTTGAGCACTTTTTAAAATGGCGTCTGTCGCTTATCAATTCATGGTTTCCTGTGAGGAACGACAGAAGTGCGTGCGCGTCAGTATTTGCCCGGGAAATCGATACACACGCGTCTTGAAGCAAATCTAAGAACACTTGAGTTTCATTGACTGCGCAACATGTATCGGAGCTGTGTAAATAAGATGCTAATATCTCAAAGTTAAGTTAGCGGACCGCACTAAGCTTCAGATATTCATTCTGAAATTTTGGCATGCGATCTCAGAAACTGTCAACTAAAACAAGTCAGCATAAAAATAATCAACGTCTACGTTTCTTCAGTTTTTAAGTGGGTCTGGTTGTCTGCCTAGCTGGCTATTTATGTATGTGTCGCGTGTTCAGGCATCATTAATTGACTTAAAGGGCTGAAAATTTAGATATCTACTCCTCATTATGTATAGAAAAAACAATGTCAATTTTTTTTTAAATACCCCTAAATATGTTTCTAGTGGCGAGTTAAATTTACAATTTAAATCTATTCTAAACTGATCTTTTATTTTGTATCCAGTTGTGCTTACGTCAGATATTTGGAAATTCAGACTTTTATTTTCGTGATCATTGCTCGACAAAAGTAATTTATTCATTATCATCTTTTTTTTTTCAATTCTTTAATTGATCACCCCTACCTGGGCCAGCTGCCAAAAGATATTGGTGGTGTGATGGCTTCTATTGAGTGACTTACCAGATTTGTTCATAGAGTTATCTTTTCAAACGATATTCAACGGATGAATTGATTGGGCTGTCTTCCGTCTAGATTTCCATTCGCCGTCATTCTCTCTTTCCTTCTTTCTATTCATCATAATCGCTGACTTTATCCTTGGATTCTCCTTTGACCCTTGTCTACCACAAACCTGTCAATGATCCATATATCTCAGTCCTTTCATATCTATTTTAGTTTGTCTGCATCTTCTATCTATCTATCTCGGTCTTTTTCTATCTATCCATCTATCAATCTATCTATCTATCTATCTATCTATCACAGTCTGTTCATATCTATCTATCTCAGGCCTTTTTCTATCTATCTATCTATCACAGTCTTTTCATATCACTCTATCTCGGCTTTTTTCTATCTATCTATCTATCTATCTATCTATCTATCTATCTATCACAGTCTGTTCATATCTATCTATCTCGGCCTTTTTCAATCCAACTATATATCTATCTATCATAGTCTTTTCATATCTATCTATCTCAGCTTTTTTCTATCTATCTATCTATCCATCTATCTGTTCATATCTATTTATCCATTTATTTCTCTATCTCGATCTTTTTTTAACTATAGTTTGTTCATATCTATCTATCTCGGTGATTTTCTTCTTATCTAAATTTGTCCGAATTTCACTCATTCTGTACATATCTCTGTTCATGAATTGGTTTATAACTCACTCAACCTGTTAACATGTATTTGCATTAATCTGTTTATATCTAAGCCTTTTTGTATCTATCTATCCCAGCCAGTTCATACCTATCCCAGTCTATTCCTATCTATCTATCTATCTATCTATCTGTTTTGTGTCTAACTCTATCTATTCATACCTATTGATCTGTTTCTATGTAATACACCAACAAGCAAACTTAATTATTCGTAGCTTCGATATATATATATGTGTGTGTGTGTGTGTGTGTGTGCGTGTTGATGCTTTGAACTCTAAAGATGGAAAATAATTTTTCAAAATTCATGTCATTTCAGTTAATCATTTCCAAATATCTGGTTAATGTAATTCGTCAGCTTTTCAAAGGGTTTTATATTTTGTGCAGAAATACATATCATAGTACCATGTGTGAATGGGGGAAGATGAATGGGTGTCGATCCGAGAGCATGTTGTGGAAAGTTGTCTACGTGGAAAGAAAAAGACTTTGTTTTTGTTATCTACATTAAATAAACAAGAGCAACAAAATATAGAAAGACCTAGGCATACGTATCGTATCCAAAACGTCTACTACAATCAATAAATTATCAGGAAACCACACTTAAACCTCCACTCCGAAAGTGGTATCTTCAAGATACCTTGCCAAAGTTGCAACTCAAACTACACAGGAGAGACGGCCAGATGTCTCAAAAAGCTTATCTACGAACACCGGAGAGCATTGATACTGGATAATCATCTTAATGCTTTGGTCCATCATCGGAACCTCTTACCCCATAATTTCGATCAGGAAAAACACAAATAATGCAACATGAACATAACTATCGGAGAGGTGGATGCATTGAGTCCGCCCTCATCTCAATCGGCAATACAATCTTCTTGATAGCTTACACTTAACTCCTCCCACCAGCAAAATTAGTACTAAATCAAGAAAGAGAAAACACCTCATATAAATGACTGCAACACATTTGATGATTGTTAAACATACTTCACAGGTATGAGCCCCAACCTTTTTCCCTCTCGTGTTCACATTTATATAAAACCCTTAAACATTCAACTATCTTCCCTAAACCCCCTACTCCCGCCTGCACCTGCACAGCACTGCATCACGACTCTCGTTTTCTTTCTCCAGACACTTTAATGGATACACCCAGACAGCCTAATCAATTAAAAAGACGGAGCCCAACCTCCACTAGCCCTCATTCCTTTCTGTAAGGTAATGAAACCCCTCGCTTCTCTATCCATTCCCTGAATGCTTTCTCTACCCCAACTACCATCCGGGCACTTAGGTGTAGTTTTTCAAATAATTTCTCGCTGTTATCCTCTGAAGAAGCTCGCTATTCCTGGGCGAAACTTGAGCAATTGCATTTTATAAAGAATTCAGAATATACTAATTAGTCTCATCTTTTCCTTTCCACATTGTCAACTTTCCTCAACATATTGATATTTGTGTATGTGCATGTGTGCATATATATATATATATATATATATATATATATATATATATATATATATGTGTGTGTGTGTGTGTGTGTGTGTGTGTGTGTGTCCTTTTAGGAGAGGCGAATTCGTGTGTTTCTCAAGGGCCTTAGCGTGAAGTGAACATTGATTCATTGAGTCAAGTTCCCGTGCTGTCAACCGTTAGGCATATTCTGCACTTTCTTAGCCCATCCATCAATAGATAGATATGAACAGGTACAGATAGATATATAGTGGGATACATATGAACAGACATAGATAGATAGATAGATAGATAGATAGATAGATAGATAGACAGGAACCTAGATAGATATGAACAGACAGAAATAGAGAGATAGACAGATATGAGGATATATATGAACAGATAGTTATATAGATAGTTCGATAGATAGATATGAATAGAAATAGATAATTATGAACAAAGATAGATACGAACATTGATAGATACGAACAGACTGGAATAGATAGATAATGAAGGCAGATAGATAGATACGAACAAACTTAGATAGACGGATAGATTGATAGATAGATCGATAGATAGATAGATACGAACAGAGTGAGTAGAATACGAATAGACATAGATAGATAAATAGATATATTGATAGATGGATAGATAAATAGATAATTAAAAAGATTGAAATAGATATGAACAGACTCTGGGGTTGGTATCGCTTTATACATGTTTTGTTTGTTTTTTGTTTGTTTTTGTTTTGTTTTTTCGTTTAGGTTTTTTTTAAGGGTGTTTCCATTCATTTTACTTTTTTTTTATTATTCTTTCTCTTTGTTTGTATTTGCTTTTCTCATCAAATACGTGTGTGTGTGTGTGTGTGTGTGTGTGTGTGTGTGTGTGTGTGTGTGTGTGTGTGTGTGTGTGCACGCGCGCGCCTGTCGGTGAAAACCAGTATTTACTTATTAGCCTTTGATATCTACAAGAATATTGCATTGGTGCCGATGGTGCCACGCATTGCAAACCTTACAGGAATTCTCTGCGCAGTGAAGAATTTCTCAGATGGGGGAAAAAAGGCCCATTTAAATACGGCGCATACCCACGGGGTACAGAAATACGACAGCTGGAGTGAAGTAATTACGGGTACGCCTCGAGAAGGTACCTCTCAGCGTCAAACGCCAGTTGTCACATTTAATTAGAAACTCTGTACACTCATGCACAGAGCCGGCCCAAGGTATTGACAAGACGGGTAGACGCCCGGGACGCCAAGTGCTATAGAGCGCCTGTCTGAGACAAGAGGACTTTCCTAATACCAACGGAACAGGGAAGCACTCAGAGAGCGCACACCTCCGCCAACGCCATTGTCTGGGGGCGGTAATTTTGTATGGATCTGCCCCAAATTTTGACCAGTTCTTTCGTAGTGTGTTGTACACTCGTCCACTTGAAATTCATTGAGAACTGAACTTTTGGGGTATCATGCGTCCAAACATGAGTGTATGCATAAATTCATGAAAATTTTTTTAAAAACTGGAAAAATCTCTCAATCAAGAGAAAATCCTGGATCCTCCTCAATTTTTAACCACCCTTCCCCTACCCACAATCCATCCTGTACTTTCGGACAAACGTGACCAAATACATACGACTCTCAAGCTTTGTTGACGGGGGTAGAAAAATCGTCAAAATGAATGTAACAGCATTCAAAATAAGAAAATTCTCTTATGTAGATAGACCGTTGAATCTTCCTGTAGTTGTTAAACTAAGAGAAATAATTGATAAAGGAAATTCTCATGGTCGATGACAAGCTCATTTGATTAATACGTTGTGCTTTAGATTATTGATATTCAGTATTTAATCAATATAGTATACTCATACCCATGTATTTATTTTTCTCACTGTAAATCATAAATAAATAACTTGCCGTCATTGTCAATAATGGAACAATCGTAGCGTCAAAATTTGCAATCATATGAAAGATTTCATCGAAGAATGAATATATGCAGAATAAATTCTATTGATGAAATCACTGGCTTTTTCTTTTGGAAAACATGTAATATAAAGTTGTTTTTTTTTCAAATTTAAAAATTTCTAGATTCTACAGAATCGAAATAGTGATAATAATAAACCCTGTAGAAAAACCTATAACATAGAGTTTTAAAATATATAAAACATCTAGATTCTGTAGAATCCAGGTAGTATTAATAAAACCTTGAAAATAAGGCTTCAAAAGGGTCAAAGAAGCTTTTTTTCCAAAAATAGATTAAAAATTTTTTTAGAAGGGGTTTAATGGAGTACTGATACCAATTTCCAAGTTTCACATAGCGAATAGCAGCAAGAACCCTATTTCGTAAATTTGACAGGAGTTTCTTTCTCCTGACAGATGTCCAAGTTTGCTATGGGAGTCTGCCACTCTTTGCAGGAGTATTCTGGCAGTATGACTCACCTGGATAATTGAGCCATAAGATATGAACACTCTGTAGTTGGTAGATGCTTGAGTTGACAATGAATTACTAGCGCAAATAATTAGATGTATATAGAAATTCATCAAAGAATATTTTAATCAAGAAATGCTTGGGAAATTATATTAATACTAGCTCAGTACCGGTAAAAAATGACAGAATAATTTACGTATAGGTCGCCACTTCTGTCAGGAATCTGTGTCCACTGCCTAGGATCAAAATGTCTTTCCCAGCCGTCTGCTTAGGATCAGAGTGTCGTATCATTGAGATTTGTCACATGCACACGATATATATATATATATATATATATATATATATATATAGAGAGAGAGAGAGAGAGAGAGAGAGAGAGAGAAAGAAAGAAAGAGAAAAGGAGAGAGAAAAGATATATATATATATATTGGACCTAGGCTGAACGGGTCAGCCATAATGACTAAATACACTCTCGAAGAGACGGCAGACCTCCACAATTAGCCTGGGCATCTGCCAGAAGAAGTAAATTCCAATAAAACCTACAGGAGGGCCTTTACTCCCACCTTTCCACCTCGATGGACATCCTTCGTTTCAAAGGATGGGGTTGACAGTGCACATGTCGAACATCACCTTAAATCTCCATTGTGCAGGACTCTAGGTAATTCACGTACAGGCCCCACCGGCTAAAGATCTGTAGGTTGAGGAAACCCCTTCCAGATCTCAGTCCGTGGAGCTAAGCCATCACACACATACACACACACACACACACACACACATATATATATATATATATATATATATATATATATATATATATCGCAGCTTTGAACTTCAAAGATGTAAAAGAATATTTCAAAATTTATGTCATTTCAGTCAATTATTTCCAAATATCTGTTAATGCAATTTATGTAAGCTTTTCAAAGGGTTTTATGATTTACACAGAAATAGATATCATAGAGCCATATGTGAATTTTCCTTGTTGGGATAATCAGTTGTTTACCATGTAACTGTTTCGGGGATATATATATATATATATATATATATATATATATATATATATATATATATATATATATATATATATGTTAGAGTTTAACGAGGCAGCAATCCTTGATTCAAACATACATTGTTAAACGTATTTTCTATTTCATTATCTGTTAAATTTAGTAGTTTACGTACAAACCTTTTATTTATATCATCGGATTTTATAAAAACGTTCCAAATCTTAATAAAATAACCCATTATTACATTTTATTTATAATGACTGACGATGATCGGAAGATCTAGAACTATCAACTATTGAACTTTTTTTTTTAATCGATGATGTTAATAAAAGGTATATATATATATATATATATATATATATATATATATATTGAAAGTTTGATTACTAATCGCACTTGTATTTTTGCATCAATTTCATCCAAATCTGGTATACTTAAGCAAAATCTCCGTTCTCCTTATTTTGCCCACTGCCTTTACCGCTACTCCACCACTGCCCACAGTCATCAATCTGCATTAATCATTTTCTGCTCTATATAAGTATTTCTCGGGGTAGGAGAATAAATGACGACTATACAATTTATTTTGTAATTGATGAAACTTGCGTAAGAAAGTTTCGACACAAGGTTCGTATATTGTACATTGACAATGAAGAAGAAAGGGATTGTCGATGACAGGAATTATGATATACATCACTGACAGACTAAAGCTATCACATGAATCATGTAAAAGCCTTGCTTATAATTTTACTAAAGAAATGCATTGCAAATCAGAATCAAAAGATTGTCAGTATTCAGAAATTAATGCAAGAATTACCAACAGACCTGTGTTCATATATATAAAGGAATGTATTGCTTATAATTTTACAATAAAAAAGCATTGAAAAACAGGAAGAAAGGGATTGTCTCAGTTCAGTAAATAGGTTTTACCTTATTGGCAAAATATTGCAATTGAACAACTGTTGTCACTAAAGATTGCGAAGAGTTTTATCCTTAGACTTGAAGATTGGCATCAGTACTCCACAAGACATTTTTGGAAAGAAAGCTTCTTTGGCTTTGTTGGGGGCTTATTCTGATGGGTTTATTACTAGCATCTGGATTTGCCAGTCCGGCTATGTTGCAAGAATGTCAGACAACCGCTGGTGATCATGACCCAGATATCGTATGAGAAATTGTGACCGACAAAAAATAAAATGGCGTGACGATTTAGATAAGTTCAGAAAATACTGGCGCTGTGACGCCCACGATCGAGAGGTTTGGCGAATTTGGGGAACAGTCATTGAGACATGATAATGATGATGATGATGATCTTCAATTCCGCTGATAATTACTTGAGTAGATGTTGAGTTATCAGTGTACCATATGCTTTGTCCTGATATTTCATGCTATATGCATAACCCCCACACTGCAAACACCCACAATTCGCGCGCTGACGACATTACAATGATTAGAATTATAGTTGATCATAGTCTGATAAGTCTTGGTGAAGCCTTGAGTGGAAAGCATTGATATTTTAGAGACCAGTCAAAAGTCATGGAGACAAAAAGACATCAGTCAAAAAAAGAACAGTGTAGACGAACTACGACAATATTTTCTGGACAAAATGAATCAGTCAAAAGGACAAGTACGGATATTCTAATTGTATTCTTTGTAAATTTATATTAGTCAAATATTTATTGTGATTTCATTTTTTATTTCGTACCATATGTCACTTGAAGAGTAGAGAAATTGATAAATAATCTTTTTTAATCATACTTTTATCCGTACTTCGGTGTTGTCCTTTTGAATTGTATTTTTTGTTTTGATGCCTTTTGACCTAGATTTACTGTTTAATTTTTCCATATTTTCGTAATTCTTGCAGAAAAGAAATGTTAGCTTATACCATTTTAAGAATCCTTGTGAGCTCATGGCCACCTTTGGTTTAAACATTCGTTTTTTCTCACAGCTAACACAGTGGATATTCAGATCAATCTTATGGATTTCAGTTATTATCCTGTAGGTCTTGAGGATATCTTGTTTAATAAAAACAGCTATGAAAACATTGAATTTCCGAATTACAAAGAGAAGAAAAGGAATCTGACGTTGGGTCCAGTGGGGTAGCAAAGGTTCTCAGCGCCTGGGGGCAAAGATAGCGCGAGGAGCATTTACACTATATGCACATATGTGCAATAATTGACTCGCGTTCAAGATTTTTCGTGAGCTTCGGCCAGTGAGGGTATTTGTTTGAAATCTTACGTTATTTTCCTCGAAAATTCAATTTTATAATTTCTATTGTAATATTACAATTGTTTTGGTTCCACGAATCAATGACAGAATAACTCACCATCATAGTCAATAACTGAACAACCGTAGCCTCAAAATTTGGAATCATGTAAAAGAAATTCAATCGAAGAATAAATATGGTCAGAATAAATTCTATCTATAACATCACCGCCATTTTCCACTGGAAAAATAAAGTTTTAAAAAAAGCATCTAGATTCTGGGGAATATAGATGTTATAGATGAACCCGTCAGAATCAGCACCTCCGACATGTCAGAAGAGCTCCAAGGGTTCTAGAGGGGTAATGCCAATTCTCAAATACGTAGACCAAACGGTATGGCCAGGACTACTGGAAGACGCAAACACAGAAGCAAACACACAAACTCATAAACACACGCACAAATATAAGAAAAGATAGAACCGTTAGCTATCTCTGATGGTTGCGGTTGTTCTATCGTAATTCATATGTTTCTCTGAAATAGAAATTAAGCACTCTTTCTATAATACAATTGATAATTTTAAAACGAAAGTATGGTCCTAATAAAGATTTTAAAAATGTCTTATGCGGCCTGTTAGATAAAAAAAAAAGGTTGCCTAGGCAAGATTAAATTTTGTGCCCATTCAGACTTGCATCGGGTTGGGGGCGACTGTCCCTTCTCATCTCATTCCTCATGCTACGCCCCTGCTTGGGTCAAACTAATTCAAGTATAGTGAAAATCTACGAGGATGGGTCAACAAGTACGTAGCTTGACACGTAGTCATTGTCCAAATTCTGAAATTTTCACTGTATAATACTGGGTCAATGTAATTATTAGATCTATGTCATTATTATTCACCACGGAACCGAGTTCATTGTCAAGGAAGGCTGTTATGCTGAAAAATGAATATTTGTGGTGTGAAATAAACATTTTTTGCTGATTGGGCTAAAGACTTATCTATGCTCCTATATAGTCACAGGACTGGACTGGGTAATTGTGGACAAAAAGAGGAGAACCTACAAAATAATAGACATGACCGTGCCTGTGGATCACAGAGTAAATAGGATAGAGGGTGAAAAGCTGGGAAAATCCCAGGACCTGGCAAGGTAGTTTAAGAAGGCATGGAATATGAAAATCAGGGTAGTACTAGTAATAGTAGGTGCACTTGGAACTGTACCAAGGACACTGAAAGCAAGATTGGAAAAACTCGGTTGAGAGTTTTCAGACCACAGCACTACTGAGGACTGTACAAATTCTGAGAAGAGTTCTAGAAATAGGTTATCCACGACCCCCATCTATTAGTAATGGTTCAACAGCCAAAAAATGCATAGTGTAGGAAGTACAAACAACAGCGCTGCTGTGATAGGTGAGGAAGATATGAGAGGAGAGCTGGAGACCTGATGAGACTTGCTGTCACTCACGCTTCAGCGATAACCACCCGGCAACTGATGTGAAATTGTAAACCACGACAATGTTGTGGACTGCGAGAGTGTAAAGAGGAGGGCTGGAGACTAGAGGAGACTTGCTGTCACTCAGTCTCCAGCGGTGACCACCAAATAATAATAATATTGATGATGATGATGATGATGATGATGATGATGATTTACACATGGATAGTACTATCAAAGCCGAACGCCCAGACATAATAATCGAGGACAGGAAGGGAAAAGGGTTGCCTATCAATAGATATGACCATTTCATCAGAGAAGGACGTATCTGCAGAAGAGTTTGAGAAACTGTTCAAATATAAAGAACTGGAAGTTGAGATCACAAAAATGTGGCAACTGAAACAATACGTCTTGTTATAGGAGCCCTTGGGATCATGAAAGAGGGCGTCGGTAAATATTTAGACAAAATACCATGAAACCCAAACATCTATGAAATAAATAAGATTGTTCTCATAGGCACCGCCCATATTCTTTGAAAAGCACGTCTATCGAAATATCACAGTCTTTTATAAAAATACTAGAATATACCCGTCAAAAATGATGGGGTTATTTATGTATAGATCGGCATCAAGAAGCCTGAAGCCATTCGATCAGGTATTGATTTTTCAAAGTCTTAAGTCAGCTCAATTTGTTTTGATGTGTGATCGACATGAAGTCTTAAGAGTTTCTATCACAAAGTTTTTATTATGTCATAATATGAAATTTAAACAACCAATGAAATCACCTCATTTAAAGCGCGAATAAACGAACAATTAAATAAACAGAAATATTTGTATATATGCTCATTGTATTGTTAGGTGTTCTGTTTCTGTTGTGTAACCTTATCTTCAGTCCAATGACTATTTGTTTGGGCCTACCAAGTCATTTCATCGCTGTCTGCCCCAAGTTCCTAGCTGAGACTCGATTGGCAATGAATAAAACCCGACATCAAAGGAAAAAACATTTATCATAATTTTCATAATTATTATTTTGTGAAGAGATCGCTTGGTAACATTTGGTAATCGTCAGTAAAAGCTGGGGCTTACGCAGTTACGGTTACGCCCCTTGACACTAGCATAAGCAATGTCATCTTACAACAGTGTAAAAGCCGATGATCTTTTTGTAACACCTGCTGCTTGGAATAAATTCTTTCCTGCCATTTCTGGTACGTACGATTTTGGTCACGTGGGTCTCTTGAAACCTCGGTAAACGATGCTGAGGGAAAAACAGTGAGAACACCCTATCTATCTATCTATCTATCTATCTATCAATCTATCCTCTTGTTCAGATCTATCTATCTATCTATCTATCCTCTTGTTCAGATCTATCTATCTATCTATCTATATCCGTGTGCGTGTGTGCGTGTGTACGTGTGAGTGCGCGTGTGCGAGTTAGAAACCTATGAATAACCAGGCCTACTTTTATGTAATACTTATTGAATCTATCTTCAACTCAATAAAAACAGACAAGGGATCAGCATCTTTTGGCAGCGTGGCAGTGATCAATTAAAAGATTGAAAAGAAAAACGACGATCAATGAATAAGTTACGTCTCGCACTTTTTGTTGGGGAGTGATCTCTAAAAACGTCTGAATTTTTTAAAAAATGCGTTGCAAATGGAACGCCCTTCTAAGAAGATATCTAGTGGGAATTATAAAAAAAAAACAAAAAAAATGTTTCTAGCCATAACGAGGAGTGAATGTTTCAATTTTCATCCCTCTAGCTCTGTTGATGCAGGCAGCACACCTAATGTATATTTATGCATACATAGCCAGCTCACCAAATACATAGCCAGCCATACCTGCTTAAAAACTGTAGAAACCTAGGTTGACAGTTTTGGTTGACGGTTATTTGCTTCAGGACAAATCTTCTGTATCCATCACAAAAACTGAATGGAATTTTAATCCACACACATATGCATGCATAACAACATACGCACACATGCTTGCTCTCACGCACATACACACACACAAGCACTCACAGATAGTTAGATAGATGGATAGATAGATAGATAGATAGATAGAGAGAGAGAGAGAGAGAGAGAGAGAGAGAGAGAGAGAGTGTGTGTGTGTGTGTGTGTGTGTGTGTGTGTGTTCACTTTGTCTCCCTCAGCATCGGTTGCTGCGGTTTTACAAGACTCGCGTGACCAAAATCGTACGCATTCCGTCATGTTTCAGCTAATGGCGATATACAGACGTTCCTGTAATGTGACTTTTGAAGATGTCTTCTGTGTTTTGTTTCATCCTGACATTTTACAAGTATTGTCTGTCATTTTATAGGAATTGGGGTGGAGAGTAATTGAATCTTTCAGGAGGCAAACCACTCAGCCACGGACTTCGAGCAATTTGCTTAAAACCAAAATAAATATCGTAGGAGAAGATATTATGATAACCATTACATAAATGCTGGTCTGGTTAGTCAATTAGTAAAAACCGCCGCATTATCAACGTATTCTGGCAGCATACCGTGTTGGGAGTGATCAATCAAAAAATTCAAAAAAGGGTGACTGATAATTGATTTACTCCTCTTGCGTTCTGTTTGGCGGTGATTACTAAAAGAAAAGATCCGAATCGAAAGAGAGAGAAATAGAAGCGTGAATGCTGCCGGACCAATTTAGCAGAATCTTACATTGTAAATTGAACCTCCAACTAAAAACTCATGTTGGAGTGGAATTTAAAAAACAACGAGAAAACTTTTTCTGTATATAATCAGGAGTAAATATTTAAATTACTAGCCCTTTAGCTCCATCGGTGCGGTCTGTCTGTGCGAGACATACATATACAGCCAGTAAGTCAGATTCACTTGGAAACTAAAGAAGTCTGCATTGACAAAGTTGATGACAGTTTTCGTTGACAGTTTCTATCAAAAATGGATGTCAGAAGACGGGGAGGATTGAATCCATGCCTTAGACACGAAATTTATTAGTATTATAATTATGGAAAGTATTTCCTTTTTTTTTTTTTCGTTTTTTCCCCTTCGTCCCCCCCCTCCATACTTCCATCCTCCTCCCCCTTCCCATATTCCTCCTTCTCCTCCTCTGCCTTGTCTACTTTCTCTTTCTTCTCCTCCTCCGTCTTGTCTATTCTCTCTCTCTCTCTCTCTCTCTCTCTCTCTCTCTCTCTCTCTCTCTCTCTCTCTCTCTCTCTCTCTCTCTCTCTCTCTCTCTCTCTCTCTGCAATGAAGTCACTATTTTTTTTTGCGGACTCATCACGTACATCAATCATGTGATCGTAATTATTCTTCAAATAATCTAGTGCTAAGGTCGCGTAGAGATTCAAACAAAAGGACATGCCTGATTGTTTGGTACATTTAAAAGAGAAACAAAGAAAGAAAAAACAGAACAGAAACAGAAATTGGGACGAAACAAAAAAGGAAGGAGAAGGAACAAGCAAACAAACTGAAAATACGACAAAAAAAAAATAAAGAATACACCGGAAGGAAACAAAGAAACAAAAATACGTTAGAAAGAAAGAAAGAAAGAAAGAAAGAAAGAAAGAAAGAAAGAAAGAAAGAAAGAAAGAAAGAAAGAAAGAAAGAAAGAAAGAAAGAAAAGAAGGAAGAAAGAAAGAAAGAAAGAAAAGAAGGAAGAAAGAAAGAAAGAATGATAGAAAGAAAGACAGACGGAAAAGAATTGGAGAAGGGGGAAGAAAAAAAGGAGAAAAAACAAGTTATATACAAACGAAAAAATATAGGAAGAAAGATAGAAAACTGAGAGAAAAAAAAGAAACAAACAAATAAACAAAGAAAAAATGAAAAAGAAACAAGAATACATTGGAAAGAAATAAAGAAAGGGACAAAGAAAGAGGAAAAAGAATTGAAGAGGGATGAAGAGGAAAAGAAAAGAAAACCAAATTATACATAAAGAAAAAATAGGAAGAAGGAAAGAAAAACGAACAAAAAAAGAAAGAAACAAATAAACAAAGAAAAGAGAAGAAGAAACAAAAATACATTAGAAAGAAAGAAAGAAAGGAAGAAAAAAGAGGAAAAAGAATTGAAGAGCGAAGAACAGAAAAAGAAGAAAAAAACGAATTATAGACAAAGAAAAAATTGGAAGAAAGAAAGGAAAACGAAAGAAAAAAGATATAAACAAATGAACAAAGAAAAAAGAGAAAGAAACAAAAATACATTAGAAAGAAAGAAAGAAAGAAAGAAAGAAAGAAAGAAAGAAAGAAAAGATTGAAAGATGGAGGAAGAGAAAAAGAAGAAAAAATATATAGACAAACAAAGAAAAATAGGAAGAAAGAAAGAAAAATGAAAGAAAAAACAAAGGAATAAAGAAAAAAGAAAAAGAAGCAAAAATACATTACAAAGAAAGAAGCAAAGAATACATTAAAAAGAAAGAGATAAAGAAAGAACGAAAGAAAGAGAAAAGGAAAGTAAAGAAGATACAAACAGGTGGATCAGGAAGAAAGATTAAATGAGTGGGGGGAGAGGAAGGCAGAAAAAGAAGAAGGAAAAACAAATTATAGACAAACAAAGAAAGACGTAAGCAGAAAAAAAAGAAAAATGAAAAAAAAAAGCGAATGAACAAAGAGAAGAGCAAAGAAAAAAAGAAACGAAAATACACTAGAAAGAAAGACAGAAAGAATACAAAAGAAAAAGAGAATGTATCAGAAAGAAAGATAAAAGAAAGTGTACCTGAGAAAGACAAAATACAAAAGAAAGAAAGAGAGAAAGAAAGAACGAAAGAAAGAAAGAAAGAAAGAGAAAGACAGAAAGGAAGAAAGAAAGAAAGACAGAAAGAAAGAAAACAGGGTGAAAAAACAAACAAACGAACAAACAAAGAAACAGACAAACAAAGAAAACAGACAGAAAGAAACAAAAAAAGAAATAGACGAAACATTAGAAAGGAGGAATGAAAGAAAGACTGGTAGCAATAATTGATTAGAAAAACTGGAAGAAACAAAGAAAGGAACAAAGAAAGAGGAATGAAAAGTATCAAAGATGCAAAGAGGAGAATTAGAAAGGAAGAAAGAATGACTGAAAGAGTGAGTGTTGGAGAGGAGGTGGAAATCAAGTTCTGTCATTCCTAAAAGCAGAAGTTAATATTCTCTCTTCAGAATTAGCACGAATTACGCGCTTTTAATTTCTGCAAATCACATGACCATCTCACCTTCCCACGTGATTCGAATTCGCCATCCTCCATGTTTTGCGATTAATCATGTCTGCAACTCAGATTCAGCGTCCACAACATGGTTGTAACATGCCTAACTCGGTTAAAAGACGCGCGATGAAAATGTAGAGTCGAAAGGTCACCGAATAAGTGTTCGACCCTTAATTTACCACTGCAAAAGAATTTGGAAAAGGTACCTTGGATAGTGCGGTTGAATTGTTCCAAAATTGTCCGTACTGTTCAAAACCGCACTGTTCAAGATTGTATTATAATTTGTTTCAGTGATTCCTCAAATGTGTGCCGCAGCACCCCGAGGAGCCGCGATTACCTCCCAGTGGCGCCGCGAGATATTCGAAAATAATTCCTGGGAATTGTGATTCAATGCACTGATGCACGACCTCAATGATAGGAAGCGACATCTAACTTGCACATCATGAATCACTCTGTTCATCTAGTACTGAACTTTGTCGATAGACAAAGTTTACTTTCTTGAATGTTCCAGAACCATGTCGAACATTCTTGGCGCTGAATAGATGCAAATAAATAACAACAGATTCTCCGATGCCTCGCAGACTATCTATTGGATGGAGTTTTGATCAAGTTATTATGTTGAATCAAATATTAAAATGAAAACAATGTTTATTTAATACGAGTGAGTAGATATAAAATGAGATTTATATAAATCAAGTATTTTTCTAACTAGGGGCCCCATCAAAAATCATAATCCTCTGAAGGCGCAATGAATCAGTTTGGGAACCACTTATTTCAGCCTAGAAAGGGAGTAAAAAGGCGATACCAGCTCACCCAAACTCTTCGCGACCAGTCTCGAGATGATCTTCCGAAACCTAACAGGGAAAATAAAGGAATCAGAATAGTTGGCAAATACCTAAGTAACTTTGGATTTGCAGACGACATTGTCCTTTTTAGAAAGAAAAAAACCTTCCCAATCTTGGAGTAATGCTAGACGAACTGAATGAAGAGACTGAGAAAGTTGGACTTCACATGAACTTCATTCAAATGTCACGTACAACAAACATATTGAGGATCAAGTCACAAAAATCCGAATCGAAAACGCAGACCTGAAAAAAGTAGACCATTACATCTACCTAAGACAACGAATCTCCATGGGATCTTCAAAAGAAGAGATCAAGTGAAGAATCACCCTAGGATGGCAAGCTTTCGGTAGAGCGAGCTCAACCTTTAAGAACAAGAAACCCCATTAATTTCTAATAGAAAGGTCTATAACTAATGCATTCTCTCGATAGTCATCAATGGAACTGAAACATGGAACCTTACCAAAAGATTGAGCCTCAAACAGAGAACCATCCAACGTGCACATGAGAGAATCATGTTCAACAGCACAGTATATTAGAGAAAGTGTATCATAAAATCCATCAGAAAAGTTAAATGGCAATGGACTGGTCACGTTACAAGAATGTCAGACATCACAACTCGCAACGTAGATCCCTGGAGATCATATGCGAAACAGTGGCCGGCAAGATATAAGATGACGTGACGAAAAAGACGAGTTCAGAAATGTTGGCTCAGCGACGCCATGAGTGGTCTGGCGTATCCTGGGGAAGGTCTATATACAATGACGGACGCTAAAAGGCTGTTACTGTTGCTGCTGCTGCTGCTGCTGCTGCTGCTAATGATGATGATGATGATGATGATTTAATTTGTTTATTTTTTTCAGCATATATTTACTTACATTAATATGTACAGATATACGTACTACATCAAAACCAACACTTACTGGAATAAAAAAGATTCAATTTATCGTTGTATATGTATTTGCTCATGTTTTTCTGTCCGTCCACCAGTCTGTCTGTCTCTCTGCACAATATCTCCAAAAGTTCTCAATAGATTTCAGTTGATTTTTCTGAGAGTTTAGGCATTGGCCAAGGAAGAATTGGTTGAATTTGGGGGTGGATCCAGGATTTTTTTCAAGCGGATCTGGCTGACTGTCTACCTATGTGTCGTACATCTAAGCCACACCAACGCAGCCAAAGAGCTGAAAATTTCAACATTTACTCTTTATGTCTCAAAAAAAAACTTATTTTGTTTTTTTGAAAATTCTCCCACAAAATAAATCTTACGGGGCGGTTCAATTTACAACATAAGTTTACGCTAAATGTGCCCCTTAGTTTATATCCGGCTGTGTTCACGCTTGTTTTTCGAAAATTCGGGCGTTTTGGTGATTCAACAAAAGGCGAGAGAAGTAACAATGAATTCCTTGATTGACCCTCATTCCAATTTTTTTTTAATTGATCACCCCCAACACGGCATGCTGCCGAAATACATTGGCCATGTAACAGTTTCTATTTTTGCTATATAACACCTGCTTCGGTCGAAAGCGAAGTCTCATAATAGATGTGCCTCTTGCTTGGCCTCGATGAGCAAGTCTACATCAGATATGGAGAGGGGCGATCAATTGTTTAATTCAAGGAAAGAACGCTACGTTTTGATTCACGTCAGTGCAATTATAATATCTTCAATCAGGACGTCGCATAAAAACTAAATTTGTCTTGAGAAGCTGATGATTCATATCTGGGTGATAAACTCAAAGTAACATTCTTTTTCATTCGCTAGTCTCCTGGGAGTTGACATCAAATGATTAAACTTGCACACGCACGTATACATAGACTATTTGTTAGTCGATAGATGATCCGACAGAAGGCTTATAAATTGAGTCGTATCATATTAGACCTCTATATGAAATGATATCCCGTTATTACACGGTGAATGAATCATCTGGCCGAGACAACTTAAATAGAATAAACGATAAAAGAAAATGGGGCTGCCGTAGGAATCGAACCTGCGACCGAAACGCTAGCCGTTTCAACGTAGCGTTGCTCTTACCATTGAGCTACCAATAATGTAAAAGCACCCCAACTGCTCTGACTCCGAATTCTGATTTGTTTTTTTCATAGTTCACACCTGCTCTATTTGTTCCTTTCAACGCAGACAATTATGTTATTAAGAAATGGATACATGATACGACAGACTGATTATAAATTATGATATATTATACAGAAACTCTTATTTGAAATGATCTCCCATTTCAACTCGATGAATGTGTCATTTGGCATATATGTATATATGTATATATGTGTGTGTGTGTGCATATATATATATATATATATATATATATATATATATATATATATATATATATATATATATGTATATAAAATGCAAAATAGGGAAACAATATAATATGATGTGATGCAATATTCAATATTTGATGGGTTTATTTCATAAAGTGCTCGATACATTCAACATTACACATTAAGGTCAGTTAGAGTTGAGCTTAAAATATGATGAAATAAAGGATTTGCTTCACGAACATATTTCTGTCCTGTTTGGACTTCTTCAGGTGAATTTCATCATCATCATCATCATATATATATATATATATATATATATATATATATATATATATATATATATATATATATATATATATATATATATATATATATATATATATATATCCTTATTAAGATGGATGAGTTCATATATATATCCCAAAAAGTAAATATCCTATATATGTGAGGAGGAGTTACCTACTTCAAAGAACAATGAAATAACTAAAATGAATTATTTCTTCTTTTTATTTATTTATATCATTATATTACCCACAGAAAAAGCCACCCGGGGTAAGTATTTTCAACTAGTTTTATAACTAACAGTTTGTTCCTCAAAGTATCAATGGGCTGTTACACTAAAGTGTAACCTTTTTTTCTGAAAAAAAAAATATTCTACCCTCCATTTAAAACAATGATGTAATTTATCAAGAGCCCCTCATGTCTTGTATTGACAAAGAAAGTATTAGTTTAATACATATTCTTTGAAATATGTACAAAACAAAAGTTGCAGTAATCATCTCTAAACAAAGAATGTTACAAGGAGAAAACATGGGATAATTTGAAGTTCTGGAGAAAAACATGAACTTCCCATCCCAGCTCATTGATTGGCAATCACTTTGCATTTGCCACGTGACAACGGGTGTTGTCAGGGAGCGTTTGTTTATGCGATTTTTCTTCTACGTCAGTGTCTTTTAAGCTTTTTCAGTTTCATTCATTGAAAAATCTCATTCACTCAAGACTAAATTTCCTCATTGTCAAACTCCTTATTGAGCTTTGACTTTATTTCCGTACGTAATAACAATGACGGTTGATAATGACCAAACCAAAAACCAGTAACGAATAACAGAGAAAGAGTGACGTACGCTAAAAGTGATGACGAATTCACTCCCACTTCTGAAGCCCAACTCAGGTCGAATTATTCTGCTAAAGTTTTCAAATCCCATTCTCAGGAACTGCTAATAAAGGAGTTGAAATGGACCACGTACTTTTAGAATAACATTGTATGGAGAAATGAATTCTGTTTTGTTTGTCTTTCAGATTTTAATGAAGCAAGGACGTTTGAGACAAGTGCAGCCAAGCTTTTTTTGGTTTTATCATTTTCACTTCTTTCTCTTTTGTTTGCAAATCTAATTTTGTATCATGAGCAAAAAGCATAAATTGACTCATTTCTCAAGTATTTACTTTAATTCTTGTTTTTTTGAACACCTTGAAAAATGCATAAAGAAAATTAGGAGTGACAAAAAAATCAACACAAACATTATTAGAATTCTTTCTAGTTTACGTGAATTTAGCAAACAACCTTCGTAGAAATACGACTAAGTTTTCCTATGGTATACGTAACCACCAAAAGTGCTTTTTTCATAATGGAAAAAAATATGTTAGTCTCTCAATGAAAACCGTCACGTGACCAACGTCTTTTGACTACTTGCTGCGTTGGGGGTGATCAACTAAAAAATTATTAAAGAAAAAAGTATTACACGAACTGAGAAATCAATTTAGCATCATTATTATCATAAATCTTTTAACGTCTGTCATTGGACAGAGACCTTCCCCAGGATTCGCCACACTTCTCTATTGTGGGCGTTGCAGAGCCAGTATTTTCTAAATTTGTCTAGTTCATCTCTCCATCTTGTGTTTTGTCGGCCTCAGTTTCTTATGTGATCTCTGGGGATCCATGTTGTGAGACGTGATGTCCATCGGTTGTCTTTCTTTCTTGCAACACGACCTGCCCATCGCCATTTAAGTTTTTTTAATAGTTTCTATGATGTCACGGACACCCGTTTTCTTTCTGATAGACTTTGCTGTCTTGTGATCTCTCCATGTAAGGTAAGACATGATTCTCTCATGTGCAAGTTGCATGCTTCTCAGTTTGCGAGTCTGTCTCTTGGTTAGGTTTCATGTTTCAGCTCCATAAGTGACTATCGGGGGAGAATGCATCAGTTCTATACTCTTCTTTTTAGGATTATTGGGATCATCTGATTTTTGAAAGTTTAGCTTGCTCTGCCGAAGGCTTGCCACCCCATGGTGATTCTTCGCTTGATTTCCTCCTCTTTTGAGGGTCTCATGGAGATTACAATCACAGCAACTCCTTCATTAGGCTACATAAGGACTCTGAACCGTTTCAGCTCCAAAAGGAGTAAGACAAGGTGATACGAGCTCACCCAAACACTTTACAGCCTGCCTTGCGATGATCTTCCGAAACCTGGATTGGGAAAATAGAGGAATCAAAATACATTGCGAATATCTGAGCAACCTTAGATTTGCAGACGACATTGTCCTTTTCACAGAGAACCTACACGACCTCCAACTAATGCTTGATGAACTAAACGAAGAAAGCAAAAAAAGGTCGGCCTTCACATGAACTTCAGTAAAACGAAAATCATGTGCAATAATCATGTTGAGTATAAGAACATAACTGTCAAGATGGAAGATGCAAAACTCGGCAAGGTAGACCACTACATCTACCTAGGACAACGAATGTTCTGTACAAGTCACCAATTTTACGTAGGAATGTCCCAGTTGTTTTCCTAACTGGCCAGCAGTCTGTTCGACAGTATAAGCGATTAACGTTTAAGATCGTGGCAAACTGACTTCGTTGAGAGCTTATCCAGCTGGGCACGATCTTGAATACAAATCGCTTGTTTTATTGAACAGACTGCCGGGTGGTTGAGCTTCCGGTGAGAAGTTAAGCGATGATCTGTGATTTGATGCATGTTGTTAAGTAGATAGCACGACATTATCTCTGTACAACTAAAGAAATATCTCTCTGTGTACGTGCACCGCGGTTACTTGACAACTGGCGATTGTACTAAATTGACGTTCGCCAGATATATTAGTCAGCGCACGAGACAGAACAGTGTCGAGTCTGATATTGTTTGGAATAGAAGTTCTCAAGAAATCTAATGAAAATAAATCCAAAATTAAAGATCATAGATCTTTCCACTTAGTTTCTACTAATTATCCCTCCTGATTATGTAGAATTATTTAAATCCAGCTATAGATTATCTAAATAAGCAAGATTAAAGGGAGGTAACCGAGCGTCATAATTCCCTACGACAAGCAGAGAACAATTTTATTAGTCAATTCTGACAAGCTTCTCCACTTACTATAAAGTCCTGCCCTTTCTAAATATGCACCCTTGGAAAAATCATTGACCTAGTGCAGCAAAACTATCATTGGCTTCTCACACTCAGACTCACTTGTTCCTTTGTTGTGCAATACACGGAACAATGATTTTGTTGCCATTTTTCGAACGGTCAGTGAAAATCCAATCGATGTTCCTTCTGACGACTCTACAGTTCATATTGAAAGAAACGGTACTTTTCCACACGGAAATTGCATTTTGAGAGTCAACTCCGATTTCTCCCGCCTAAGTGAAGATATGTACATGTGATGACATAAACCAGAATATATATATATATATATATATATATATATATATATATATATATATATATATATATATATATATATATAATGCAAATCAGGAATACAATATAATATAATATCCGATATGTGATGTGTTTATTTCATAAAGTGCTCGATACATTCAAAATTGAACTTAGAGTTAGGGTAGAGCTTAAAATATCATGAAGTATCTATGTAGTAAAATAGTATAGTAAAATATGATTGATATATATATATATATATATATATATATATATATATATATATATGATGATTGTAGAGACACTTTATTAGGAAACATATTTCGTCCTGCACCGGAGTTAACCGAGCAGCAGATCGAACAGCCGATGGTGTAAATGAATAAAGAAATGAACACCATGTAGATTTCGAAATAGTGCACTTGACCGCCTATTTCTCTACAGCTGGAAATATGTTCCATAATACTTTAAAATTATCACACTCTGTCGGACATTAACTGTTCAATATAATTGTCTAAATTAGTAAATAGAATGTTTAACTATGGAATGGGGTGATGAGGAAAGCAGAAGAGAAGCCTTCATAAGGTCTTGAACCTAATGCTACTTTCGAACTGTTCGAACCACTTGTGATCAGTAGAGTGTTTGTGTATTGTACCATAATAAGATTCACAAAACATCAGACTACCGAAAAGCCGTCCTCGAACAGTAAGGCCCTCCAGTGTGATCAAAGCTGTTGCAACATAAATCTGGGAAAATCCGTTGGGAAGCAAAAAACCATGGCTAGAGGAATGGTCATTTTACCCAGATCAATGTCTCGGCTAATCAAAAGTGATCTTGGACTACGCACCTATCTTCATAGAACTGGACATATTCAAACATCTGCTTTGATGAAAATCAGAGAGCAGAGATTAAAGTTTTCGGCGGTACGTGGGTAATGGCCACAGAGGGATATCTTTGATCGAAAAGAAGATTTTCATAGTTGAAGAGTGTTTCAGTCGCCAAAATGATATGTCTTTGCTCAGAGTTCCAAGGACTTTTCCGAGGTCGTTCACAAAGTGCAGCGAGGCTATCATCCCCTTTCAGTCGTGATGTGGTAGGAAGTGAGTTACGAAGGTTCCCTCTGCTTCATTTTTGTTAGAAAGGGGCCAAAACAATTATTCTTCAATGATATTCCCGAGGGCCAAGTCAAACATCCTAATGAGATCATGTACCAGGTAGAGAAATGGACGTTCAAACAAGGGTAATCCAACATCAGCTCTGGGAAAACGTTTCAGATTTCATCAAGTCTGACGATCGGCCCTCTTCAAGTTCAGATTTCAATTCTCTGGGCTATAGATTGTGGTCACTGCCGGAAAGGATCACGTATAGTATAAGACTCCCCAGTTTAGAATGTCATATACGTTATCTGGTGATAGCTACCATCGGTTTTGTACTAAGAAATTGTGTATGCTGCAATTGATAAATGTATTGGCCGTTCGAAACTGTGTGTTATGCATTAAGGAGAGCATTTTGAAAACCTTGTTGATTTTTGTGATGCTTAAAGCATAGTTAATAAATACACCAAATCTCACTTTGATTTATTATTTACTATTCCTTTAATGAAAAGATACATTTGAAACAGGTCTTATTGCAGT
>OY735237.1:24492721-24520221 GCA_963457665.1 Thysanoteuthis rhombus
ATTACGTGTACTGTGTATTTGCATGCGTGTGGGCTTGAACATGTGGTTGGATTAAGTGCGTGAGTAGGTGTGCAGGAAAGCACTTCTATTTGTGTGTTGAGCGTGAATACGCTTGGCAGGTTTCATATATGAGTCTGTACTTGAAAGGTTTTGAGAGTGTGGTGTGTGTGTAAGAAAGAGAGAGAGAGAGATCTTGAGAAAGGTTTATATGTGTACGTGTGTGTGCTTGAAATGGTTGAGAATGCAGTGTATGTGTGTGTTTATGTATACTTGAAAGCTTCATGTGTATATGCATATGTGTTATCGAAAGGATCCATATGTGTGTGTATATGTCTATGTTCGCACATAGGTGAATTCAAGTATTCACCAGTGATTGTGAAATAATCTTAACATCATAAAATTTTTGACACGGTTATTAAGAACTGGAAATTTATGCATAATGCTTATAACATCTCATTTTTTTCATTTTTTTTTTTTTTTTTGGACACAGAGGGCGTTGTTCTTAATTTTTCACAGACCCCAAAATTGCTCTTAACAGTACAGTAAAAATAAACATCAAAAGGTATACCATTTTTTTTCATTCATCTTTGACAACAAAAACATCACTAAATCTCTTAAGCCTTTTATGGTCTTAAATGACCCTGTTACTTAGATCTTTACAAATACTGGAATTGGAAAAGAACGACGCGGAACGAAAAAAATTAGCGACCCGAATTTTAAAGATTTCTTTTCGTTTCATATTCTTTTGTGACAACCAGATTTTCGACGGTTTATTGTTAGTATTGAATAACAAGTAAGAATAAGAGATGTTTGTTTGAGCTCTGAGAGAGATGAAAAGAAAGAGAGGGATATAAAAAGGCTTAGGTTTGAATAGAGGGAGAGAATCATAGATAGATAGATAGATAGATAGATAGATAGATACGGACTTCTTCTTATGTGTGTATGTTCGGATATCCGTCCGAGGAGCCAAGTCATCAGCTTACATATTTGTCATAAATATTTGAACGAACAGTCACGTTGCTTCTAATCGCTTGGTTTCGGAAGTTGAAAACAGGAGCATTACGCAAGAAAGACGATTTTCTTTTTTGCAATACACCTAACAAGGCATGGATTTAATCATGTTGTGTGTTTCTGAATGTTAAATTTCTTGGAAACATCATTTTTTGATTGAGTTAAATTGCTAAAATGAAGAAAAAAAACAATCTTTTCTCTATCCTCCGAAAAACTTATTCAGAACCAATCAAGGAGATTGAAAAGGCGGACTAACATTTCCGTTTGGGTGAATTGCCAGACTAATAAATTAATTTAGATCGCCCTTGCTCAAAATCCTCAACGGCCCTTGCAATCTTAGGCAATAAAAACAGATTTTGTGCTAGTTCAAATACTAGTGAGCAGTATTTCTTATATAAAGAAACCGTTGTATTTGAACAAACACAAAATCTATTGCTTCTTCAATACGAACGAATCTGTGATATGTATGGTTTCTAAAAAAAGTGATTTAAGGACATGGACAACTGCAAGAACCCTACACCGGTAGTGACTATGATAGCAAAGTCAGACCCCGACAAAGGTTTGACGTTATACTTAAACTGTTTACTTGTGTGATGTCAATAGTCTTTTAAAGCTTGTGCGATGTATTGGATCTCAGTGACGGCGAGCTCTAAATCCTTTTCTTTTTACTCTTTTTACACAAGACAAGAAAACGCGTTTGTCTCTTGAGAGACAACCCCAATGGAGTATGACAGCCAGAGACAAAGTCGTGTTTTCTATTGCACGTGTCGGCTTGGTGACCCTTGCAAGTTTCAAATTTGATCCAGGGCTTTATATCTACAAATTTTTGTAATAACCAGGGAGAATGTTTGTCCATTGAAGAAGAAATACCTCCATCGTAATCACACTGCTTAGAGTGTTCTTGATTAGCTGCTGAGTGCACAGGGAAATGAAGGGTTTTCTACACTCTTTGCTCATGCCGGGAATCGAACCCGGGGCTTTCGGAGTGTGAAGCAAACGTGGTAACCATTACCCTATGCGAGTGAATTGAGAAGAAATGATGGTAGACTGAGAGGTAACAGGGGAATTAATTTTCATGCCTTTTCCTAAAGTATATGCCAATAATGAAACTGGCTCTTAAAATAATTTCAAAACAATCTGAATGTTGCGTCTTGTGTATTTTTCAACAAAATATTAAGCAATAATTTCATTTTTGATACTGCGGGGTATTGGATCATGACCATGCACATTTTCTTTATACAAGGTCAACTTTATTGAGTTTCTTGTAAATATTAAACGCTTTTATAGTGTCCAGTACGTAAATCTCGCCTTCACAATGTTTATCGAATACTAAAATTTTCCTTTCTTCTCTCTTTTGAATATCTTTGGCTCGTTCTTTTTTTTCTTATGTTACTATCTCCCTCTCTCTGTATCGTTTTTTCTGTCATACTCACGCTCTTCCATATTCTATCTCCATCGTTTCTGCACTCTCTCTCTCTCTCAGATCCTTCAGCAGTACGAACATCTTTTGAATGAATTAACCATACAAATCAAGATACATATATATATATATACATATATGTATATATATATGTATATATATATATATATATATATATATATATATATATATATATATATATATATATATATATATTATTGTGTCATCCACAGACAGCTGTTTCGATATATTACATCTCTTTAATGTAGCTATAGACTTTCCATTATCCCATCCAGTACCACGAGGCAGGATTGAAACCTTCGCTTCAGACCCGGAGGCCGATATCCTACCTCTGGACTGGATAGTCAGTAAGGCTGAATTTAAGCTATATATTTAATTACGCCGAAATTCCTCATCCACCAGAGTGCTCTATTCCTGTGGAACATATATATGTAGCAATTAGTAATTGTGTCATCTACAGACAGCTGTTTTGTAGTATAACGACTGTTCAGTGTGGCTATAGACAATCCAGTATCCCTTCTAGTACTGCTAGGTAGAGTCAAAACCTTCGCTTCTGACCCATCCACTAAAGTGCTCCATTCCAGAGTTGTAAGAGCATATATATATATATATATATATATATATATATATATATATATATATATATATATACATATATATATATATATATATATATATATATATATATATATATATATATATATAAATCATTCCATTAATTTTGTACCCACCTAAAAATTGTTTGACCTAAATGTATTAGTCTGTTTCAAAGTATATTCACTTATTAGTCGAGAAAACATACTTTGAGACTCAGTAATTAATCCGTTTATAAATGAACAGTTTGTCTCAAGATGTAAATATCAGTATAAAAACACAAAAAATTATTGCGTAGTAAAATTACTCAAAAGAATAAAATTGCTCAAATTTGTTACATGCAAATATATTAGATTACTTCAAAGTAATATTTATTCATCAATTCACATCGAGATAAACAAACAAAAATTTAGGTTAACATTTCAAAAAGCAATTCTTTCAAGTTGGACCGACGAAACACAACGTGGTACTTCTTTTCAGTGAAGTATATTATTATTATTATTATTATTATTTAGAATCTCACACCAGTTGCCTGGTGGTAACCGCTGGAGTGACAGCGAGTCTCTTCAAGTCTCCAGCCCTCCTCTCCTAGTACTCATAGGTCGCAGTAATTCTGCGATTTACAGTTTCACACCGGTTGCCCAGTGGTTATCGCTGAAGGCTGAGTGACAATAAGTCTCCTCAGGTCTTCAGCTAACGTCTCCTCTCTCTTTCGCATATCATGACAGAGCTACTATTCGTTGCAGTACTTATATCTCTAGCACCTTCCTCAGTATCCGTGCAGTTCCCAGTAGTGCTGTGGTCTGTACGGTCTCTATCCTCCTCCTAATCCCGATGTCCTCCAGTCTCTCCCTCAGCGTTTTGGGGACAGTTCCTAGTGCGCCCACTATGACCGGTACTACCCTGGTTTTCATGTTCCACATTTTTCTTAACTCCCTTGCTAGGTCCTGGTATAAATCCCTTGTATCATTATTATTTGCAATCTCACGCAGGTTGCCTGGTGGTAACTGCTGGAGTTTGAGTGACAGCAAATCTCCTCAAGTCTCCAGCCCTTCTCTCCTAGTTCTCATAGGCCGCAGTAATACTGCGATTTACAGTTTCACACCGGTTGCCCAGTGGTTATCGCTGAAGGCTGAGTGACAGTAAGTCTCCTCAGGTCTTCAGCCAACATCTCTTCTCTCTTTCGCCTATCATGTCAGTGCTACAATTTGAGTTTCCGCTTTCATTTATCTTCTTCTGTTGGGTCACTATTGACAGTTAGCGGTGCAATCCTTATGTTTATTCCGATGCGAAGTGATAAGTGTGGGCCACCCAGTGCGGATCAAACCCATTGCAGTAGTCACGATCTGTGTGACTGAATTGCTAAACCTTGCTCCACAGTACCGCAGCGAGGAACTCTCTGTCTCTCTCTCTCTCTCTCTCTCTCTATATATATATATATATATATATATATATATATATATACATACATATAACATTCTTTTTCCCCTGTATGCTTCTCTCTATCTCTATCTCCCCCTTCTCTGTCTCCGTCTCTCTCTCTATCTATCTCTCTAACATTCTTTTTCCCTTATAGGCTTCTCTCTCTCTCTCTCTCTCTCTCTCTCTCTCTCTCTCTCTCTCTCTCTCTCTCTCTCTCTCACGCACACACACACACATATATATATATTTCCTTTTTTCTATGTCGGTCTCCCTCTCTTTGTCTCTTTATTTCTTTCTAACCTCTAGCTACCGTTATTTCTTTCCTTCCTTCTCCGTCAGTTCCCCCCCCTCTCTCTCTCTCTATTGCCACAATTTCCTTTCCCCTTGTCTCTATCTATCTATTTTTCTTTATTTATATCCCCCTCTCTCTCCCAACCCCCTATCTCTCTCTCATCATCTCTCAATCTTTATCTATCTATCTATCTATCTATCTACCTTTATTCTCTCTCTCTCTCTCTCTCTCTCTCTCTCTCTCTCTCTCTCTCTCTCTCTCTCTCTCTCTCTCCCAGTCTGCCGAGCTTACTCAATCCCCTTTTTCTCTTGTATATGGCTTTTCATATGTCAGACAAAACAAATGAGTTTCCATATCATGTGTATATTTAATAGGTATTTCAGACGAGAAGAGATCTCAACACAAATAGTTTTTTTATATAATGACCTGCACTCTCGCACCTGTCGCCGCGGAAGGGGTGGGCTGACAGATCGTTTTTAACAGACGTCACAGAAATTCAATCCAACCCACGTCAGTCTCTGGTCGCCGCCCTTTCTTGTCTGAACATGTACAGTGTTTATTTATGCGAGAGAGTTACACAAATTTGATATATACATTTAATAATGTACGCACATATATGCATGTATGTAACAAAGGTTATTAAAGTCGATACAAGGTATCCACGGCTGCCACAGAGTTTTCAGCAAATGTACAAAGAGCTATGACCAAACACGTACCAAATCGTCCATCAACGTACCAAATCGGGTTGAACATGTTAAATACTAAATAATTAAAAGAAATAAATCAGATTCAACTCGAATACTGAACGCTGCTTCATTGTTGATCACCGCTACCCACAACAAACTGTTCTAATCACTGTTGCTTGGTTCAGGTTATTCATGTGTTCTGACATTTATATTTATCTATCTATCTATCAGGACTTCGGTCAGCCCTCACTGTTTTGTAGTAGAAAACTTGAAATTTTGCACACACACTCCTCTGGAAGAGTAGGGAAATATCCTGGAGGGATTTCTTGAATTCCCTTCTAAAATATTTTGATGGATGATTTTACATGCAATGTTCGTTTATGCTAAATTGGTCACTAGTTTATGCCAGCTAGTTTTTCGAAAATTCAGCTATTTTTTCTGAGTGTTCACAGTCCAGCAAGAGACGTAATTTATTCATTGATCATGTGGTGATAAGCGATCTGAGTTACCTACCCTTATCATAACTCTCTATTAAATATGCACTATAAATAACGGATTATTATTTGGTCTTGTGCAAACTCCAATGAATGTGAAAGCAGAATAAAGCTCCTTAAGCTCCGTTCCTCCGAGTCTTGTCCTCCATTAGAGATCAACCTTTTTTCCAACTTTTTAATTGATTTACTTGACTATCTTATAATATATAGATTTGTAAGTAAAAGGCCAGACCGTACCAAATTTCCCAAATCTTGTACCAAACTACCGAAATGAGTCAAAAATACCAATTTGGTACGGAGGTACCAAAAGTTACAGCCATGACTGCGTACCCTAAACACATGTACGATCTCTGTTTGGAAAGAATTCAATCATTTTGAAATTATCCTGAATCGGTTGTGCGGTCAATATATATATATATATATATATATATATATATATATATATATATATATATATATATGCGTGTGCGTGTGTATGTGTGTGTGTGTATGTGTGTGTGTGTGTGTGTGTATGTGTGTAATTAAATAAAGTTTTAATTAACCTATGAACTAGCAGATTGTCAGGATACCATACTGGGTCTTTCAAGGCATTTCTTGGGGCTGTGGCGTTACTTGATTGTGTCCACTTCCTTTCCAGGTAGCATACAACAAGTTGTACTCGGTTACATGGTACCAACAACAGGAAGCGATTCCTAACCTGACATATTAGGAAAGGTAAATTCATGCCTTTTCTAAGAGCATTAGGGTGAAATTCAATCCGGTTCGTCAACTCCGTGTTCCTGCTATTAACCCTACACCTCTAAATCTGATGTTTGATGTTATTGCCACGAGTATAATGATTACAGGTGCTGCACACCTGATACTCCCATATTTCCTCCTTTAGACACTTTGAGTGTTTTTGCATCTGCTGATATTGCTCACATATCAAAAACATGAACGCCTTTTTAATTCTTATTTTCTTTTGGTATAAAAAAACCCAACATCGTCTCAATGTTTAGCCATGAATTTCGAGAATTTTTTTCCCTTCATTGGCAAAAGCATTTGTTTCTGAACAGAAAAATTGGGAAGGTTTGTTATATGAGTTATGTATTTTGGATATTGCACTTTGCAAATATCAGACACTGGCATTGTTTTGTTATTTATCGTAGATCTTCGTCTGGATATTTAAAGGTCCAATCTAATTCGCCATTTGCCGCGGTAAAACTTTCTACTCTTTTCTTATTGAGTTTAGGAGCGTTTCTCATTTATTAGTTAGTTTTATTGTTATTTCACAAGAATCCATAACACACACTCTCGTGCTTTGTGCAACCTCAAGCAGCCATTGACCTAAACAGCCACCGGTGATGCAACAGTTATTTGGGCTTTTGCATCACCAGCGACTATTTAGCTCAATGGTAAGAGCAACACACTCTTGAAGCGGAAACCCTCTCGGTCACAGGTTCGATCCCTGAAACGACCCATTTTCTTTAATTGTTCATTGTATTTACGTTGTCGAGGCCAAGTGATACATTCACCGTGTAGTTACGGGAGATATAAATAAGTTTCAATATAATACAACGCAATTTAAAATTATACATAAGCTAAGAAATATCATCATCAGCAGCAGCCTTTTAGCATCTATTGTTTGACATGGACCATCCCAGATAGTTGCCAGACTTCTCTATCATTGGCGTTACGAAGCCAATATTTTTTTAACATGTCTATTTCGTCTCATCATCCTAGTATTCTGCCAGCCACGGTTTCGAATATGATCTCTAGGGATCCACTCTGTTCGTCGTAATGTCCAGCGGTTGTCAAACATTCTCGAAACATGACTAGCCCATTGCCATTTGCATTTTTCGATGGTTTCTATGATATCTCTGTCCCTTTTTTTTTGTCTCTCTCATATACTTTACCGTCCTATGATCTCTCCGTGATATGTTGAAAATGACAGAGCTGAAGAAAGTAGACCACTACATCTACCTAAGACAACGAATCTCCATGAAATCTTCAAAACAAGAAGGAATCAAGCGAAGAATCACTCTAGGTTGTCAAGATTTCGCTGGAGTCAGCTCAACCTTCAAGAACAATAATTTCCCATTATTCGTCCAGAGAAGGGTATTCAACCAATGCATCCTCCTGATAGTCACCTATGGAGCAAAAACATGAAGAGATCACAAGACAGCAAAAGAAATATGTTACATTTTATTAATAAGTTAAATGTGCCATTAATCGCCAACTTTACTTCATTAATTTATTACTAATCATGTTTAAAACAATATTGCTCATTTCATCACTATGAATTAAAAAAAAAGATATTACTTATTTTGTTGAAAATCATGTAAATAGCAATTTCTGACTCTGGACGCAATCGGAAACATCTAGAATTAGATTAAAAAAAACATCTAAATTAATAACACTGGTGTGGGTGTGCTGATAATTTCAACTGGGCTCTGTCTATCCATGTACTGCTTTTCATATTAATACCCGATGTAGACTCAACCCTAACAGGCGATTCTGTCCCAACTCCTACCCGATTTTCATCTACCCGACCGGCTGGGGCTAATTTCCGGGTGTGTCCTTACTTACCTAGCCCGAACTAGTCATCCGTGAGAAACGCGCTAGTCGCCCCAGCTAGAATCTTGAAAACTCAGGTGTGAAAAGTAATTTTCAATAGCTGTCGGCTACCTGTTGAGTACGCTTTAGAGTCAGGACAATTAAGGGGGACCGATTCATGTGTCTGTCTCCCATCAACCCATCACCCCACTTTCATATATATATATATATATATATATAATGCTCCTCTATTCAGGGTTGAGCACTCTTTGAGTGAGGTAACTGATCCATTGTAAGCTTATGCAATGCTCTTCCATAGGAATAGAGCACTCTGGTAGATGAGGAGGTTCTGCGTAAATGAATATATCGTTTAAATTCAGCCTTATTGACCACCGAGTCCAGAGGTAGGATATCAGCCTCCTGGTTTGATGAGAGGGTTTCAATTCTGCCTCGTGGTACTGGATGGGATAAAAGTCTATTGTCACACTGAAGAGATGTAATACATCGAAACAGTTGTCTGTGGATGACATAATAATTATAATAATGATATACATATATATATATATATATATATATGAGGCACCTGTTTGTCATGCCATTAAAAGTACCTAAACACGGGTGCAGCCCAACCAAATATGGCATACCTACTCAATGGACCCGGGGAGGGACGAAGAAAAATATATTTTAAGGGTTTTAAGGTTTGTTTGTTTTTTTATCTACAATGTGCATATAATGCTCAAGTGGAACCCATTTTCCGCCTATATACATACCTTATTTATCTATTTTATATGTTTATATATAATTCCTTGAGGGTTTAAAGGGGAACCCAACTTTAAATGGGACAAAAGTCAAGATGGCTTTTACCCAAATTAAATTAAATTAAAAGGTTTTGAGAAAAAAATCATTTTCAAAAGTTTTAAAGGCTCTATTTGTAATGCAACTATAATGCAAAAGTGGACACTTACTTTCTGCTCAATTATTACCGGCGGCTGTTTAGCTCAATGGTTAGAACAACGCTTTGTTGAAATGGCTACCCTATCGGTCACAGGTGTGATACCTGCAGTAGCCCAATTTTATTTAATTAGTCATTCTATTTACGCTGTCTACACCAAGTGATACATTCACCTTGTAATAATGAGAGATCATTTCAAATAAGAGTTTCAATATGATACAACGCAATTTATTATCCTTCCAACGGATCACATATCCGTTTCTTAATAACATATATATATATATATATATATAGAGAGAGAGAGAGAGAGAGAGAGAACTACACTCTAGCAGCTGGCCACACAGTCACATAAGTCTCCTTCTTTTTAATCATCTTTAAAGAGGGGACAATAATAAAACTTATGTCTTCACCGTGACGTGAATAGACAAGCAAAGATATAAACAAACTCTGTGGCTATGATCTTTATATATATAAAAAGAGAGAGGTGGCGAGAATTTGATTAAACCTGCGTTACGGATGAGCAGATAGTTACTGAGACTCCTTTAGGTACGTTTGGTACTACTCTTGCAAAATTGGGTAAGTTTCGGGCGATTCTCTTTCAAATTTATCTTCTATATCCGTATAAAAGCCATCTATGCAAACTTCTTTTCTGTTTGTTAGCGATTTGATCTTATTGATTAATCCACCTTCCTATTATGACATAACAATGAAGATAATGCCATAGAAAATCTTGAGCCCTTATGTACAATCACCCAGTTAAACAGCTTGAATTGATTTGAAACTTTTTAAAAAGAAGCCTAAAATCACGATACTTGAATTATTTGAAATAAATTTCTCAATAAGATAGCTAAAGGCTCCTTGGTGTCGATCCATTCATAAATGACCCTGATATTTTTGACGGGTTTATTCTCGTATCTTATCCAACAGGCGACTGAATTATTCAATGGTATTTGTATAATGTAAATGACCTGCCAAACAATTTGAGATCTTATATTGCCCCGTTTGCGGATGATACAAAAATCCATTGCCCGTTGGTGTCTAATGATTCAACTCTGCAACTTACATAGATGAAGAAAACATTCTACTCCTCTACAAAGCTATTGTCTGCATCCAACTAGAGTTAGCATTATGCATCTGATTGCCTCATTTGAGATACAACATCGATAGAAAGAGTCCTAATATGAGCTACCAAGGTTGCCCCTAAAATGAAAGATTTGTTATTCACGGAGAATCTGAATAAACTCAATTCAGAAACATTGGAATTCCACCTTATTCGTGAAGATCTGTTGGGGGTCTACCGGATTCAAGATAGCACCCACACCTCTGTTCAAAACTGTCACTGCTCTTTGTGTCCAGACAGGCCCATGTTTACGGCATTGCTATCTTCAAAAACCCGAGGACATAGTCAAAAACTTCAGGTACAGACATCCACTGAGCTGAGAAAGAATTTCGTCTCTGCTCGAGTGACCAGACCATGGAATGCTCTCAGTGAAGAGAGTATTCCCTCTACTCCAATCAATGCATTCAAAAATAATTTATTGAGGGATGTAAGAGGCTCTAAGTTCAAATATCATATTTTCATATTAGTACAGTCCCAAACTGTCTGCCTGCCAACCTGGTCTAGACTGTTTGATGAATCGCACATGGTCTCTCGACGCCATTCAGCTATCACTAAAACCTATTCAAAAGTATAGAAGGTATGTTTCGTATCACTTTCTGCAAGGCGCTGACGAAGTTCACTAATATTCAGAAGTAAGTAATACTAGAGTTTAGAAGAAGGTAATACAAGAGTTGAGCCTTGCATGGAGACCACCACCAAAAGTATCCTAATGTTCTACTGGCAGACAGCGACTTGACAAAATGGAAACCACCTGAAAGAAAAAAAAGGTTATAGAAAATGAAAGGAAAAAATTCCAGTGAAAATACAAATGAAAAGTACAGAGGTTAATGATGCAGCTTTTTAGTATTTGAGCAAAGTTTGATTAATTGTCGAAGTCCTATGATTGAGATTTGAATTCATTTTCATATGTAACAACAATGACAGATAACAATGACCAGACCAAAAAACATTGACGTCATGCATGAATAACAGTGACACAGTGACGTATGCAGATCTGATGACGAATTCACTTCCACTTCTAAAGCCCAACTCAGGTCGACTTCTTTTGTTGAAGTTTGCAAATCCAATTTACAGGAACTACTAATAAAGGAGTTGAAATGAGACTCATAGTTTTGGAATGATATTGTATGGAGAAATTAATTCTGCTTTGTTTTATTTTAGATTTTAAAGAAGCAAGGGAGTTTGAGCCTAGCACAACCAAGCTTGTTTGTTCTAATTCCTCCGTATTTTTTACGTTTTTCTTCATTTGGTTCTCTTACGAAAGATTTGATATGTTTCGTCTAAGCTTTTGGTACATTTTCTAGAACGCAGTGATACTGGCCACCCTTCAGTTGAGGATCCAACACACTTTGGACTTTTGGGGTGTAAACACAAAGGAATCAATATACTGTGAATTCCGTTTAATATGACCAACGGTTATTAGGACCAGCTGCACAATAGAAACCAATCTTCCAAAAACCAATTCAAACATTTGTAATCATCGCCAATTTGCTTCGTTTCATCATGACCGATTTGCCGTTTATTCGGATCAAGCAAGATTTCTACCGACATGACATTTTTTTAAATCAAAATCTGATAGCATCACTAAAAATATAATTTTTGTATTGAAAACAACCATCTTTCAAACATTTTTAGCTCTTGACTCAAATTTTCGTAAAGTGAGAACAAGTTGGAAAGAAAAAGGACGTGAATCATTGTAATTTTTATACAAGTTACTTCCCCTGAATTGAAAACCCTATGTTGCATTATGCATGAAAAATTAAGTTGTGTGGTAAATTGAACCAACTGGTATTTGGGTCAAAAATCGTTGGTCCAAATGCGGTTCTATCAACCTGAATCGAATGTAGAGACAATATATATATATATATATATATATATATATAGAACAAATGAGGGATGCAATATGATATAGTATAATATAATGCAATATCTGATGTATGATGGGTTGATTTCATAGAGTGCTCGATACATTCAACTTGAAATATCAAGTTAGTTTAGAGTAGAGCTAGAAATATAGTAGAATAAGGATTCGCAACAAAAACACGTTCATGACCTGTTTGAGCTTCCTCGGGAGAAGAAACTCAAACACACTCACACATATATATATATATATATGTATATATATATATATATATATATATATATATATATATATATATATATATATATATAGTACATGTAGTACAGATCAGGCTAGCAGTATGATATAGTATAAAAATATATATCACTAATATAAAGCCACTTCTGAAATGTAATGGATTTATTTCATAGATTGCTCGATACATACAACATTTTACTCATGAAGTTGAATTGTTTTAGAGTAGTGCTGGAAATAAATAGTAGATTGTGCATTCGCTACACAAACTAGCTCATGTTTCTGCCTTGTTTGGGCCTCATCGCCTGATGAAGCTCGAAGAGGGCAGAAATATAAGTTAGTTTGTGTAGCAAATCCACGATCTCTCTCTCTCTCTCTCTCTATATATATATAAATATATATATATATATATATATATATATATATATATATATATATATATATATATATATATATATATATATATATAATAAACAATAAACGATCTGCTTAGAGGCCGAGATGATAACAAATTTCTGACTTGCACGAATGCTCCAGGTTTAAGCCAAGGTGAAAAGTCAGGATTTTGAATGCTGATTTTAAAGGCAGACAAGCAGGTCGGCCATCTTTATTTGGAAGATTGGTACAACACTGTCTTCCTGTACTGTATTACCCCAACTCATAATGGCCCTGTACTGATTGTAAATATCGATATATATGGAAAATTATTTTCAAGAATTTATTCATTCACTAATTGACTTATAACAATACGTGTCTGTATGATACGCGTTCATATTATGTCAATTTGGCTCAATTAGTACGACTGCCTCCTCGAAATTAGTTGATCGTGAGTTCGAATCACAGTAGGGGAATGTAGATTTTACATATCGGTTTATTCCCCCGCTACACATGCTCATTTTGATGAGGATTTTTTTCAGAGTGGGGAAAACAAAGTCAACTCCGGATTCCATACTGAAGTTTGACAAAAATGTGTTGAAAAACATTGCTTTAATTAATGGTTAATTAATGAAGTTTATTTCTTTTTAATGATGCTTCGTACAAGGGAGCTAACTTCGTCAGAGTGTAAGGGACATAATCGAGTATAAGTGATTAGCTCCCTTGATATTCTATCCCTCTTGCATCATCATTGTGAGATCATGCATTCCCTTTGCAAAGGAAAAGCCAGATTTCACTTCTATCTGCGATCTACATCATCATCAGATATCACAACTGGTATTTCACAATATTTGATGGGGAAGACAGGCAGTGAATGAAGCCTTGGGCAAACAATTATCATTGGTAAGTGCGAGCCCAAATCAACGCTTTAAATTAAATCCCTATTCTGAAACTCTTCTGCGCCACGTTTGTTATGAAGAAGTAATTCAATTTTAAGAGGTAATCCAATTCTTAATATCATTTTATTTATTCATGCAACCCATAATATAGCCGCCTACCCGTTTGTATGTCGGTATCACTTTTAATAAAAAATTGATAAACTTCGATAGTAAACATGAAAGATGAAGGTATATAAGTGACAAAAGTCAATATTATCACGATGGGTTTGTCTTCACATTCTTTTCAGTGTACAACAACGTTTGCCGCAAAACATTTCCGGGTTTTTTTTTATCAAGCTTTTTCTACATGTTTCTATCTGATTTCAATCATTTATCAAATTGCCTTTTCGGGGTATTTTTCAAATCATTCTATCTTATTTTATCAACCTACGTGTGTTTGCATAACATCAATTGAATGGGTTTTTCTGAACATTCAGTTTGATTTATATCATTTTTTTCATAGATTTTCCACTTCTAATGTTGAAGTTAATGTTTATTTTCATGAACATTTTATTTCTGTTACGATTCGGTTAAGCGAATGTGATTTAAATGCATAATGTCAAGAAAGCCGCTCTATAAAGAAAAAAGTTTTGTTTTCAACTTCAGTCGACAACTTATTCGAAAAATTGGATAACAATTTATTCAAGCCTTAAGGTATTTGTTTTTTTTGTATTTGTATTGTAACTATGCATATAATGCTAAACTATATATATATATATATATATATATATATATATATATATATATAGAGAGAGAGAGAGAGAGAGAGAGAGAGAGAGAGAGATTCTAGAAAGCTTTACAACTTTAAACACTAAATATTAAAAAACTTTTTTGTGTCACTTCACTCACTTACCTCCCAATATCTGTTAATGCAATTTATGTAATTTTTTTTAGTGTTTCCCCTGTTTTACATATACTTTGTTATTATGGCACAGTGTGTAAATTTTCTCTTGTTGGGATCATCAGTTGTTTACCAGGTAACCGTTTCGGGGATTTAAAAACAATACAGTTATATTAACATGGCATACCACAGTGTTGATCAAACACTACCTCCTTTTTCAGCAATGATTTTGATATATAGCTTATGTTACACATGTACTTTATTTTATTTAGGGAAATATTGTATACGGATGATGTTTCATACTAAATATCATTTGATTTTTTTCAAATAAAGCTTACTAACGCTGGTTACCCCAAAACGTATTTAACGATGAGGGATCAGTAATTGTAACAACAGACGTGACTTGTTGTTTGTGTCACTTTTATGGAGTATATATATATATATATATATATATATATATATATATATATATATATATATTATTGTGTCATCCACAGACAGCTGTTTCGATGTATTACATCTCTTCAATGTGGCTATAGACTTTCCATTATCCATCCAGTACCGCGGGGCAGAATATCCTACCTGCAGGCCGATATCCTACCTTTGGACTACGGAACTGGACAGTCCGTAAGACTTAATTTAAGCAATATATTTATTTTACACACAAATCCCCCATCCACCAGGGTGCTCTATTATATAACATTTTGAAAATTTCATTGACAAGTTCCCAATTGTAATCCCATTATATCGGAATGTATCAAATCCGTTCAATTAAATAACTAGTTTACTTGGGCCATTAAAAAATGATGGCATATATGAAATAAAAACACTCATATCGCATTTTATATACGTAGATAATAAAGATCAACATTTTAGTGAACTTAATAGCCTTGTATTGACCACAAACGGATTTTTTTTAATATTTTCGTTTTTGTGTTGGTTTTTTTTTTTTCGGGAGGGTGTCACAAATTCTCTCCAAAATACGCTTTTAGTGGCGGGTTCGATATGCAATGTAAGTTTATGGCATTTTTTTGAAAATCCTGGCCTTTCTTAGTGGTGGTCACTAAAAAAAGAGTCATTGAATTGTCTATGTTTTTCTGTGACAGCCCAAGGCGAGAGAAGTAAACTATTAAATGATCACCGCATTCCCAAACTTTTTAATTGATCATCCCCAACACAGCATAGATGGATTTTTATATTAATTTTTAATAGCTCGTGGAGAGTTCGGCGGAAGAATACCTTTGAAGTCCACGTTTCCCTTTTAGGGCAAGTATTTTAATTAATGTTATTTTTGTGCATTGATTTCAAGAGATATATTCTATTAAAAGCGTAAAACTGTCACCAAAACTGCCCAAATAGGTTTCTTCTGTTTTTAAGTTAGTCCAGCTGACTGGCTATGTATTATGCGTACAGGCTGCACCAATAGTGCTGGAGGGGTTCAAATATTCATGTGTTATCAAGTTGAGAAAAAAACTATTTTTTCAAATACCCCTATAAGAGATTTTTTTTCAGCCCGGGGGGGGGGCATTTTGCAATTTAATTTCGTGCTAAACTGACACCTTAGTTTATGCCTGCTTATATTTTGAAAATTTAGACTTTTTTTAGTGATCACTGCCCATGAAATGCGAGAGAAATAACTTTTTCATTGATCACCAATTTTTCCATTCTTTAATTAATCACCCCCAACTCGGCATGCTGCTAAGAAACGTTGACCCTGTGACGGTTTTTATTAGTAGTATTTTTTTAGTACAAATGATACCGAAGTATTCTGTTCTGTACATAATTAAATAATTTAAACTTGTTAAATTGAAAATTATAATTTATATACAGAACAATTCTTATATCAAAATTACTACATATAAAACAAAACCCAGTTATGTATAGTTTTAAATGAACACATTTTTTTTCTTTTTCTTCTCTTTCTACTTCTTTTTCTTCTCCTTCTTCTTCTTTTTCTTTCTTTCTTTTTCTTTTTCCTTCTTCTTCTTCTTCTTCTTCGTTGTCTTTTATAACCATTACTCGTTACTTATGTGACACATTTTACAGCCCAAGTTTTTTTTCGTCACAAGTTACCTCCCCTTGATTAGGCATCAAGTTACCTCCCTTTGGTCATGCATCGGCAACTTGAGGAGATAAAGTCCGGTACGAGTTTTCTCCCTTGAACCATAAAGCAAGAACTATAAACTTTGAATTATGGACAAAGACATTCCGTTATCGTGATTTTCCTCAAGGAAAATTACAATGAAACTAGATAAGCTTTTTGAACTATTATGTACGCAGAGGAAGCTGTTCATCATGGTAATAGATAATATCAACAAACTCAGTTATCAAGATAAATCGGCTGGAAACACTTTGTTTAAAATGAATTAAAGATAATCCACAATTCATGTTAATATGCTCATTATATGCTCGTTATAGCGTAAAGTTATTGATGACAATGAAAACAATAACACAATTTTGCCAATGTCATAAGAAATGGCAACATATATGAAATATATGGATGGGAACATTTCATTTCATATACGTGCATAATGGAGATTTGTATTGCATTGAGCTTGGAGAATAATGTACAGTTGACCACGAACAGATTTTAATAATATTTTGTTTTTGTTTTTACTTCTTTTCCTATTTTTTTACATTATTCCCTGAATTTATTACGTCACTAGAACATGAATAAAATTATATTTCACTACAACAGTTCTGCAAATCGAATTCCAGCTCACTTCGTCAGTTACATTCCTTAGTTTGACGAGAAGATATCTGCTCATCGCCTATTATTATGTGTAAGGATAATTATGGATTTATGACAATTAATGTAAAATGTTCAAATTTTTGTGTCCTTTGCTCAAATCAGACAAGGATCAATAAAAAAAAAAAGAGTCCCTATCCCTATGACACTCACGATGCACAGTTCTGTAGAACACTTGAAGTTCATTATCAAACCTTAAGGTTGTTTGATATGCGCATTTTCTAATTGGATAATGGAATTTTCGGTTTTTTCTTTTTACTTTTTTGAAATCTGTTAAAAGCCAATCCATCAAACTTTAATTTGCCCCTTGATTTTTCTCATTCTGTTAAACAGACAATTTTAACATCAATAAAATTCAGGAAATCTTCTATGATGGATTTTTGAGATTTTAATGAAACTTTGGTTAAATATTCCAGATAGGGAATCTAATAAATTTAACACCTGAAGGAAAAGAAACTTTGAGATATGTTAATGGCAAATCCATCAAATTTCAATTTGCCCCATAATTTTTTTTCTTATTAATTATACTGTTGAACAAACAATTTTAACATCCATAAGCTAATTTAACTTTTTTTTTTCACAACTCTTAGATCTTTGGCATTAATAACTCCTTTCTTACTTTATCTATATATATATATATATATATATATATATATATATATGTGTGTGTGTGTGTGTGTATATATATATATATATATATATATATATATACATATATGATAATTAAATGATTGTGTTGTCCACAGACAGCTGTTTTGTTGTACTACAACTCTTCAGTGTGGCTATAGACTTTCCATTACCCCATCTAGTACCACAAAGTAAGATCGAAACCTTCGCTTCAGACCCGGAGGTTAGCATCCCTAAGTAGAACTGGACGGTCAGTAAGGTTGAATTCAAGCAATATATTCACTCTTGCATGAATTCCCCATCCACCAGGGTGCTCTATTCCTAAGTTGGAAGAGCATTGCATAAGTTTACAATGAAAAAGTAACTTCACTTAAAGAGTGCTCAACCCCTGAATAAGGTAGCGTTATATTTAAAACTCTAAATATGAAAAGAGACCTGAAGACATTGCTTAGGGTGACTAACAGTGAACAAAAAAATAAATAGAGGCTGTTTTCCGAAATGAAAGGTGGTGTCTACATTTTATGTCTCCTTGGATACAAATATTTGATTTTAAATCAGTATAAAAGAGCTCAAATTAATACAATGCAGGGTTTGTGACAGAGAAACAATATCATCTATCATGCAACTATTGAAAAATATGATTATTATTTCTCTATTTTCCCTTCTCTCTCTATCCATCATTTCAATTTTATAAGCTTTTCACATTTTTAGTCTTACCCTGAAGCCTGAACCTGGCATCATCCAAACTTCAAACAATATATGGAAGAAGATAGACAGAAATAGGTTGGAAGATTGTGTTGCACCAATTTTTCAAGTGAGAATTGCCTGTGTGCTTTGAAGTGCAGCATTCAACATCCTTGCTTCTTACCTGGGCTTGAAACCCAACCACTGGTGCTGATTGCAAATATATAACTATCTCAGCTATGATACAGACCACAGGATGTCGACAGATCTTTGCTTAGTCTGGCTCAAGGTTTTTATGCATTCGATAAGTGGTTTCAAAACTGTGGTCGTTGGACCCCTGGGGATCTGTCAGATAATGGCTTGGGGGTCTACAGTTGAAAATTTATAAAATAACTTTGATTTAAAAATCAGTTTAAAGGAGCTCAAATTAATACAATGCAGGGTTTGTGACAGAGAAACAATATCTATTATACAACTATTGAAAAATATAATTATTATACCAAGACATACACCATATATTAGGATTTGAATGAATGTCATCCATTCAAGTTGAAAGTAATTGTTAAAGGTAGAAACTTGCTCATTATTGTAGTTCATTAATTACAGACTAAAAATTAATTTATAAAAATCAGGTTCTGTCAGAATATTTCTTTTATAAAACGGGTCCTTCAGTTTTCAAAGTTTTAAAACCACTGCATCAGATTAAGAAATAATCGATAATGGCTGGGGATTAACAGTTGGAAATTTATAGAGTAACTTTGATTTAAAATTAGTAGAAATGAGTTGAAGTTAGGACAAAGCAGAAATTGGTTTACTTAAATCATCCAGTAGGTGGTATGATGGTATTGAGTTCCCAATGTTTTAGGTTTTCTGGTTATTTCCTTTTATTGGTCATCTGATCTCACAGTTTCAGAGGTTTGTCACACAATAGAAGTGTAAACTGATTGTAAGACCAGAAAGAAAAACATCACCCATTGCACAAGTATTGAATTTCTTTTTTACTAGTATTAATTCTGTGGCATAAATACCTTCCTTCTTATTAACTCTAAATATGAAAGGCATTGCTTCAAGTGACTAAATGTAAACAAAAATAAATAGAGGCTGATTTTTCAAAAGAAAGGTGTCTACAATTTTATGTCTCTGTAGGTACAGAAATAAGGAGAAATAGGTTATCACTGAAAATTAACCTCATTTAATGAAACATTCTTAAAAGATAAGGTACTGGTGATATGAATATCAATAATTATTCTATGTGGATGATCGATTGGTTTATAGTACTTTAACAGACAGAAATTTCTTCTTTTTTTCTTAAAACTAGCATTCCAAAGGAAGTTATGAATAACCACCATCCATATATGCTCATTTTTATCTCATAGATTTAGCATAAACTTATATTGCTAATTGAACCCTCCACTGGAAACCTTCGTGTCTGAGTACAGAATTCAAAGTTTGTACTCTAAATACTTAGAGCTGAGTGAAGTCCAAATATTGAGAGATACATAGATAAATACATATATATAATTGTTAGAACACGTGAATAACTTGAACCTCATGAAAGTGTTCAAACCAGTTCACTGTGGGTTGTGGAGATTAATAACAGCAACAACCATGAGAGTTACAGGCATGACAGATGAGATATATATGAAAAGATGTTTTTTTCACTCATCCTCCCAATGACCAATGTCTTTAGTGAGCATGTCATATTGGGATGATCAACCAAAACATTTGAAAAAGTGGTGATCAATGAATGAGTTACTTCTCTTGCCTTTTGATAGGCACTAAAATATCCAAATTTTCAAAAAACAAGGCTGGATACAGATCAAAAAACCAATTTAGCATAAACTTGCATTGAAAATTGACCCCACCTCCAATAAAACTTTATTTGGGAGGGAATTTCAAAGAAAAAAAGTTTTTTTTCCGTACTCATTGAGGAGAGTGTGTGCACAAAATTTCCAGTTTCAACAAAGAATGGTTTGAACAGAGGAAAGTCTGGATATATATATATATATATATATATATATATATACATAGATATATGGATACATAGATACATATAAATACCAGAACACATGAATAACCTAAACCCAATATCTAGACCAGTGTCTGGGGTAGCAGTGATTGATATAAAAAATCTTGTGTCAGCGCTACCGGACACACTATTTGGTGTAGAACCTGGTAATAATAAACTTCAAGTGTCTCTAAACAAAACTGTGCATCCCGAGTGTCAATATCTTGAATGGGGGTCTTCAAGTTTTCAAAGTTTAAAAATTACTGCATCAGATTGATAACTAATGTATTTTAGCTTTTATTCATAAATTTTTTTGATAATTATATCAAACAAAAAAAAAAGTCACAAGTATTTATCAAAAACAAATTGAAAGAATATGAAGGAATATTTTTTCGCAGTGGCAACTCTTGCCAGTCTTATAATTAGTTTAACACCTCTAAAGGTTGACAAATCTTTGAAACTGCTTGACCAGATGACTGGGAAATAGAAACTCCACCAGAAAACCTGAAACATAGGGAACTCACTACCATTGTACCACCTGCCAGTCCATTCAAGTGAACCCTTTGTTTTATGGCAGGGAACGGAGATGTGCACACTATGCCACACCTTTGAAAGAAAAATTTCAATGTGCAGACATAAAGCCTTTTCAAGTTCCCCATCCACAGAGAAGAGACACTGCTGTAAAACCAGACTTCAATATGGTTGATGGACCTTCTGTATCTACCATGGAAAAAATGTCCTTTCCCAGAGGGCCCTACCAGTCAAATACAAACAGACATGGAATCTCTCTATGAATCTTTGTCCACAATGTCAAGCTATGATCTGATGACAGGACTCTTGACCGGAATAAACTCGTCATTTTGTACTTAATTTTCTTTTAGCAATGACCAATGAAAATCAGGTAACTCAAACAAAAGACAAAAGTTGTTCACAGATTTTATCAGCAAATGATAAATCACTGTCAATCGATCATCCATATATAATAATTATTGATCTTCATGAAAAAGTTGAGGTCAATTCACAATGATAACCCATTTCTCCTCATTTTTATCTACCTACATAGATATGAAAATAAGTTAGAAACCTTTCTTCTCAAACAGTGGCCTCCATTTAACAATACAAAAAATGTTAGAATATTTTATGTGACAAATTGAAAGTTGATGGATTGACCGATTTTAAAGTGAATAGTCCCTCAGGGATTAAATTTATTTGATCTGCTATCTTCTATTGTGGTTGATCCAACAAGGCTGTATTAAATTTACAAAACAATTTTTTTTTAATTTATATTATTTGAAGTATTATGAACAACTGGATTATCAATATATAATAATTATTAATCTTCATATGACCAGTAGCTTATCTTTTAAGAATGTTTCATTAAATGAGGTTAATTTTCAATGATAACCTATTTCTCCTTATTTCTGTACCTACAGAGACATAAAATTGTAGACACCTTTCTTTTGAAAAAATCAACCTCTATTTATTTTTGTTTACATTCAGTCACTTGAAGCAATGCCTTTCATATTTAGAGTTAATAAGAAGGAAGGTATTTATACCACAGAATCAATACTAGTAAAAAGAAATTCAATACTTGTGCAATGGGTGATGTTTTTCTTTCAGGTCTTACAATCAGTTTACACTTCTATTGAGTGACAAACCTCTGAAACTGTGAGATCAGATGACCAATAAAAGGAAATAACCAGAAAACCTAAAACATTGGGAACTCAATACCATCATACCACCAACTGGATGATTTAAGTAAACCAATTTCTGCTTTGTCCTAACTTCAGCTCATTTCTACTAATTTTAAATCAAAGTTACTCTATAAATTTCCATCTGTTGATCCCCAGCCATTATCGATTATTTCTTAATCTGATGCAGTGGTTTTAAAACATTGAAAACTGAAGGACCCGTTTTATAAAAGAAATATTCTGACAGAACCTGATTTTTATAAATTAATTTTTAGTCTGTAATTAATGAACTACAATAATGAGCAAGATTCGACCTTTAACAATTACTTTCATCTTGAATGGATGACATTCATTCAAATCCTAATATATGGTGCATGTCTTTGGATAATAATCATATTTTTCAATAGTTGTATAATAGATATTGTTTCTCTGTCACAAACCCTGCATTGTATTAATTTGAGCTCCTTTAAACTAATTTTTAAATCAAAGTTATTTTATAAATTTTCAACTGTAGACCCCCAAGCCATTATCTGACAGACCCCCAGGGGTCCAAGGACCACAGTTTTGAAACCACTAATCCAATGCATAAAAACCTTGAGCCAGACTAAGCAAAGATCTGTCGAACATCCTGTGGTCTGTATCATAGCTGAGATAGTTTTATATTTGCAATCAGCACCAGTGGTTGGGTTTCAAGCCCAGGTAAGAAGCAAGGATGTCGAATGCTGCATTTGAAAGCACACAGGCAATTCTCTCTTGAAAAATTGGTGCAACACAATCTTCCTACCTATTTCCGTCTATCTTCTTCCGAACATTGTCTGAAGTTTGGATGATGCCAAGTTCAGGCTTCAGGGTAAGACTAAAAATGTGAAAAGCTTATAAAATTGAAATGATGGATAGAGAGAGAAGGGAAAATAGGGAAAGAGACAGATTTTATTCCAACATTATCAATCAACAAAAGGTAAAAAGAAAGAGAAAGAGAGAGAAAGAAAGATGAATAGTAAGAGAAAGAAATAAAGAGAGAAAAAGAAAATGGGAAGTTATGAATTCTAGAAGAAATTATCTGGTATCACAAACCAGATTTCTCAAGTTAGATTGTATTACTTCTTTCTTTTTCATCTTTACAATAATTTCTTTTCTTTCTAATATACCCTTCTTGACCTTAACCATCCATTGTAGAAACTTGAAATTTTGCACACATACTCCTCTCAATGATTACAGAAAATAGGTATTTGTTTTTAAATCATTCGGACTAGTGAGTGCAATAGTTGCATTTTTTCCTATTTTGGTATTTGTCACCTGTACAGCATACACGAATCCAACCAGTCTTTCCATTAGTATTACTTGAAGAGACAAATCTTTATGTTTTGTATTTGCTTCTGCCATGAAAATGAGAAGTGCTTTAATAACCCCCTAGAGATGATTTTAAACATGGTTTACCTGAATATTTTGATAATGTTATCCAGAACTTTGATTACAGTGAGCAGATAATTTTTAATTCATTTTAAATGAATTGTTTGGGAACAAATGATTTTGATAACAGTAACCATCTGAGGACAATATCTGGGATTATGATAAACAACTTACTCTTTATATAAAATATTTTATAGGTTCGTCTTTGCCATAGAAGAAATTTTTGTTTTTGCTAAAACTATCTGACTGACTCTCGAGTGTATTTGAAAATCACAATGAAGGGGTCATTATCTCAGAAGACGTCGTGACGAGATTCTTTTTTCAAATCTGGATAACTTTCTGATATTTCATCCTCTGAAAAAGGTCAAATAAGGAAAAAGCTTTTCGGGGAACAATTTTAGATCATTATATATATATATATATATATATATATAATGTGTACTGTAGAGAGTGAGACAGACTCGGGAGTGAGGTGTTTGGAGGTAAGGTTTATTAATCCTTATAAGTAAATTGTCCATACATGTTTCGAGATTCTTCCCATCATCAGTGGTGTGTGCTGTGTGAGTGTGTATTAAAATTTCCCATGTGGAACCAGAGTCCACTGTCAGGAGCTATGCATTGTGGGTAAATTGTGTTGTCAGGGCTGCTGGAGGCCTCCTGCTGAGAGGGAGAATGTCCAGTGTTGCTATATATATGGGTATATGTTGTTATTTCTTATTAATATGTAACTGATAATCACAGAAATTTTTGAAGTCGCAAGGAATTAAATGTAGATATAAAACGAGAAAACTTTGTACCGATATCTAATTAGAATTTTAGATTCTAATTTTTGAATGAGACTGAGATAGGTCTTTACCAAACTTATGAATCATGTCAAGTGATTGACTTGACCACAACACTCTTGATATCTTAACAAGTCACTATGCATGAAATATAGATATAAAAAAAAAGAAAACTTTTGTACCCATATCTAATTAGAATTTTAGAATTTGATTTTTAAATTAGAGTGGCTTAGGAAGTTACCTAGCTACTGAATCATGTCAAGAGACTGACATGATCACAAGACACCAGATATCTTAACAAGTCTCTACGTATAAAACATACAGATATTAAAGAAGAAAACTTTTGTACCCATATCTAACTAGAATTTTAGAAACTAATTTTCAAATGAGAGTGGTGTAGGTATTTACCAAGATGATCAGTCATGTCGAGAGAGACTGACTTGGTCACCACACTCTTGATATTTTACAAAGTCACTACATATGAAATATATAAATAAAAAAGAAGAAAACTACTGTGCCTACATCTAACTCGAATTTTAAAATTTGATTTTCAAATGAGTGTTGCATGGGTATTTACCAAGTTATGAATCATGTCACAAAACTGACTTGGCCACAAGACACTTGATGTCTTATTAACATTTTTCCAGACAATTTAAACTCTTCTTCTCATTGTAGTGCCCCCACCCCATATACTTTTAGTTAGGAATTGAGTACAAAACTCTTCTTTTAGCTAGATATCCAAATGTCACTTCCTTCAATGACCCCTATAAATCCCCTGGATGAACATGGTCCAATGCTCACCAGCTCCAGCAACCCTTGCTGGTTACACTTCTAGCCCTGGCCTTTGTGGCCAGCTATTCTCTCTCTTTCTTTCCCATTGGTACAATGCTCATTGGCGCCAGTATTCTTAGCTTGCCTTGCCTCTGGCCCTGGCCCTGGCCTTCGCGGCTGGCCACTCTCTTTCTTTCTCCCTAAGATCGTTATCATTTCGCCAACCCACTGACCGATCCGATCTTAATCACCATTGTGATGCCCCCATATACTTTTAGTTAGGAATTAAGTACAAAACTCTTCTTTTAGCTAAATATCCAAAATGTCACTTCCTTCAATGACCCCTATAAATCCCCTGGACGCACATGGTCCAATGCTCACTAGCTCCAGCAACCCTAGCTGGTTACACTTCTAGCCCTGACCTTTGTGGCCGGCCATTCTCTCTCTTTCTTTCCCATTGGTACAATGCTCATTGGCGCCAGTATTCCTAGCTGGCCATGCCTCCGGCCTCGGCCTTGGCCTTCGCGGCTGGCCACTCTCTTTCTTTCTCCCTAAGATCGTTATCATTTCGCCAACCCACTGACCGATTCATTTCTGCCACTCTTTTCATGTGTAAAATGTGATATCCATATTGAAAGAGAATCCTTCTCCTCAGTTTCTTATCAATTCCCTGTAAACGGAATTAAACAGAAAAACACTGACGTAAATGCAAAGCTGAAATATCACCGATAAGACAATTAAATAAGTATGTTTTCCAGAAAAGAAATAGGTATATATACTTTTTATTACAGTGCTACAAAAGATGTCATTAAAACAGTCAACGTTTGTAAATATTGCAGCAAAATTCGTGTAGGGGCTTCCATGATTTTCACTACGGAAAACTTTCTCATTTTCTTTCTTCATTTAACAAAGAATTCTATGCCGTGTCTCTGTTTAGCAGGGAAGAAAACTATGGTCGTTTAATGTACCAATAATACGGTGTTATATATATACGTGCAGATATAAATCCGAAGAGGGACGTAAAAATGAATTGGCTGATATGTAATGACTATAGTTGGTATGTTAATGACGCTTTTCAAAGGTTTCATGGGTAATAACCAAATAGTGCAAAGAACAAACTTGTACACAGCTGTTATCGGCAAAAAATAAAATTTTTTTATCAATACACCATCCAAATATTATAATTATTGATCTTAATGTTGAAAACAGGTTATCTTTTGAGAATCTTTTTTTTAATCAGGTGAAAAAATGACATTTCATCAATAGCGACCTAATATATACGATATACTACTCAAATGCATACACACACACTCACACACACACACACACACACACACACACACATATATATTCATATTTATATTCTTAAAGATGATATCATAACGATGAGGTGTTACTACCCGCTAGAAAGAGATTTTGTTTCCAGCATGTATATTAGGACAGTGTACAGTGACCTGATATATGCAGTATACTTCTCTAATGCACACACACGCATACTCACATGCACATGCATATATAGATATATTTGTACTTATATATACATATAGAGTCTAGAAAGCTTTACAGCTTTAAACTCTAAACATCAAAAATCTTTTTCAATAGATATATTTATGTCTCTGCAGACACCCATTTCCCAATATCTGTTAATACAATTTATGTAATCTTCAAAATAGTTTTTTTCTTTGTTTCCCTTATACTTTGTTGTTATTATACAATGTATAAATTGTCTCTTGTTGGGATCACCAGTTGTTTACCATGTAACTTTTCGAGGATTATATGTATTTATGTATATATATTTATATATATATTCATATTCTTAAAGATATCATAATATGTGTTGCTACCCTCTGGAAACTGGTTTCATTTCAACCATGGATATAAGAATACTTTATTTGATAATCAAAAGTATTTAAAAAAAACATTTGATGGAAGGTAGATGTTATACAACACGGAAAAATCAACTCTACGGTCAGTAGGAAATA
>OY735237.1:24525221-24612721 GCA_963457665.1 Thysanoteuthis rhombus
TATATATATATATATATACATATATATATATACATATATATACATACATATATATATATGCATATATATATATATATTTATATTTATATATATACACATATATATATATATATACATATATATATATATATATATATATACACATATATATATACATATATATATATACACATATATATATATATATATATATATATATATATATATATATATATATTATTATATGAACATATACATGTATATACATATGTATATAGATTTGTTTATTTTTTATTTATATATACATATTTATGTACATCATAAAGAGGAGGGTCATCATTCTCAGATGGATGGAATGGCCCCGGGAAACAGTGAAAATTGAGGGCCTGAACATGCAGTGATTCCTTTACCAATCCCTTCAGCTTTACCAAGAGATTGTGAGACTGCTGGGACAGAAGTGTAGCAGCCTGCTCAATTGCTCTGCAGAGGAGATTAACCATCATTTCAACACCATCCTCACTGATATCACAAGAGATCAAGACCTCAGCCTTTGTAAGCAACTGGTGACACCATATAAGGTCTCCAAGCTGACCCCAAATCTGGCGTCAACGAGAGGCAAAGACATGAGGAAGGAGTCCACACTCCACAAGAAGAGGAATCAAATAAGACAGAGCAGTTTTGGATCATCTGGCTGCTAAGCATAGAGAAGATTTTCTCCAAGATTGTGGCCCAACAGCAAATAGTCTTCCTCCCAAGGAATGTATACATCCATTTAGAAAAGAAGAATCCCAGGAGTGCCCGGATGCTGGTAGCATACAGGTGTGGTGACTCAGCTGCTCTGAGAGGCAAGCGAAAACATAGGAAACCTCGCCATAGTCTGACTAGACTCGACAAAGGCTTAGGGATCAATGTCACATAACTGGTGGAAGAAGCATCATCAAGTCATCATTTCCCAGAGAGTTTTCAACATCTCATTCTGGATCATTATAAGGATTTCAAAGTAAGAGTCTCCACGAGACTAATAATATCTGCCTGACATCAACTTGAGAAGGGTATAATCACCAGCTGCATGGTTCCAGTGGAGACAGAGTGCAGCGGCCTCTTGTCTAGATTGGGTACCTGGCAGCTTCCTATAAGGGTATTTTTAGATGACCATACAGTGATTACTACATCCTTCATTGGCTGCAGATGGCTCCTTAAAGGGCTAGGACGGCTAATCTCATGGGCTAAAATGAGTTTTAAGCCAACCAAGTCCAGGTCCTTTGTCCTAGAGGAGGGAAAGATGACCATCCAGTTCCCAAGAAGCCTGGGTTAGACATTCCACATATCCCTGAAGGACACGGCCATACTCCTACAAACCAGGGGTAGCTTGGCAACCTGGCTGGGGTCAGTTGATGAATCCAGGCTCCCTTTAAAGCCTGGATATAATCAGAGAGTCTTGCCAAGATTACTTTGGCCTCTTCTGGTTTATAATGTACCGACCATAATAGTGGAGACTCTTGAAAGAACCTGTACCCAGTGTCTCAGAAAGTGGTAGGGACCCCTCAGGTCCTTGAACAGCATCGCCTTGTACAGGCATTCCACAAAGCGGCAGCTCCCTACCAGCGGTTTATCAGTGGAATTCAGAGTCACCTGAGCCAGGGATGTGATGATTTATCAGGATTCCTCTAACACCTTGGTCGGAATCCTTGTGAAAACAAGAAGGAAGTAGCTGGAGCAGGAGGCCATGAACTGCACTGTGGCTTGGTTGCTGCCTAAGGTTGTGGTGGGTCCCGTGGTGGTGGGGTTGGCAGGACCGGGTAGTTTTCCCACAGTGCACTACAACAGAGCCAATGTTCAGGAGAGTGTTGACTGGTGCGAGATGAGATGCCAGCCAAATTGGGGGAGGAACACTGAAGGGAAATGGTCAGCATGTATCAGTAAAGCGTGTGGACCCAATCGGAATGTGCCGAACCTCATAAGATCACCAGGTTAGAGCTCTGAAGAGCAGAATCAATGTGAATTGTTCCTCATTCAATCGGTGTTCAATATCCTCCCAAACCCAACCAATTTGCATATTTAGGGCATGGCAGGCATCCCTGTATGCCAACAGTGCCAAAAATAGGGGCACCCTGAAGCACATGCTCACTTGCTGCCCAAGGGCTTTTAGGAAAGGTGGTACAACTGGCGTCGTGACCAGATTAAAATTAGTGTGGCTACTCACAACAGTGAGAAATAGTATGCCCTTAAATAGTCTATCAATTTCGTCACAGCTGAGGAAAGGGTACAATGACAACCAAAATCTTCAGTAGAAGGGACTTTTAGCAACTTCTCGTGATTGGCAGAGTCAACCTGGGAAGGCAGCTCAAGTTCCAGGGAAACATTACAACCACATGCTGCACCCAGATATGATGCTTATACCTGAGTCAAAAAAGCAAATGGTGTTGCTGGAACTGATTGTCTCCCTGGAAGGTCAGAATCTAGGATACAAACAAGAGGAAGAAGGCAAAAAATGCTGGGCTCATATCAGAGTGCAAGAATAATGACAGGAAAGCCCGATATGAGCTGATTAAAGTTGGGTGTCAGCACTTCGCAGGATATTCATTGGAGTGGACGTTCAAACTCCTTGGAGTGAGATGTAAACAATGCAAAAACGCCACCCAAAACACCTTGGAGACTGCGGAAAAGGCCTTGTGATGGCTGTGGATTCAGAGAAGGAATTCTTGGACAACCATGCCACTTGGCTGGGTAGCTTGGGCAAGGGTATCCAAGACCTGAAATATCCTATTATTCCGGGTTCATTGCAGAAGATGTGTTCAAGTAGCACCAGAAGGTGTATTGAAGAAATATTTATATATATATATATATATATATATAATGATATATATTTAACTAATCACTTGATCATTTGTCAAGTTATAAGACAATGAAACATTCTTGCAGACGGTAGCAAAACATAGTAAAAGATAAATATATATATATATATATATATATATACTTATTTATACACCTCCTCTATTCAGGGTTGAGTATTCTTTATAATGAGGCAACTCATCCACTGTAAGCTTATGCAATGCTCTTCCATGCTCTGGTGGGTGAGGGATTTCTGTGTAAATAAATATGTTGCTTAAATTCAGTCTTACTGACTGTCCAGTTCCGTAGTCCAGAGGTAGGATCATCATTTGTTAACCATGTATATCCTGGGGAGGGTCTATGTTCAAGGAGGGACACTAGAAGGCTGCTGCTACTGATGATGATGATGATGACGATGAACTTTGCTTTTGTGGTCAGAACATTGATATTCTATAATTTACTAATTTCCCAGACAGCTTAGGGTAAGTACTTGAAAGCTGCTAACTCCTTATATAGAGCTATAGTAAATTGTTTCATAAGGCCTGATCTTATGAACAGTTGAGGCATCAACACTTTCCAGGGGTCAACCAGCGGCTTGTACGAGACATTGTTCATCCCCACATAGAATTTGGGCGGCTATGACCAGTCCCACCTTTGGTAGTGCACCAAGGTGTCCTTGCTTTCCCAAAGACAAAAATACCTCGTTTCGAAGTCTCTAATGACCTCCTGGCCAATCTCATCATACTTTAAAGTGTCAATTCTTGATATTCTTGTATTGCAAAGGGAATGAATTTGTCTTCCCTCTTGGACATGCTGAAATATGTCTTGTAAGCTTCGCACATCTTAGCAAAATACTCTCTGAGGCAAAGGTCAAAGCTGTCAAACCACAGATAAAGAAGATCCTGGAGTGCAAAGAATTCCCCAAGAAGCTCACTAGAAAGGAGAAAGGAGCTTGGTACAGTTTTGCCACTGTGGTCCAGGGCTACCACAGCAATCGAAAGAGATTATGGCAAAGAACAGCAAAATGGGCTGGAGGCTCAGAGTCCATATACTTGATCATCTTAATAAATTCAAGGAGAAACTCTGCCACCAGAATATATTGGATTCAAATGCATATAATGAGAAAATGATTAGAGATCATATTTTTGGTCTGGTTTATGAGGGTGAGTCACTGTACAATCGCAAATCTCAAAAAACTACTCACTTTCAAATCCTCTGTGATCATTTTTGTTGAACACCAATATATATACATGTTAATTCAGATTTATATGTTGCGGCTTTTCCAAGAAAAATGAGTTGTTTTTAAAAGTGAATAAAAATATCCAAATGAACTTATTGTACAATTGGAAAGAGGTAAGTTTTAAAATATCACTATCCGGGTCATAAAAGCCAAGTTTGAGGAGGATAACAGCCATTTTCTATGCTTTTTACAAGTGAGCTATCAGGAACCAGGAACACTAATGCATGGTGCAATCTGGTGAAATCTCAAAGCAATAAGTCAGAGAGAAATTTATTTTTGATTACATTAGAAAAAAAATTATCCAAACTATCAAATGACAATTGACTGAGTTGAACAAGCTTTTTGTTGGCTATCAATAAAAAGTCAAAGTTTCTCTTAGATTTTATTTTTATTTTCAGGTATCACTCTTCCCACTGTTATTAAATAAAGTAGACTTGGTTTATTTATTTATTTAGACCTAGTATATAACCAGGACGATTATCGAGGTCAAAAACATAAACATTTCTACATTTTTCTTCTTTTTCTATTAGATGAAGCATTATGAATAAGTATCATTTTACAATGTTTTTTCAAGACAGGGAAAAAAAGCCTCTAATGGAATTAAGATGAAGGTGAAAGTAGCCTTGAAAGTTTTATAAATAAATAACAATGATTCTCATTACTTCAACTAAAGCACTAACTCTGTGTCTCCTGTCTATGATTGCATTCTTTCGAAAATGTGTTTTAGTCCAATTGAAAGCTATTTAACAAACTGGCTTGGTAACTCTTCCATATAGCTATGTTAGTTCGCTCTTTCAATCCCATTGGTCGATAATGAACAGGATTTTAGTTTGATGGAAAAATACTCAGTTTGATTCATTTAACAATCTAATTCTATTTGAAACATATTTCCCAGAAATTTAGTATTCAAAACCACGAAATATGACTAAATGCATGCTCTGTTGAGCTGGTTGTTATGAAATTTTGTTTTCTTCCAAGGCATCTGTTTTTCACTGTCAAATAGCAAGCCATATAAGTAAAAATTATATATATATATATATATATATATATATATATATATATATATATATATATATATATATATATATATATATATATATATATATATATATATATATATATAGAGAGAGAGAGATAGATAGATAGATAGATAGATAGATAGATATAGATGGAGAGAGAGATAGATAGAGAAAGAGAGAGAAGGGGAGGGATGGAGAGAGGAGGGGTATCAATATAAAGATTTAGAAGAAATATACATATATAAAAGTGTATAAATATATCTATATCTAATTCTCAAAAGACAAAGAATGTTTATTTCTGATTAGGGTATTTTTTTTTTTTTTTGACTCCTGATCACTTACACTCTTCTGACTGAAAATCTGTGTATAAGGTTAACCTAACAAAGAATATTTAATGATGACTTCTGGTGACCTCTAAGTGTCAATTTAGGGTCAGGTTAAATTTAGTGGGATCAGGCAAATTTTGGCATCTCACTCAAATGGCTGCACTCTAAACCTCTACAAATTTGTGGACAAAAGTAACTCCACCCCAGAATAAACATTAGATAGTTGGTGCTGACCTCTAGTGACTTTCAAAAGTCAATTTATGGTCAGGTCAATTTTGGGGGGCATTTTCAAATCTGACAGAGTAGGCTGCACTCAGTGACTTGGGATGAACATAAGATGGGTGAAAATGATCTCTAGTGACTTCTAAAGATCAAATCCAGTTCAGGTCAATCTCACAGCATGTTGTTTCCCTGGTATACAGTAGAATTTGTATTATTCACACAAGCTGAAAATGCCTGCTCCACAAGCAGTGATCTCAAACTAAATGGAGTCTATGATCATAAAACCACAAGTTGAATAATGATTTAATGCTTACAGCCATAGGCTCCATATTGTTGAGGATATTTTCAGTTAAAATGAAACCGTCATTTTCTTTCAACTTTGTTTCATTTACTGCATATGATTTGATAAGGATGAACAAATTTTAATAAAGATCCGAGTAACTTTTTGAGCTTTTGTTGGTAGCCATATTGTTTACAATTGCTTCATGAATTAAATATAACCTTTTTTTAATGAAAAACTAACTCGAGATTTGGTTTGAACTTATTTTTTTTATCTCTTGATTATTTAATGACAAGCATCCTGCTATTTGAATAGTAAATGAGTAATTTTATGTGCTTTATCATGTAGCGTGCACATGAGAGAATCATGCTTAACTTCACCTGGTAATGTAATTTTAGTTTGAGCTGCTTTTGTTATTTCAAACTCTGATGGTCATTTTTGGAATAAACTTTTATTTACCCACTTTTTGCAAAGGAAGGTCTTCAACAGCCAGACAGAAACTCAAAAGAATTCATTGGTTCCAGGATGCAGAAAGCAGAGGATTCTGGGATCCTGGAACCAATTAACTTTTGACACAGCCTTGCTTCAAGTTGGCAAAAATGTGTAGATTCTGAACGTTCTTATTTTGATTAATAGCCTTTATTCTAAGCTGAGAAATACTGCTTTAAAGTTGATAGTGAAAAACTGCAATTATTTTTGCACCAACCTAAAATAAATGAATACTAAAATAAAAAATGAATCCCTATCAAGTGAATGCAGTTAATGTAAAAGAAAAAAGAATAAGTATTAATTTTGACTCGCTTAGTTTTAGTTATGTAAACCAAATACTTGAGATTCGATAATGGTGGCCATTTTAAGCTTCTGTTCATCAAAATTCTAAACATCATACTAGGTCAAGTTCTTTAAATTCATGTTTCCCAAATCACTGAATTCTTTTTAAATTGTTTGAAACCATCTACAGTGAAATATCTGAAGCCTACAACCATTTTTGGAGATAACACAATTGTCAGTGAGAAACCTCAGGACATTGAGGTTAAGCAGATCATTAGTATAAATAAGATAAAGTACTATCATAGCTGGTTATAGCTCATAATACCTGGTTGCCCCAGCAGTGTTTTACTGTTTGAAGATAGTAGCCATGTGAGTGTCAATCCCAAGGTGTTTTTTCTTTGTTTAGAGACTTCTTCTTGTATCCCATGATTTGAGAACCTTAGCTATGAGCATAACTTCCAATTTTCATTGAAATTGGCAACTTTAGATCCAGCCAAATCAGTGCAATATAGTTTACTCTCAAGCTCTAAACTTGGACAGTTTGGGATGAGACAAAGGTTTATAAATTGCATATATCAAACCCTGAGATGTATGGACCCATGTCAAAGGACAACTATGTCTCTTGCTCTGTTCTGTGATAAGCAGTACCACTATAGAACATCCGGGTTGAGGTTATATATGTAAAAATGTTACAGTAAGATAGTGAAACTTGTGATTTCATGAAATTTCTAGTTTCACAATTAATGTAATAATGGTTAAAAAAACTTCAGTTAGTACATTGCTTTGGTACCTTAGTATTATGAAGCTAGTGATACTGACTATTACTACTGTAGTGAGTTCAATCTAATGCAGTGGTCTTGTGTCAAAGTAAGCTGTATATAAAAATACTGAAGCAGAATATACTTATTTACTGGTTTTTTTTTCAGTTTGATAAAAGGCCTCAGTAGAGTTAGGGTTAATGGTTATAAAAGTAAAGTTATATAATTGAAAGGTAGGATTATATAAGTATATAGATACTAGCTGAACATGGCCCTATCAGGCATGTTTCAGCTAGTTACTGCAGAAGCCCTCCGACCAGGGGTAGTTGAAAACCTGCCCAATTGGGTTGTTTCATGTTTGTATGTATGTATCTGTACATGTATTTAAGAGAATGTAAGGGTTCAGTTTTGAAGGGATCGAGTTTTTCTCTTCACCCTCCCCTGTTTCACTTATATTTGTTATCATGGTACAATATCTAGAATGTCTCTGGTTGGGATCATCTGTTGTTTACCATGAAACTGTTTTGATGATTTTAAAAATGAAACAGTTATATCAAGATGGCACCTCAGCAGAGTAGGTCAAACACCACCTCCCTTTCAGCTATGATTTTAAATAGTATATAGTTGTTATCATAGATGTAGTCTGTTATATATATATATATATATATATATATATATATATATATATATATATACATATATATATATGTACAAGCAAATATTAATCATATATATATATATATATATATATATATATATATATATATATATATATATATATATATATATATATATATATATATATATATATATATGTATATATGATTAATATTTGCTTGTACATATTTCACTTTCATTTTAAAGTAGTGCTTAAAATTCAAAATCAATATAATCAGCGTAGTTCAACAATAATCCAAACAAAAAAAAACTAATGCAATCTTTATTTATGAAATAAATTGACTTTAAAAAAATAAATAGAGCCGTTTTTAACATTAAAACTAATTTCTAACTTCGCCTGTGCAGATCTAGAGTTATTTCCCTTTAACTAGTCCCAACTTATCATGGCCGAAAATGAAAGCATTATTGTACGTAAAATTCAACAATAAAGCGGGATGTAAATTAGATTATGTTAGCCAAATATTAGAAAAAATACTTTTGTTGGTGTTTCTTAATATCTATTTGTTTCAAGTTTGGTTTTTGCTGCTTTCTTTCGCCAACAAGAATCGGCAAATTTTGGGTGAAGTGGGCCCGATTGGCAATTTTTTTTTTCGGACCAACGGGCCAAAAACAGCTCAAAGTGAAACCAATCAATTTACAACTGGAGGTTGAAAGACATTTTTGGCGCTTCAGCCAACGGTCGTTTCGTTTTGTTTGTAAAAACGAATATAACTATTTATGACTGTTTTTTTTTCCCATGAGCACACTTATATCTTTACATTTATAAGCCATTTTTAGCATCGAGTGCGCTCCGGTGTGAAATTTTATCGCTCGCATAAAATTGCTTGGAAAGGAACTTTTTAAATATTATTTAGCTATTCGCTTAAAAAAAACTCAACTTATTTCATTTGTCATTTATAGAGAGAATAAATAACTAAAAATGTGGGCTGGTTATCACAATTAATATATCCTTGTATTCTCAAATCATTTATTTCAAATGATATCGAGTAATATTTTACCTAATGAATATACAAAAAAAATTCGTTCAGCAGTAGTATTAAAAATAAAGAATCAATAAGAATGATAACATTCTATGGTCTGACAATCGGACGAAATGTCACGGCCGGAGAGATTTGGGCCACGGGTCATAGTATATTAACCCCTGGCCTATAAGATTAAGTAGGGTTGCCAGATAGTTGGAAAACGTTTCGAGCTAAAAACTCTCAAAAGATGTCCCCCAAAAATAGTCAAAGCCAAAATTGTTTATAAAACTTCGCAGAACACACCAAAAATAAGAACTAATTAAAAACACTACTGCAACTAAGTGAATTTTCTTTGTTCCCTATGAATGGCAGAATCTAAGGGTTCAGTTTAGCATTACAATTACAATAAAAATAGAAATCCCCACATAACCTCGGAAAGTCAACTTTTTTTTCAAACTGACAAGTTTCCAGATGAAACAAAGATCTTTTGGATAGAAAATGAAAAAATTACTTACGGAAATATTTTTCTATTTTTTTTAAAGAAAATGTCCAAAGGAAATGAAAATATGCTAAAAATTTGAACTTGGCCAAAGCTTTTCAAAATGGCTAAAATTCGGCCAAAATGGCAACCCTGGGATTAACATCAGCCCTGGAACACTGATTTTCAAGGTCTTGAAGATTAACACTCACACATGATCTAACATCAAGGAAAGGTCAAGATTTAAGCTTTTTATTGTAAATCTTTATTGAAACATTTACCCTCAATCAGAGGATAGAATTGATAGTGAATTAATAAAGAGAGATAGTTTTGGCAAAATGGCAGATTTAAGATGTAATTTATGACACAGATCCTATGTCTTTACCAATACTGAATTACCAACCTGCAGAGCTAGATTAAAACCTTTAGAGGCCTTAGGCCCTGAAAATATTATGATGCTTCCATATATAAGTAATTCAAAGTAAAAAGAATACTAAACCGTAAAATGAAATATCATTATTCAAAATGAAACAGAACTTGCAGGAAGATTTATTGACGGTAAACAATATGGCCCTAATATTACATTACATGGAAAAATGTGACATTAGATTAAGAATACAAAGACGACAATAAATCCAATGAAGACGACTCTAAATCCATTCAGAATTACCACATGAGAATTAGATACCATGAGGATAGCTCATTACAAAAGATCAACATACTATATTGAGTGAGCAAAACTTTCATTTTCATTTTTTAAGGAGTTTTTACAAGGAAAAAAACAAATACAAAAATACACTGTTCGTACTATAGTCCAAGATAAATCTGGCAAAAAAACCCTCTATGGTGCCACCCCCTCAACATTTCGCTTGATACCCTAAGCACATGTTTATTCTGCTTAATGGTTAATCCAGGGCTTTCTCTACCTACATATTTTTTTAGATAAGTAAAAAATAATTTCAGTCATTAATTGTTTTCTAAAAATATGTACGGCCTGTCGGCATGATACGTTTATACATACATCACAACTCAACAGTATTTTACGACAATAAATTTCAATTAACAAAAGAATTGGTCTTTTGATGGTAAAAAAAAACTCTGATGAGCAAAAAGAATGAATGACCCGCCATAGAAGCTACCATAAGGAGCAATAAACTAACATATAGTTGTTCACTGTATTAGAAAAAAAAAGAAATAAGAAAACCTCTACAAAACACGAAAAGTAGACAAATATTTCCGTTTATATATACATATATATATATACATACATACATATATATATATATATATATATATATATATATATTATGGTTGTGTCATCCACAGACAGCTATTTCGTCGTATTACAACTCTTCATTGTGGCTATAGACTATCCATTATCCCATCCAGTACTACAAGGTAAGATCAAAACCTTCATTCAGACCCAGAGGCTGGCATCTTACCTCTGCCCTATGCAGAACTGAACGGTCAGTAAGGTTGAATTTAAGTGATATATTTACTCACACATATATTCCCCATCCACCTGTGTGTTCTATTCCTAATTTAGAAGAGTATTGCATAAGCTTATAATGAACGAGTTACCTCACTTAAAGAGTGCTCAACCTTGAATAAGGGAGTGTTATGTATGTATGTATATATATATGTGTGTATGTATCATGCAGACAGGCCATGAATATTTTTTAGATAAGTAAAAATAATTTCATACGTTCTCACTTCTGGCTTTTAAAGGTCCAAAGCAGGAATTGAGGACAGTTGACCAAGCCTTTTTTAAGACAGCTGATGGACATCACAACTCACAACATGGATCCCCAGAGATCACATGAGAAACCGAGGCTGACAGAACACAAGATGGAGAGATGAACTAGACAAATTCAGGAAATACTGGCTCTGCAACGTCCATGATAGAGAATTGTGGCGAATCCCGGGGAAGGTCTATGTCCAACGACGGACATTAAAAGACTACTGATGATGATGATGATGATGATGAAGAAGAAGAAGAAGCCTTGATACAGAGATCCAGGATGAAGATTGGACTTCCTCAAATTTGGAAATGGTTGGTCAAACATTGGTTGATCAGTGACACTTATACATGCTCTGTAATGAAACATACCATGCAGTCTAAATAAGTATATGGGGGGGGGGTAATTCAGTATTGGTGAAGACATTGACTTCACATCCAAAATTCTCCAATTTTGCTCTCTTGTTTACAGCATTTTAAACACTTTCAACTTGAACCCCTACCAACTAGATTTTAGTGTTTACAATTTCTCACCTTGGATCCACCTGAAAACCAATAAACAAAAACTTATCACTAAAACTCTCAAAAACTGTCAAAATAGGTTTTTTCTCCAGTTTCCAAGTCAGTCGGGCTGGCGATGTATCTATGTATGTATTACACAGATAGGCCGTACCAATGGAGCTAGAGGGCTGAAATTTTACATACTTACTTACTCCTTTTTATGTTCTGAAATAAACTTCTTTTTTTTTTCCAAAATTTCCCCCTTCAAATATTTTCTTAGAGGGGAGTTCAGTCTGCAATGTAAGTTTATGCTAAATTGATCCCTTGGTTTGTATCAGAATTCAAACTTTCTTTGTGATCAATGCCTAACAAAATGCGAGAGAAGTAACTAATTCATTGATCACCCACTTTTACAATTTTGTAATTGATCACCCCAAACATGGTATGCTGCCAAGAGATGTTGATAGCCTGACGGTTTCTATTGAGTGACTTACCAGACCTGTTTCCTTTTTTTTTTTTTTTCACCTAATTTTTTGGGATATCTTCCATAGTTCCTTCTTTTTGCGACCACTTCAGTTCACAACCAGTGCATAAAGAAAATTAAAGTGTGCATGGAAGGTTAGTTATCGAAAATAATGCAGTAATTGATAATCATATTTCTTATAATAAGCATAATAATTAGTGATTGAATAAGTTTTGATTTAAACATTTCCAGCTATGTTGATAAGAGTAGTAGTAGTCTAATCACCAAGACGTGGAAATTGAGCCTGGAACAACATCTGTTGTTATAGGAGCCCTAGAGGTCTGAAAAGAAGGGCGTCGACAAATATCTTGGTATAATACCAGGAAACCCTCTTTATGTTTATTGGCTCTGATCGAGGTATAGTATCTGCACCATGGCATTGATCAAGGTGTAGAATCTGCACCTAGACATCAAGTGGGCTGGAGGGGGTTGAGGGGGTCTCTCAATCCAAGTGCACTGGTGCAATGTTGTAGCCCATGAGGGATACTGAGGTTCGGCATTGCTAAGTGCGTTGAGGCCTATAGATTTGTCTTAGAACCTCAAATACTTACTCAGCCCAGTCAGGGGGAAGAAGTTAGCCTTGGCGCGGTGCTGTCCCATTGCACTGAAAGGGAAGGGTCGGGTGTCCTGATGGTTGTCGTGACAGTAGTTGTGGTGACTGGACCAATTTTCATCGGTGTTCCATCCCACATTAAAAATTGCCTTGTGTCATACCTTGCTCTTGTCTTGCTCTTGTCGGAGCACAAGTAAATACGGAATACTAGAAAACCCAAGGATCTCTAAGATACAGAAAATTGTCCTCACAGGTACCTTGAGGGGTCAAAAGTGAAAGTAAATCCTTTTCTCTTTAGAGTGTCAAGAGTAAAGGGGAACTTTTTCATCCCTTTCAAAGGCCAATAATGAAAGGAGACTTTTCCCTCTGCAAAGGTTCAAAAGTGTTTTTTTTTCTCTTTTAAAGGGTCAAAAGTGAAGGTAAACTTTTAATTCCTTCAAGGGGGTCATAAGTGGTGGGAAACTTGTTCTTTCCATTAACCCATCCAGTGCCGCGAGGCAGAATTGAAACCTTCACTTCAGATCCGGAGACTTATATCCTACCTCTGGACAGTCCGTGAGGCTGAATTTAAGCAATATATTCATTTACGCATAAATCCCCCATCTACCAGAGTGCTCTATTCCTATAGAAGAGCATTGCATAGGCTTACAATGGATGGGTTACGTCACTTGCATATATGTATGCCTGTATGTGCATATATATATATATATATATATATATGCAAACTTTATTATCACAGTATTCTTTCTATAAACATTATTATACAGTGCTTCCATTGCCTATCTCACTCTCTCTCTCTCTCTCTCTCTATATATATATATATATATATCTAGAGATAGACAGACAGACAGACTGACAGGGGAAAAGAATATATTTAGAATATATATAAGCTGCAACCCAGTCACCAGCAAAGAATAATACCATCTGTTACATAAACACCAAACCAATGTTTTACCCAGTATACAGCGAGGGGCATAGTCTGAAAGCGACAGGTCTGGATAATGTAAGACATAGGTTTTGGGGACTGTGTATACAGTGAGATTTGGATTTTGGACCTGGGTATACAGTAACATCTCCATTAGTACACATTGAACATACAAAAATTGAAAAAAATGGAAATTCAGAAGTAGGTGTACGCCGTACCCTCCATGTACATATATATATATAACATTTCTAGTTGAAGGAAAAATATTGTCATGCAGTAAAATTATTGGTTAAATTCCTTATCTTGAGAGTTCTTTTTCTCTTCCAATGCATCATTTAAATAAGCCAATTGCTCACTTTAATGTCATACTTTAACAGTTTATCCTGGTTTTAGCTGTTGATAATAATGAATTCCCTTTGAATCCCATCAAACACAGTTGAGAATTTTCCCTCCGATTAGTCTGTTTAGGTTGGGATGTTGAAAACTCTCCTGAATCCAGACGCAATTTTCTTTATTTTGGATTCTCTGATAAATACATTTTTCATCACTGGTGATGATCTTGTCCAAAAATGGCCTTTACAGAGTCAAGCAGACAGAAGATGAATGTTCAAATGCTGACCTATGTTCAGAGAATGCATTGACTGAAAGACAACCAAGATGAGGGGATCAGTCCAAATAATTCAATGTGAAATAGCACAAAACATTAATTTCATTCAAGATTTTAGGAGTCTTCAAGGAAAAACCATTTTGTTGTGTTTCAAGATTTCAATTTTGGAATCCTCCCCCCAAAACATCTATTTTTAGGTTGCCATATCTGAACAATCAGAGAGGTTAATATCCCAGGTCACCATCATTCAAAAAAGAACACATTCCTGATCACTGTCATTCAAAAGAAAAAGACGTTCTCAGACATCAACATTCAAAAAAGAGGATGTTCCTGTTAACTATCATTAAAAGAAGACGACATTCATGGACACCAAAATTCAAAAAGAAGATGATCCTATTTACCATCATCAAAAGAAGCGGACATTCATAGATACCATTATTCAGAAAAATAGGTTGTTCCCTATCATCATCATTCAAAATGTACATATATATATATATATATATATATATATATATATATATATATATATATATATATATATATACATATATATATATATATATATAAAAATATATATATACGTATATATATATATATACATGTATATATATGTAGGCATTGAATGCTTATATATATAGTCTAGAAAGTTTTACTGCTTTAATACTAAACATAACAAAATTCTTTCTAAATTCCTTTGTGTCACTTCAGTCATTTATTTCCCCAATATCTGTGAATGCAATTTTTGTAAATTTCTTCAGTGTTTTTTCCCCTATTTACATACCTTGTTATAATGGTTCAACTTTTAAATTTTCTCTCGTTGGGATCATCAGTCATTTACCATGTAACTGTTCCGAGGATTTTTAAAAACAAAACTGTTATATTAACATGGCAACCCGGCAGTGCTAATCAAACACCACAGCCCTTTCTTACTATATAGTTCATGTCATACATGTAGTTTGTCATTTTATGTGTATTGTGTGTGTATATATATATATATATATATATATATATATATATATATATATATATATATATATATATATATATATATATATATATATATATATATATATATATATCCACATATATATATATATATCCACATATATATATATGTACATATGTACATGCATACATACACACACACAAATACTAGCAGATAAATAGGTATTCTACTAAATGCCATAGCATTATTTTTTTTACAAATTTCTCAAAGTTCACAGTCAGTCAGTCATTCAAAAAAGTGGAGGTTCCTATTTATTTTCGTTTGGAAGAGAGGATGTTCCCTGTCACAGTCATTCAAAAAATAGATTTATGTATGTACACACGCACACACACACACACACACACACACACACACACACACACACACACACATATATATATATATATATATATATATATATATATATATATATATATATATAAATAGTAGAAAGTGGATTCACTACACAAACTAGCACAAACTGTTAGCCTGATCTGTACCATATATATATATATATATATATATATATGTATGTACACACACACACATATATATGTGTGTGTGCGTGTGTGTGTGTGTGTGTGTGTGTGCGTGCGTGTGTACATACATATATATATGTATATATATATATATATATATATATATATATATATATATATATATGGTACAGATCGGGCTAACAGTTTGTGCTAGTTTGTGTAGTGAATCCACTTTCTACTATATATATATATATATATATATATATGTGTGTGTGTGTGTGTGTGCGTGTGTGTGTGTATGTGTGTGCCTACATGTATACATGAACACAAGTCGACAAATAGGCTTCCTACTTTATGCCATTGCATTTTTTTAAAGATTATTTCTAAAGGTCTAAGTTCAAAGCTAAAAACTGTGCCTTTGAACATTATGCCAATTTTTTACAATTAACCTCATAAATTTTTTTTTAGGGGCTAATAGATTCAATTTTACAATTGGCTAGTCTTGTTTTTCCATTCTAAGTTCATATTTCTTGACTTCTGAAGTGTCTGAGCTTTCCCAAAAATAGGGTAAAAGAAACGCTTTGTATAACAGACGAGTTTAATCACTGTGGCTGGGTACAGGTTATTCATGTTTTCTGACATTTTAGGTATCTAGCTGTATTATTATCCGAACTTTGCTTAACTCTTACCATTCAGAGCATAAATTTGATATTTTGAACACTCACTTCTATCAATGAGTAGGGAAATGCTTTCTTTGATTTTTTAAAAATCCCCACCAGAATAGGTCCTTAAAGGGGGTTCAATATGCAATGTGTGTTAATGCTAAATTGGTCAGTGATTTTGTGCCCATTTATTTTTTCAAAATTCCTTTCCTGAATAGGTTTTTAGTGAGGGTTCAATATGCAATGTAAGTTTATGCTAAATTGGTCCCCAATTTTGCGCCTGCTTGGTTTTTTGAAAATTCAGACCTTATTTAGTGACCACAACCCAACAAATGATGAAAGCAGTAACTCATTCATTGATCCATCCTTTTTCCAACTTTTTTAATTGATCACCCCCAATGCAGCATATATGGTTGGTGGTGATTCACAATTTCCCTTGGAATGCTAGATTCCTCTAATTTTTTGTAATCAGTGTGTGCAAAGATTCCAGGCAGTTCAAAATTTCCACCTGTGCCAAAAATTTGTGGGAACTGAATGTTTGTGTGTTAACTTGAAATAGTTTCAAGATAATTTTGGCAGCCTATCTCTCAGGGCTAATAAAACCGTATTGGCATGAACTAACAGGATAACCATCAATTACTACATTTAACAGGTCTGGTTAGTCACTCAATGGAAACTGTCATGTGACAAACATCTTTTGTCAGCATACCATGTTGGGGATGATCAATTAAAACAATGGCAAAACGGATGGTCGATGAATTTTCAAAAAATAAGCACGCATAAACTAAAAAACAATTTTCGTGAAATTATATTGCTAATAACCCCCACTAAATACCAAAAACAAAAAAATTAAAGTCTTTTAGTGTCATAATTAGGAGTAAATGTTTAAATTTTCTAGCTTTTCTAGAAATTGAATTCAGTTTGATAAATAACTTTTTAAAAAGGTCACTGACCAACTAAAACTTGGTGTGATATCTTTCTGAACCCCCAAGATGATATTTTTGATTCAGTTTTCATAACTAATTAACAAATACACGCACACATTCATGTGCATAGTAAATATATCGCTTAAATTTGGTCCAATTGACCATCCAGTTCAGCGTGAGGTAGGGTTGAAATGTCAGTCTCTGTGCCTGAAGAGAAGGTTTCGATCCTACCTTGTGGTACTGGATGGGATATTGGATAGTCTATAGCACACTGAAGAGTTGTAATACAACAAAAAACAGCTGTCTGTGGATGACACAATTATTCAATTATTATATACACACATATATATATATATATATATATATATATATATATAACACTTTACAGTTTTGAAAAACTTTTCCTGAATGTTTGTAAGGAAATAACATATTGAAGATTGGATAGTATAAAGGAAAGAATGAGAACATCACCTTCTGATTGTCATTTTCATATATATATATATATATATATATATATATATATATATATATATATATATATATATATATATGGGATGGGAAATTTTAATGCACACTCACACACCACCGATGATGGGAAGAATCCCGAAACATGTATGGACAATTTACTTATAAGGATTAATAAACCTTACCTCCAAACACCTCACTCCCGAGTCTGTCTCACTCTCTACAGTACACATTATATATATATATATATATATATATATATATATATATATATATATATATATATAATAGAGTAATGATTCGCTACACAAACATGTTTATGTTTCTGCCCTGTTTCGGCTTTTCAGGTTCGCCTGAAAACGCCCAAACATGACAGCAACATAAACTTGTTTTTGTAGTGAATCCTTTCTTCGTTGTATTTCAAGCTCTACTCTAAATCAACTTAATATCCAAAGTTGAATGTATCAAACACTCTATGAAATAAACCCATCATACATTGAAAATTTTATTATATTATATCATATTGCATCCCTGATTTGTATTGTGTGTATATGTATATAAATATATATATATAAAGAGAGAGAGAGAGAGAGAGAGAGAGAGATAGATAGATGTATACATGTACATATATATATACATATATATATACATATATATATATATATATATATATATATATATATATATATATGTGTGTGTGTGTGTATATATATATATACATACATATGTGTGTATATATATATATATGCATATGTGTGTATATATATATATATATATATATATATATATATATATATATATATATATATATATATATATATGTATATAAAAAGAAAAAAAGAAAATCCCAATGCGGAAAGAGTAGGTTCTAAACAAACTTTTTTATAGACATTTTGGAAATTATCCACGGAACCAGGAACTGAAACCTTGACATCTGAAACCAAACGCCTCGTTTGTTTCAGTTTCCTTTGAAAAAAAATTTTAAGTTAATGATAACTTTTTGCGGGGGCGGAGGGAGTGGGGAATTATCATTATCACTATCATGAGACGGAAGATGATGATGATCATCATCATCATCATTATCATCATCTTCATGATACTCGTGAGAAGAAAAAGAAATGTCCCCCCCCCAAGAAAACTGCAATATTTCTTTCTGTAGTTTTTCTTTCTTTTTTTTAATCTATAATTAATTTGGTCATAAATTGATCTTCTCTGTTTTTTTAATTAAAATACTTTTTATAATGAAAGAATAGTTATGTAATAATTGGTCAGACATATTAAAAGAATTCAATGTTTAATGTAAATGCATTACTACTAAGTACGGTAGTTATTACTTGCGTATTTAATTCTTTTTCTTTTTTTTTTCATTCAAAGCAAAAATTGTTAGACAAAAATTAAATGCTTTTTTACAAAAATGCAGCCTTCAAATTCTTATCTCTTAAAAATGACGAATAAATTTCTAAAAGTGAAAGAACCCGAAAGTGCGTACAGGAATAATAGGTGGGGAAAAAATGATGCAATACTTTGGTGCGGACTAATTTTCACATTGGGTGTTATAGGTCGGCCGTGCAAAATTTACATTTTAATTCTATACACACAACAAAAAAAAGGATTAATCCTGGATAGATCCCCTTTTCTAAAATTAGTGTCAACTTTTTTACCTTGCAATAATTACTTAGATAAAATTTGTTGGAATTTTAATGCGAAAAGATAGCGCACTATTTCTAGCCGCGTAGTAATTGGATTTCATTCTCGGTATTATATATAGAAGGAATGAGAACAGCTGCAGCCATATTGAAACTTCAAACAGCACAAAGGAAAATAATGTAATGTACGTATCGTCAGCTTTAGCGGTAATTCGATTTATTTTCGTTCAGTGTGAAGTGATATTGTCCTCTGCAGTTCATTTATGACGCTAATAACGTTTTTCTACACCTGCTAATTGATTCAAAATGAATTTAATTGTCAAGTCTACTACTGCCTCTCTGAAGACAGCCGATTGCGAAAAAATCAGTAACTGTAATAATTCTGCCCATACTTACCCGAAAAGAAGAAATCCCTGCTTCGTTTCAATCTGGCTTTTAATTATTATTATTCTTTCTGGACTTACCTTTCAACCTACCACCGAAGATTGTCAAAAAGAGGATTTTAAAAACATTGATGCACTTGATTTTTTCTATCCATCAGAACGTTTTCTTCAATCTAACAGAAGATATCACTGCCCAACTACATTAACAACCTGTAACCGTAAAGATATTATTGAAAAACAATCCATCTTCTCTCTTAGTAATGGGGTCGATTCTGTCAATTGCTAATTGTGACTTTTCTTCTCTGGTCTCTTATTTTTTCTGTTATATTGGTAATCATTTTGGTCATTGTCGGATTTATAATTACAAAATGAAGACTGACTTGAAAACCGGTTCCTACCCTAATGGTAGTTCTGAACCTTGCTGGACTGTACCTGACTCCTCGGCCACCTTTAGTCCATATGGTCATGAAAACAAAGAAAACTCTGCCAATTTATACAATTCAGTTGGTTACACTCCAAACAATATGATTATTTTGCCCAGCCCCCAAAACGAATTTATCCCGAGTGGTAAAAATGGTGTTGATCACCCCGAAAAAAGCTTCAGAATTAGTAAAAATGACTTGAAAACTCAATACTGTCAGCCATCTAGTAATGTATTTGATCTCACTATCCCTACCAAAAAATTATCTCCCACAACGAATGGTTGTCAGGACACATCATTTTCTTCTAAGACTTTTACAACTGTGAACGACAGTGACAGATATTCAAATTGCAAAGACATGAATAGATCTTCAAATACCAGTGACTGTGTTGCTGCAAGTTGGAGTAATATATTAAATAAAATGCCTATAATGAAAGAAATGAAAAACAGACCTGTTGATAATACCCGGTGTTCTCTTAGCAACAGCAACAACAATAATAATATTAAGAGACAGAGACAACAAACAAGGTCTTCTTTTACACAACTACAAAAAAATATCCAGGAAGCTGTTCGTAATTTCTCGTGGTGGACCTCCGGATATGTCCACGAAAACCTTAACTGTTTCAGTTCATCCCGTTCAGCACCCTACACCCATCAAAACAGGGGTCAACATCTGTGTCATCGGACTACACAACCTTTTGATTACTACTACCGACCCCGACCTGTTCAAGAGACGAGATATCCTTGTCAGTCTAATTACATACCTCCTTTCTGCTATAACCCCGAGAGACACTGCCCTCAACTCACAAAGAAAGAACACCCTCGCTTTTGTGTGGTTAATAATCGAATAGTCGGCCAAGCAAGTTACCCCAGTTCAAATTTTACAAAGGGTAACGGTAGGGCTACCACACAACGACCCACCACCTGCCTCAACAAAAAAGTCAGATACATTTCAAAAAGTGACTGGCCTATGTCTAAAGATCGAGAGTTATTTGAAAAAACCCACTGGTTTAGAGAAACTGCAAAAGATAACAGCAAAGTCCCGTCTCTACAAAAAGTGAATTATACTACCCCAACGCGGATAGAGGTGTACAGTATTCTTGTTCCCCCGACTGTAACCTCGGCTATGTCACCGGCGAACTGTGATGAGAGCCCTTTACCGTCCACTCGTTATTCAAAACAACTAGAGCACCAGGAAGAAAACCCTAGCCACCAAAATGCAAAAATCTGCGATACTCCTGAGACTTCAATGTTTTCTCCTGTCCACTGGGCTACGTCGGGTAACCTTGCTGTTGACTCGCGCCAAATGCTTGACCTACCTCAAGTCGTTAACCAAAACAAGGAAGACTGGTTAGAAGCCGGTTCGATCATTTCTGATGATGATGATGATGATGATAGCAGCCTGTCGGACATAGTTTTAAACAACGGCCCTTCGTCCGAAGATGATAGAAATGACATTGTGAAAGAAAGAGAGCAGGATAATTCTTCCGTGGGGCAAAGTGAAGAAAAATCTGATGAATCAGTTGTGGATCTCTGTCGTTGTCCTTCGCCTCATCGAAAATCTGGACTTTCTCATTATCTCGAAACCGATGATGAAAACGACAGCTACTCAGGGGCCGAGTCCGATTCCGATTCCGACTCTGACGATGATATCGAAGATTCCAAAGATGATCTGGAAATTGATGGGGGCCCAGTTGAATCAGGATTATCTGTTTGTGAGGAATCCGATGATGATCTGGAAATTGATGGGGGCCCAATTGAATTTGGATTATCTGATTGTGTGGAATCCGATGATGATGTCGAAATTGACGGGGGCCCAGTTGAATCAGGATTATCTGTTTGTGAGGAATCCGATGATGATCTGGAAATTGATGGGGGCCCAGTTGAATTTGGATTATCTGATTGTGTGGAATCCGATGATGATCTGGAAATTGATGGGGGCCCAGTTGAATTTGGATTATCTGTTTGTGAAGAATCCGATGATGATCTGGAAATTGATGGGGGCCCAGTTGAATCAGGATTATCTGTTTGTGAGGAATCCGATGATGATCTGGAAATTGATGGGGGCCCAGTTGAATTTGGATTATCTGTTTGTGTGGGATCCGAAGATAATCTGAAAACTAAGGAATTAAATTGGTGTCCTGTTCAATTTGAGGTGTGTTCAATGGTCAATAACTGGTTGATAAGACCAGACTCGGACACTGATGATTCTGATGATGATGCTCTTACCCAGGAAGATGAAGATGAAGACGATTGGGATACTACGTGGTCAGCAACTTCAGCCTCCCCAGTTGCCCCTCCCAACGAAATAGACTTGATGGATGAATTTAATCATTTTACTATAAGTACACGACCATTTCTCAATTGTTCACCTTCCTGTGAGAAGAAGGCCGATGACCCTGCCATTGATGAAGTGGATTGTGGAAATTCTCAAAAACTAAAGGAAGTTAATGAAAGGTGGAACAAAATCTATAATGATGATGATGACGATGATGGCTTTACCTTTGAAGAAGAAAATAACGCCAAAAAAGTAAATATATATTCAACCTTTTTTTTTTTTTTTAATTTTTTTTATTTTTATTTTTACTTTTTGATCGATTATATAGAATTTTTGACACTGACTGGTATTAGGTTTATTTATTTTTATTTTTTATTTCAACTGATATATTGGTTAGTACCATGGATAGAGCAGCAAAATGGTCATGTGGAGTAAAAAATATCATTTATTACCGGAAAATAAATGGAAACCCCAAGTTATTTGATTAATCATCCCAAACCCCGGAAGCTTTTTTCCCATCCACCGAAAAGAATTTACAAAAAAATTTTTTTTTCCCCCCTCTTTCCGTTTTTGCTTCAACAGCAATTTTCGTAATTTTTAATCAGGATTTTTTTTTTCTCCTTGCTGAGGACATCAGGGTGTTCTCCTTTACTACAATGAATTTTAATTTGGGTTGGTCAGCTTTTTTTTACTTCGTAATTAATTGTAAATTGAGACGATGTCTGTATATGGTGTCGAAAATAGACCCTGAACAGATGCAAAATAAATAGAGGTCAACGTTTGCCGAGGAACTGTTCTCTGAAACCCACCTACTTATGTAATGCGCCTCGTGACGTACACACTCTCTGAAGGGCAGGGTCTCGGTTTGAAAGAGGACACACCAACATTTAGTTTAAGGGTCTACAAAGATTCCCTAAAACTAAATTCTGTTAGTATCCATTCATGTAAAGTATAAATGTGGCAGTGAAACCCAAAACACTTATTTACAAACTTAGAAGTAGGACTTGTATATAATAAGCCACGTAATACCACTAATTACTGTAATATGATAGATAACTATAAAACTGCACCCATATACACTAATATAACCTCAATACTACTACTACTAACACCACGAATAAGCCAATGAGACCTGGTTATATCACTGTATCTAAATATACCAAAACTTCATTACTACTACCATTGTAATAAATTACTATAACATTGTTACATAACCAGTAGCTGAAAGCTAAGTGCTTGTAACATTTCTAAAAATTTGACTAAAAGGGCAAGGACTCAAACATCCGAAGTCTACCCTCGGCGTATGTGCATGAATACGCCATGTGTAAATCAATATATATATATATATATATTTTTTTTTTTTTTTTTTTAGTAACATTTGTCAAGGGAGATAATGCAGTTAGTCGTCTCCCTTATTTTTTCACTAATGCTCCTAAAATCAGAATTTATTCGTGACGAATATGAACAAGAAAATGCAGAGCTGTGTATTTATTTTTTTGTTTGTTTTTTGGGGGTTTTTTTTGGGGTTTTTTTTTCCTTTTAAATACACTTCAATTGCAAAATTACTCGAGTACTGCTGTCATTTTCAACAGCATCTGTGGATAAAAACTATATTTTTTCTTTTTTCTTAATTTTGTTCCAGGTCAAATTTGCCAATGGAAAAGATTTTGCCACCCTTCACCTTTTGGTTTGCTGGACTTATGCCTACAGAGCTGCCAGGAAAGGTCCTTGGATTAGCCTGGCCTTAGATTCAGAGAGATTCCGGAAGAGGATCAATGAGCTAAAATGTGTTATTGATCCAGTGTTGGATCCTGTCCACAGACAAAATGTTTACAGTTCGAGACTTCAACAGGCAGCTGAGAAGAACACGTAAGCACAATTTCTGCAAAGCTACGGCTGTGATATGTACATACAGAGAAAAACAAAACCGAATCACTTCATATTTTTCTAAAAAGAAGATGCCAAAAACTCTTCAACTGAGGACAAAATCTATAATATATATATATATATGTTGTATATAATATATATATATAAGAAAAAAATAACAATAAACAGAGAAATATTAAAATATTTGGATTTTTTTTTTTTTTTTTTAATTTTGTTTTTTTCCCACTGCATCCTCCCCTAAATGACCTAGTATTTCCCAGGAACATCATGAAAACCTACCCACATATTCATACTCTCTCGTTCATATTTTGTGAAAATCAATTGTCTTTTTTTTTCTTTTTTTTTCTTTTTTCTTACGCAAAGATTTTTTCATTCTAGCACATTGGTTCCTAACCTTTTCATTATCCAATGACCCCTTTATTTAAACGAACTTTTCTATCAGCCCCAGGCTTCTAGGGGTCTGACTACTCAACAAGCTCATGGACCTCTGTGATACCTTTGCCGACTCTGGGTTGGGAACCCCTGTTCTAGCAATATCGAGAGGCATTAGTTATAATGTTTTAAAATCATTCTTGAAAGTTTGCATATAGCTGAAAAGATGAGTTTAAAAGGACAGCATTTTTAGAAATAAGAGATATTCCTATCCTGCATAAATGAATCTCCATAGCCTGTGCATGTACTTCAAATGATTATCAAAAAAAAACAATTCGAGTAGTTCTTTTATTTAAAAAGAAGAAAAAATAAGAGAATATCAACTTTGGACATTGTTTGTTGGTGAAAAATGACCATAGAAACCCGTCTGTGTTTTTTTTTTTGTTTTTTTTTTTGTTTTGTTTTTTTTTTTCTACTTTAAAAAAAAAAAAATGAAAACATTTTTACATGGTTCCTAGTGGTGTATTCACACTAATGTTCAAGGCTGTAGCCCCCAAAATATGACCAGGAGTGTCTGGAGACACAAGCAGACTAACAAGCTAAGAGAGAAGAATCTATCGCTCACTTGGCTGGTTAATTGTGCAAGTCATTTGTAGAGCTATGGTGATTCAGTATGTTACGGAAAATAAGCTTTTCACTATAAAAACATGAAATTTTATTATCTGCTGAATTATATCCTGAGAATTGATCATCATAAATTTTAAAACTGATAAAACTAATTTGCTGTTGATTTTATGAATTACAATAGCAGTTTATTTCATTTTAGCCTCCTGCTACAAGTATTTTTAGCTCTGATTTTTCTCGTACTAAACCAGGGTTTCTCAAATTTTTTTTTTTTTTTTTTTTTTCTATCTGCAACACCTTTTTGATAATTTTTTTTTCTTTGTAATCTCGTTCATTGTTATAAAAGCAACAGGTATTAAAACTATATATTAGTCTTTAGTCATAACCTAACAGTGACTAAACATAGAAATGAATACAGGCAAAAAAAAAGTCCAAAATTGCAATGCATTTATAATCTGTTTTACAGAATCTATAACAAATTGCTATAACAGTTGCTGTGAGTAATTTTGATTATGCGGGATGGCACAAAGAAACTGAACAAGTGTTTTCTCTGTAAAAGATCAACCTTTGCACTTTGAGTTATGGACTGAAAGATATAGAAATGAGCAGAAAAAGTTGTCCATAACTTCAAGTATAAATAGATCATTGTGTGACTGATGGCAATTTCCTGTCGTTTATATTTGAGCCGTTGAACTGAAATGACTGAAATTTCTATCATTCGTGGCTGAACCATCAAACTATGTCATCTGCGTGACTGGAAATTTCTGTCATTCATAGTTGAACCATGGAACTGCCGTAACTGAATTTTCAGTCATCTGTTAGTAGGTTGAACTGATAAGCCATGTCGTAAGCTCATAGCTTTAGCTCGTTAAAAAAAATTATATTAGAATTAACCTAGTATCTAAGTCTTCATGCTGCAAGAAATTTAGTGTTCTGGTTGAGAACACAGAAATCTAACAAATACACCATTTCCTTCATTATTCTTGTGATTAGGTTCCTGAAAACCATGTTATCACAGAATGTTAACAGAAATTGAAATTATAGAAATTTATAGAAATACAAGGTTATATAATTTTATTGTAGTGTGAGAATTTTGCAACTTATATAGACCAATTTTTATTTATTTTATTAGATGTGTTGTAAATCAGTATTAATTTTTCTGCTACTATTTACCTTTGTCTCAATTTTCCTTTTTATTGTGAATGAACTCAGGCTGAGTTCCCTTCAGCTCTAAATAAATAAATTGACAGCTCTGATTGGAATAATAAGTTCTGTTCTTTTATTTACTCACTTCTGAAGGGAAGTCGGTCTGAATTTAGTTGCGATTGAAAGATGAAGATAAATAGTTGCTGAAAATTAATGATAAATTGGGTTGAGTCAGAAAAATCACTTCATTGGTAATTCCACCTACAACATAAAATGTTATATTTATCTTTCTTTCTTTTTTTTTTTTTTTTTTTTTTTTTTTTTTTTTTTTTTCTTCTCTTCTCGATACAATTATGATGAAACCTTTGTGGGGTAGTGATGTACTTCATCTGTAATTTACAGTCCATAAAAGTTATCTCTGCTGATCTTAGGTCCCAAAACAAAGCAGAACTTCATCCTGATCATATCTACATGCTATTTTTGTCAAAGTTCTAAGAACTATTGCATTCAAATATTGCTTATAAAATAAAAAAAATTGAAATTTAAAAATTGTCTTCAAGTTTATTTTTTCTTATTGGACTGATACCAGGAGGAAAAAGCTTCTCCCCTCTTTTCATTTTTTTTTTTTTTTTTTTTTTTTTTTCAGCATTTTATCAAGAACCTCTGGGTGTTTATATAGGGTGTGGTCTTCTGAGTCATTTTTTTACCATAGCATGCAGTTTACCTAGTGAAATCACACTGCAGGATGATTTTTTAAAAAACAATTGTGCTTTAAAATCTACTAATATGTGTATAAACAAAACATAAGAATGCTTAATAATCTATACATATAAATACCATAGTCACAAAGTCTCTGTTCACATCACAATGAAGACTCGAGTTTCACTCTCCTCTTTAAAGCCAATTGGAGAGAGTGAAACTTGTGACTGAAAATGTCTAAGAATGAAAAAAAATATTCTGAAATAAATCTATCTATAGATAACATAAAAAATACCATTTTTGACGGGTACTATGCTAATAGCATAACTTTACATACACTTTGTATCACATCCTTAATTATGTACTTATATATTTAAATCCTTAATTTTGATAATGCTTAGTTGGAATATGCTAGTTGTATGTCTCTTGGCTCACACTTAGGGAATCACTAGCCCTATTCTTTTTAGTTGAACTCTCAATGACATACAATTGCTACTAATCAAATAGATATCAATTTGGTACTCGGGTGACCTAGCTGTTTTGATCTCACAAAATTTCTAATCATCAAATAAGATGTGCCAGATTTGCTCTGTTTTTAACCACAAAAATATCTTTACCTGTCTTTAACTTTTTTTGCTTTCTGCCCCATCACAACAGCTCAAAAAAACGTTTGCTGTTCCCCCTTGATATGATTAAAAAATTTATTTAATTATCATATATTTTTGAATGTAAGTCAACAGTCAAAACAATAAGTATTATGTCTATTGATACTATTCATATAAGCGAAAGTATTGGCCACTTCTAACCGACCTGAAGATGAGTTGATCGACTTTTTTTTCTTTAAACTTGGAGGGGGGGATTCAAGAATATATGGTATATATCACGTGGCAAAAAGCACATCTTATATGCTTGTTGAAGCCTTTAGGCTTTAATAAATATATATATATATATTGATTCAAACTTCAAGTACTCTGAATCATTAACCAAGTCGTTGATGTTACTAATTATGAATGGATTATATATCTCTGAAGAAACATTCTTTGGAGGGGGGTGAATACTTAGGTCACTCACTGAAATGTTTGTAATTTCTTTATTGCGAGAGTTTTAATTACAATGCTATTTACTTCTGTATGTCTTACAAACTAGAGTTGAACATTACTTACCATGGAATCTGTTGTAAAATCAGTAATTAGTGATATTGTGTAATTAGGAGTTAGCTTTGAACCTTAAAACACTTCTTACTTTTCACCCCCTCCCCAAATTCAAAATACCCCCATCACTTGTTGGATGTGTGTCCCACATTGAGAATCACTATTCTAGATTTTCCTGGGCTTCTTAGAAATCTATCTCAAATATGTATTTATAGCTTGAATTTGGCCTGAATGGCTGGTATATTATCGGTAAAGAAAATCTATCTATCATAATCAGGAAAGAATTCTTAGTGAGAAATATATAAGAAAATCTCATCTACATTGCATTTATTTTATTGTATTGTAAATCCTTTTTTTTTCTTTCCCCATTCTTCTCTTTGTCCTTTCTCCTTCTCCTTTGTCCTTTCTCCTCTTTCCCCTTTCTCCTCCTCCTCTTTCTCCTTCTCCTTCCTCCTCCTTCTCTTTCTACTTCTCCTTCTCTTTTCTCTTCCTCCTTTCTCTCTTTTTTTTTTTTTTTTTTTTTCCTACTATTTACCTTCATCTTTAGCTGTCATTATTCATCAATTGATCTCAGGCTGGGTTCCATTCCCTTTTTACTCAAAAAGTTGTTGGTCTTATATATGAAGTTATTTTTTTTTCCTTATGTCAACCCATCTATTGACCACCTAGTGTAACAGAGTAGGTGCATGTCTTGGCCTTCATTAAAAAAAAGTATGCTCCTTTTGATACTGTAATATTCTGACTGAAAGTCTCAATATCTGAAAACAAATCAAAAATCAAAACAGAAGACATGATTCTGAAAGAGCAGTTCAATGCCTCTATCACTGTAATAAGACATCTATTCTGATTTTCCTATATGGATCAAAATATTATCTTCATTTTCCTTCTGTCAGTGAACCAGAAAAGCAACGTCATCATTCACTACGTTAGAGACTCTTCCTCTTTCCCTGTTCTACTTGATCAGGGTTAATACACTTCCCAAGCCTAGCTTGCCCAATCGTACCACATATAACCGACACAAGATTTGGGTATTGTCAGTCCGAAATCACAATAGAAACCCAAAATGAACTATTTTGAAAAGGCTGGACCTGCACTGACTGAAATATCAGACATTTGGAACTCTTGGTTCTATAGAATAACACAGTTTAGGAAAAATTAGAAATCTTTTGAATGGTTTCTTGCCAAAGAATTTTATCTTTTCCCTGTAATCAGGCATTGTAAAATAATAAGTAATTTGCTGGAAACCTGTCCTATGGGTGGGATCTTTGGCTAGTTCTTATAGAAGAATTATATTGATGCTGAGGTCCCAATAAGGGACCATGGATTTGAATCATGTATTTATTGAATCATACATTACTTGAAGAATCATCACCATCATTAACTCATGGATCGTATTGGATTTAAATATCTGGTTTGATTTCACAAAAGATCAGTGACGTATAGATGAAAATCAGATCTTTATTATCAGAGTGAATGTGAACTCAGTTTTTTTTTTTTTTTTTTTTTTTTTTGTTTTTTCTTCACTCTGGGTCCTAATAAGTAACTACGGAAAATTTGAAAGTTCTTCAGTTATGTGATCATGTACCGAGGACCACTTGGGGAATCACAATAAGATCAGTTAATTCAGATAGCTTTGATTTTCTGTGAAACTAATTTCTAAAGAGAGATAATCATAAATTGGTTTCAATTGAAGAGTCCAGTGTTTCAAATGGTGAGAAGGAGGTATTTAAATCAGCAAAATTTTACCCCTGCGTGAGAGTCAAGTTTTACAGACAGTAAACCAAGGAAATTACACTCATGCAATATTATATGCATATAAACATTATCATATATGTATATCAATTCTGCATGAATTGGTATCAGACCTCTATACTCGGAGAGCCGATGAGGATTAAACCCACTAACAACAGCCAGCAAGATTAACTTGATGATCATTGCTCTGTGTCTGTCTTGATCTGTTATAGGTCTCTACTCATTAACCTCAGTAGAGAAGAATTTACAGATATATCTGGAATGAGATATTATTCATTTATTTATTATTACTATTATCAATCATTATTTTTATTATTTATTTATATTATTTATTCATTATTATTTATTAATTAATCAATTATTCATTTATTTATTTTATTGTAATTAATCAATTATTTAGTTATTATTATTCAATTATTATTATTTATCAAGATGTATTAATCATTTATTATTATTAATTAGATATTATGAATTTATCTTTTATTATTTATTATTATTATTATTAATTATCTATTATTATGCTTACTTTTTATAATTATTTTCATAAAGATAGTATGAATAAAAATTAATTTGTTTACCAGGAAAAGTATATAGTTTGAAACGGCTGGTAGTTAAGAAGTATTTTCTTCAGCAAAAATTTAACCCCCCCACCCGACTACAAACCAAGAATCTCACACTGTTCATAGTAAGAGTAAATTTTTCCTCGTATCAGATATTGCTCTGTGCCGTGTTTCTGTTGGGCGTGAAAAAAGAAATTGGCAAAAATATCACCTTGATTTCTGAATGCATGTAATTCAGAAGTCAGTTGAAGGTAACAATGTCCATAGCGCTCGTCCCACTATGTTTTCATGATGCAAAACAGTGAGAGAGTTGATAATGTACTGAATGTAAGGTGATGGCCTCGTGAAAATATGTTTCAAGATCTTTCATATTTGTTTAAATTATTAAAATATTTCATTTTTACATATGTATCATCATCATCATCATCATCAGTCTTTTAACATCTGTCGTTGGACATAGACCTTCCCCAGGATTTGCCACATTTCTCTATCATGGGCGTCGCGGAGCCAGTACTTCCTGAACTAGTCTAGCTCGTCTCTCCATCTAATATTCTGCCGGCCTCGGTTGCGCATGTGATCTCGGGGATCCATGTCGTGAGTCGTGATGTCCATCGGTTGTCTGCCATTCTTGCAACATGGCCAGCCGACCACCATTTGAGATTTTGAATGGATTCTATGATGTCCCAGACTCTTGTCTTTTCTTGGATGTACTGTGCTGTCTTGTGGTCTCTCCATGTGAGGCCCCTCCATGTGAGGCCCAGCATTATTCTTTCATGTGCACGTTGCACGGTTTTCACCCTCAAAAGAAGAAGAAATCAAGCAAAGAATTACAGTGGGATGGCAAGCCTTTGGCAGAGCTAGCTCAACCTTCAAAAATTACATATGTATATATTATATTTATTAGGTATTCTTTTGTGTTTATTGATTGTGAGAATAAAACTATTTGAAACCTACTATGAAGACTTGGTATTTTTCATCAATTTTTCATGAGAAAAACCTAGCACGTGGTGTTACTACATTGAAAAATATATAGCCACCTCCGCTTAAAAATGAATCACCAGAGCCAAGGAGCTTCATTTTTCTCACAGTACCCCCTCTTTGTGAGTTCTTATGTCTGTCACCCAAGATTTTGTTAACCCACCTACCCCATCCTGACTCAGATAATGATATAGTTACATAGAGCAATACATGACCCAACAAGATCAAAGGTGATGTCTGACTAGAGTTGTTGGTTTCAATTGAAGAGGTATAATAAAACCAATAGGACTGAAGAGGATACATTTTTTATGTAAAAAAAATTAAAATTCAGCCATTTTTTTTCTCTCTCTCTCTCTCTCTTTTATACATATATATATATATATATATATATATATATATATATATATATATATATATATACAGTATATGTGGTACAAATCAGGCTAGCAGTATAACATAACATGATAATATATCTATAATATAAAGCCACTTCTGAAATGTAATGGATTTATTTTATTTTATTTTCTACTCTTGAAGTTAGGTTGTTTTAGAGTAGAGCTGGAAATAAATAGTAGAATGTGGATTCACTAAATAAACTAGCTCATGTTTCTGCCCTCTTCGGGCCTCATCTGGCGAATCACCTGATGAGGCCCGAAGAAACATGAGCTAGTTTGTGGAGCGAATCTACATTCTACTATTTTTATACGCCTATATACATATATGATTCCAACCAAGCTTTTCCAAAAACGCCCGAACATCATAAGTGCAATTCCTACAATTCCACAATGGATTATTGTAGTAAATCTAGCAACCTTAAAAAGCAAGTGGAAAAAAAGACAGATTTTTAAAAAGTCATAAGTCACTATTCTGAAGGTGGCCAGTAGACTACACATGGAAATTATCAAGGCTCTATGCTAAAATATGTAATCAGGAGCTCTGAAATGAACACAGATAAGTGAAAAGGGAAGATTACCTCTAGCCTATATTTTTTTATGTTTGGTCCAGTTGATGATAGTGGCTAGTGATTCAATATTTGGCAGTAAACAGGTCAATGCTATTACAAAAAAGTTTTTGTAAGATGAAATAAATGTTCTCTATTTTGATCCTATAAATTTGCATTTTGTAGTAAGGCTCTAAAAATGGAATATATAATCCAACAGAAATGATTATGAATTGCATTATATTATATTGACTCTCTATTTGAAATGATCTCCTGTTATTACACAGTGAATGTATCATTCAGTCTAGACAGCATGATTAGAATAAACAATGAAGATGCCAGTGGCTGTACTTGAGACTATGAAAACAGTGCAGCAGAATACTTAAGATTTAGGGGTCCCCTATAATATTTCAATACCTTGTGTGAGTAAAGTAAAATGAATTTGAATGAGTATTCAATTTGTTGCACCAAGATAGATTATTGATCCATACAGGACTTTACGTTGAACCAAACCCAATGTTATGAATATTTCATTTTTGTTCGGAAATAATGGTTAAATATAAGAAAAGAAGCCCCCCATCCCCAACACACACATACACACACACACACACACACACACAGAGACCGTAAATGTTGTGCACCGGACATCATTAATGTTAAATTCGGCCTTGGAAAGTGCCAATCTGGTCTAATGGATTCTTCTGTTATGAGAATATGGTCACTCAACATGTTTTTCTTTTTCTCCAAGAGACCCCCCTCCCCTGAATGAGAAAAATAAAAATTCTACCTCTCTCTCTCTCTCTCACTCACACCCGCAAACATCCCGTATAAAAGGGGTCATTTGTTACTTCCTTGGAAAGTGCCAATCTGGTCTAGTGGATTCTTCTGTTATGAGAATATGGTCACTCGACATGTTTTTCTTTTTCTCCAAGAGCCCCCCGCCCCCCGAATAAGAAAAATAAAAATTCTACCTCTCACTCACTCACCCCCCCAAACATCCCACATAAAAGGGGTCATTTGTTCCTTCGCTTGAAATTCAATGAAAAATTATAATTTCACAATACCTTCTTCAACTTTGAGAAGAGCAGTTCAAGCTATTTAAATTGTTCTTGGTTCCACAATGTTTCATCCAAGATATTCTTGAAGGAGAAAGTCAATACAGAGAGTCAGGTCCTTCTATTTCTTTCACTCTTTTACGTCAGAAATTGATTGGAGGACATAAGCAATAAACAAAATGTGTTCAATAGACCGAACAACCCTTCGAACAATTTCACTATATTTGAAAATACTAATGCAACACCCATTCCAAAGGTGCTTATTTAAAAGTATACACTTTATGGTGTGAGGGGCAGCCTGCCATAATTGTCACGTAAAATAATTTTGGATGAAATACTCAAGAACAACCATCAAAAATGGCAAAGGGCTCTATCATTTTTATATGTGAGCGTGTTTGTTTATTTATCTGATAGTGTGTTCCAGCACTCCTGGCAATACCATTCTGTCTACAGACTTGGAAATTGGCCTCAGTACTCCCCTAAGCCCCTTCTAAAGATTTTGATTTTTGGAAAAGAAAGATTTTTTTAATTTTGGGGGGGCCTTATTTTGATGGATTTAATGATACCATCTAGATTCTCCTGAATCTAAATATTTGTAGGTATTATTTTTCACTCTATTTCAGTTGTTTTCCAGTGGAAATCACAAGTGATGTCATAAATGGAATTCATTCTGACCATATTTATTCTTCGATTGAATTTATTCATATCACTCCAAAGGTTTTTCAATTATTGACCGTGATGGTGAGTTTTATCTATTTTTATTACATTTCTCGAGAATTGCTGACCAAAATACTTCAAACTGGACACTGTGCATCCTCATCAACTTTGTACAATGACCAGTGGTTGAATTATTATGGTGCACGTACAGAGATTTCTTCAGTTTTAGAGAGATATCAGAAGTTATGAGATGAGGTGCAGTCTACTGGGCCTATTCTGTACTCCCGGTAGTATAATCAACCCATTGACTGCAAATGAGAAAAATTTGCAGTGATAGTAATAACTATTAATCTTGGCCACCTGCCGCTGAATAAGTTAATCTCTACCCTGAGGCAAGAAAAGATTCATAAAAAAATGACTTGGATAAAATCATTCATTTTTTTTTTTCTTTGCTAGCGATTGAGGGGATTAGTCCTAGACAAATTGTTTGAAGCCTAATACAGTTACTTTTAAATAAATATCCAAAAGAGATTTTACAATGTATGTATATAAATATATGTATATATAATTTCAAAACGCTATTTAAGATGATCCACCATTATTACAATTATTACAGTTATCATTATAGCAAATGTATCATTTGGCCTAGACAGCACAAATAGAATAAACAGAGAAAATGAGTCTGCAGCTGGAATCAAACCTACTATCAATAGGTAACCGTGGTGTTGCTCTTGGCATTGATTTAAACATTTACCTTTAATGCAAAGGCCTGAATAACTGCTTCATCCCCAAATTCTCATTTTGTTCATTCACTGTCTATATCTGCTCTATTTGTTTCTCAATACGAACAATTATATCAATAAGAAATGGAGATATGATCCGCCAGAAACAATTATGAATTGCATTGCATTATATTGACTCTCTATTTGTAATGATCTCCCATTATCACACTGTGAATGTACCATTCATCCTAGACAGGGTGATTAGAATAAACAATTGAAATAGGACTGCTGCAAGAATTGAACGTCAGTGAATAAACAAAATGAGAATTTGGAGATGAAGCATTTATTTAGGCCTCTGCATTCCTGGTGACTGTTTAGCTCAATGGTAAGAGCAACACTACATTAAAGTGGCTACCTATTGGTCACATTTCTTAATAATATATATATATATATATATATATATATATATGAAAATTTACTGTAGACCAACAAATGGTTTTTGTCCAGCTAACCTGCCAACTGGACAACTTTTTGCTTGTCTGTGGCTTCAAGTACCCCAAGTCATATTTTGGGGGTAACAACCTCTAAAATTTGCATGAGGGCACCATCTAAAAACCTTTTTTTTTTTCATCTCTCTGTTCATTTTGGACCAACCATGCCCAAATCTTCTGCTAGTAATTTTTAGATAATTTTTGATAAAAGATCTATTTTGGAGGATAATTTTTTTAGATTATTAGTTCTGATACACGGTGTCTGCACTGATTCATTTGTGCTAGGTACGGATTTATATATATAGTAAGCTCTCGTAACAGCACTCATTCTTATGAATTGGAAATAACACCCATTATAAAAGCATATTTGTTTTGATATTCATGCAAGACTATTCTTTTGGATTATATCTTTTCCTGAGCAAATTAAAAAATAAATAATTTTATTGCTGTATTTTTTAATTTGTGTGCCATATTTTCTAATCCACCCATTATAATGATAATAACAATAATAATAATATATATATATATATATATGTGTAAGAATTACTCAGATATATACCAGGTGAATATCAATATTTTTCTGTCTAACATGCCTTGTTGCTGCTTTTTAGGCACTGTTTATATATGCTTGCAATTCTTATTTTCAGATATTAATAGCATCATTTACTTTGATAGATATTGAGCATTGTAATTAAAATACATTATGAACTATATATCTATAAATATATATATATGTATATATATACTGGGTGGCTTTTTGTCCAGCTAGCCATTGATAGTTACGTTGTTCCTGAGATGGTGCTCAACTATCATAGCCTTGTACCAGACTAAACTAAGTCTGGGATATGTATGTGAATAATAAGGAATGAGATAGATTTAGGAGTAAAAGTATATGGAGACTTTATTTGTTAATGAGATAATCCATAAATGAATTAATTGATATGCGGTACATATGTTTCGGGAGGGTTTCATATCTTCAGTTATATGAGTGTACCTTTTATTGGTTGAAAAGTTTTCATAGAAAACCAATTTCACATCAGATGTTTTGCTTTGGAAGCAAAAATGCAAATTAAGACAGAGGGTACCTTTTAGGTCATAATGGTCAGTCCAGATTGTATTCTGTCAGTGGAGAAATCAGTATTGGTATGCTTGGATTTCCTGCTGGAAGCAGTAGCAGCAATTATGGGTATTTTATTGACTGTGCAGCTCAGAGGGCACATAGGTTATCATGGATATTGGGGAGCTGGATTGTGGTTTAGTATTAGACTGTGTTGGTACTTGATATGTAATGGATGAGACTGTCTCCAGATGGTGGGTAAGGGGGTCCTTGTTTAAATGATGGAATATCTTTAGGGAAATGTGTGTTCTGTATTCTCAATGGTCATAGGGCTTAGTTAGATCTACAGTGTAAAGAATAATAAGATGGTGAGTATAAAGTAATTATGAGGATTTTGGTGTTATAGATCAGTGTGGTAAGAGTTGTTAAGTTTGGTGTTGAGTCCTTTAGGAAAGAGAATTTCAAGTTAGTTAATCCACATTTCATCTTGTCATTCTTGAATTTTTTTGTGTCTGCAAGTATTCTTTCAATGAAATTGTGACTGGAGGTACAGAAGTATAGTTCTACTAGGAGTTGGTTTGAATTATTGGGTGATTTAATTCTGTACCAACAGTTATTGAGTCGAATGTTGAATTGCCATTTGGATTTGCCTATGTACTGCAATTTGCATCTATGATATTATATATCAATAACATTTTTTCTCTGACAATTAGAATTATGGTGTATGTAGAAAGTATTGATAATGGTAGAGCCAGTGAAGGTGTTGGTGTGCTTAAGGTGGTTACAGCATAGAATATTTGTTTTGTTGCCAGGTTGGAAGAATTTAATGGTTTTAGGGGTGCCGTTGTGTTGGACTTTATTGTTTATTATATTGTTACTGCTAATCATGTCTTTGATGCTTTTGGATCTGCTGTGGGCAATGACACACGGTTCTAGGAATGTTTGTTTAAGTTCTGTTTAAAGTGTAAGCATTTTCCATCTCTTATTAATCATTTGTGACAGAGGTGGGAGGGAGATATGGGTGGTATGGGGTCAGGTTTATCTGAGAGGGTGTGAGGGTTTCTTCTCTGGGTATTGTATTGGCCTTTTTTATTTGGTTATTTATATCCTCCAGTGAATATCCTCATTTTGTTAAATGCTGTAATAGGTTATAGTTGTGTCTGTTGAGTTCACTATCTGTAGAGCAAATTCTCCTAATCAAAAGTGCTTTCGAGGGCTAGAATGCCGTCTTTGTGTTTGATATTAGATTATAGAGATTTCACGTCCATAGTGACTATAAAATGCTTTCGCCTGGGACTGTTTTGATGTGTTTGATTTTGTTTAAGAGGTCAGTGGTGTTTCGTATGTAGGATTTGACTTGCGTCGCTAAGGGTGGGATGTAGTTGTCAACATATTTCAATAGTTTGGTGGTGTGGCAGTTAGTGGAGGAAATGACTGGTCTACCTTGGTTATTTGGTTTGTGGTAGAACCTAGCTGGTTTCATGGAAGTGAGTTAAAGAGTATCAAGTGTTCTTTTATCTATAATGTTATTGTTGAACGTCTCTTTTAGGGAGTGAGTTTTTATGTCATTTGCAATCTTTGCAAGTAAATACATCACTTAATTCGGTCCTACTGACCGTCCAGTTCCACATGGGGCAGGGCTAAAGCATCTGGGTCTGAAACGAAGGTTTCAACCCTACGTAGCTGTACTGGAAGGGATATTGGATGGTCTATAGCCACACTGAAGAGTTTTGATACAACGAAACAGCTGTCTGTGGATGACACAATCATTAATATATATATATGTATATATATATATATATATTGCAAATGACTGAAATTCCTATCATTCTCAGGATAAGAAATAATTATGAGTCTTTTCAACATGTGTCAGATAATGTGTTGATGTGACCTTGTTTATGGTATTTAACATCATCTTAGAAAGAACATCATTGCCTGGTGGTCCGATTGACAATGCCTGCCCAAAATATTATCTTTTATTTCAATCATCTCCACCCAGAAGCAATAAAAGATTAATAGAAAGAATGTAGATAAAATCAATGTCTACAAGCAATTAGGGGTGGGGAGGGGATTATCCCCAGACAAATAGTTAAGCCTGATGAGAGGAAATCCATGTCAATCACATATAATTAACCGTTTGAAAGATATTTCATGGTGTGTATGTTTATGTATATATAATTATAGAAGATCATAACGATAGGCTCTACATGTGTTTCGTGGTTGACTTGAAAAATGGGTAAACCATGAAACACGTGTAAAGTCTGTTTCGCTGATTTTTTATAATTATAATATTGCTCTGTTTTGGTTTAAAAACTCATCTGATACATTGAGCACGTTTTCCATAAATATTTGATCATGGAAATTCAACCACACTCCGTTTGTATAACAAGTGGTTGTTTAGCTCAATGCTGCAAGCAACGCTTCGTCAAGGCAGCTACCCTATCGATCGTAGGTTCGATTCCTGCAGCAGCCTCATTTTCTTTGATTGTTTTTTCTATTCACATTGTCTAGGCCAAATGATACATTTACCGTGTATTAACGGGAGATCATTTCAAATACAGTTTCTGTATAATATAACATTATCTTTGATCATTTCTGTTGTATCTTATATATACATTTCTTAATATATACATCAACATTTTTTGCCGGTTTAAGTTTCTGGTAAGTTTTTATAATTCATTGGATGGTGTTCTCTGATATCCGGTTTGAATGGATGCATAAATTTTTCCAAAATTTATGTATTTTCTTAACAATTTCTCGGGTACTCTCAACCATCACTAGTCATTTTTATTCAGACTAGATGTATAAAAAAACATCCCCGAAAACTACAAAAATTTACAAAGAAATTGAACCGTCAAAAATTGTTGATACTATACAACAAAACTTGCATAAAGGAAAATTACTGCTTAAATATTCAAAATATACATGAGTGATAAGTGTGTAGATACGATATCTGACAATATTACTGAGCAGACAATATGAAAAATAGTATTTGAATCGAGTTTATTAGAGAAAGGGGCAATTGATGAGGAAAGAAATAGAACAATAAGAAGATGTATTGAATCTGTATCTGAATGTACAAGAATGGAACATAGACCAGGATTTTTCAACATTTCCCTCACCTATCCAAATTAATTCTAAAACAACAATATCAGTGAACATAATCATTTTGAAATAGGTTAAAAAACTTCTAATCCCATCATTCAAAACTTACTATACACACACATACACACATACAATAACTAACCATTTTATATCACGAAAACATAACCCTGAAAATCCTATATAATCTTTGTTCACGCACCCGTCCTATTTTTGAATACATGGATCCATTTTTTGTTTGGTGGTTTCTCCATGATTTGAAATACTCAGCATTTGTGCTCACGTGCTATAATATTCATCATCATCATCATCATCATCATCATCATTGTCATCATCATCAGACTTTTAACGTCCAACACAGATCTTCCCCAGGATTCACCACAATTCTCTATCGCGGGCGTCACGGAGCTAGTATTATCTAAATCTATCTAGTTCATATCTCCATTTTGTATTCTGTTGGCCTCGGTTTCGCATGTAAATTCTAGGGATCCTTGTTGTGAGTCGTGATGTCCATCGGTTGTCTGCCATTCTTGCAACACGGCCTGCCCATTGCCATTTAAGTCTTCTAATAGATTCTATGATGTCTGGGACTCCCGTTTTCTTCTTTATATACTGTGCAGTCTTGTGATCCCTCCATGTGAGGCTGAGCACGATTCTTTCATGTGTGCGTTGCATGCTTCTCAGTTTGCAGGTCTGTCTCTTGGTTAGGTTCCATGTTTCAGCTCCATAAGTGACTATTGGGAGGATGCATTGGTTATACCCCCTTCTCTTTAGGATTAATGGGATCTTCTTATTTTCTAAGGTTGAGCTTGCTCTATCAAAGACTTGCCATCCTAGTGTGATTCTTTGCTTGATTTCTTCTTCTTTTGAGGGTCTCATGGAGATTCGTTGTCCTATGTAGATGTAGTGGTCTACTTTCTCCAGTTGATATTTATTCGAAAGAAGAAACCTTTCAATATTTTTGATTCAAAATAACTACCCTGATAACACTGAAAGACGAAACATGTGAGTATAATAAACTTGCAATAAATACAACTATTTTCCATATTTTCCTCTTAATTACATACATAAATATAATGAGGATTTGCTTTACCTCTTTGTCACGGCGTTTCTCCCTTGTAATAATATCCACCCTGCTAAAAATAGGCTTTAAATATTTTACTCTAAACGGTTTTAGACTATAATTTCCAAAGAATTCAGTAATGTTGAAGCACAATCATGCATTTTAGGAGCTCAACAAGAAGTAAAGTTTAGAATATTGCAGTATTGAAGCTTAAAACTGCTATCATTATTGTATCATAAGTTGTTTACCTAATTTAATCTAAACAAGTCATTTTTTTTGCATTCAGTCCATTTATTTTGATAGTGATTCTATATACTTTTTAGTATTGATATATTGCACAAAAGGTAAATCAGAAGGTCTTTTTATTAAAAAAAAAACTGCTTTGTAAACTGAACCATTTTTTAACCGACACCCATTCAATAATCTTGACTACTATTTACTTTCATAAAGCACATAGCATTACTTATTTGCTACCCAAGTATTAGGATGCCTATCATTAAAGAATTAACAGGCAAAAAATAGGTTTAAACTGAATCCTAATTGATAGTTTTTAATTAAGAAAAGGCTACATTTAATTTGCATAGTGATTGTAAACAATACTACTGGTAACGCTAAGTCAAGAAGTTACTCTCATCATAACTACGCTTTTTATTTGAATTTTCTAATCCTTTTAAATTTGTCTGCAGTAAATAAAACTTGAAAAAGGTTATCCTTAGCTATATGGAGTCCAAGCCCATAAAACATTAAATCATTACTTAACTTGAGGTTTTATGACAGTAGGCTTCATGTATCTTTGGATAACTCCCCTTAGGGCAAGTAATTTCTAGTGTATACTCACTTTGGTGTCCAAATATATTGAAAACAATATATATCCGTGTGTTTTTGAGTGAGTAACTTGATGACGTTATGACGTCAGTTATTGCGAAAGTAAAGTACGTAAATCGTTGCCCGACAACAACAGTTTGAGACAGCGATTAATTTTTTTTTGAGAGTGAATAACACTTTTCAAATTCCTCTCACACAGAAAAACAAGAAGGACCAACCTTATACAAGGCCCTATGCCCCATCTAACGTAGCATAATGACTGATATTTGATCCTTCAACCCAATACTAAGTCCAACTATCCATCAACAGACAATCTCAAACAGGCTCTCAGCCTATCCACTCACAAAACAGAAAGCTCCAGTTCTATTGATTTTCTCTTCATTTCTCTATCCTGATGATGATGTGGGGGTCATTTCCTGCAAAACGGCCGTAAATAAATACCTATTCACCCGATCTGTTTTCCTCACTGTCTATAAAGATTTTCACTATCATGTCGGCTCTAACCTATCCTTCAATAATCATACACACTTATATATACACATTCGTATATGTACATATGCAAATGACACACATATTTATGCATATATATATATATATATATATATATATATATAAACACACACACACACACATACACACACACATACACACACACACACACATATATATATATATATATATATATATATATATATATATATATATATATATATATATATATATATATATATGATTTTGACATCCGGTGAATATTAACTTTTTGTTATTTACACTTTTTGATATTTACTATTTACTTTGCCAATTTCGCTTCTTTTAGATTTAATTTTTAGCCTTACTGTTAGAGGGCGCCAGAAAGAATTTGAAATCTCAAATGGTGCCAGCCTTTGAAAAGGTCAAGATCCATTGTCCGTGATCTTACAGCTATTATATATGAAAAGGCATGGTTGGTGTCTCAAGTAGGTGCTTGATTTCACCATTCCAGTTAAAGGCTAAGATTTCAAATGCTGATCATCCTTCACCAATTGGATGATCGGCGCTACACATTCTTATTTCCTTTACTTAATAAATATCCACGACAAAAGTAAAACAATGTTGGTCAATTTCGATTAAAGGAAAGGATCTCATAAAGTAATATGAAATAATTGGATCACTGTAAGTGATCGAATTTTGAAATGAATGATTGAAGAAATTTTGAAATACTTTTTTAGATTCGTGTTATGAATTTTGTAAAAGTTGGCAGTCAAGACTTGACGTCATCTATATACACCCAGTTCCAGAGTGTACAAAAATAATCGATTGACTGATTCCATGCGTTTTTTTTTGTTTTTGTTTTTTTTGTTCTTTTTTTTTACAAAATACCCCTTTCATAATAAAATTCATTCAAAACTGAATACTAAAAAATTATTGAAAAATTGGTTCATTTTTTTGAATCCATGTGAAAAGATCACGTTACTCCTTTTCACCTTTGAAAGTGTAAACATTGTCTGGTCGAACATTCGAAGGACAAAAAACGAGTGAAAAAATCGACAAAACGACGAACACTTACCATAGTTTTTAATTTAGTAAATACTGTCCTGCAAACTATGCAAGATTTCAGTCAAAGTAATGAAAAAATCGACAATGAAAGAAAAAAAAGCGTGATTTTCCAATGTTATGGATATACGCTGATAACGTCAGACTTTGTCGGTCTACTGTTCGCAGACAAAAAAAAATGAATAATTCGAGGAAGTCATCATCATCATCATCATCATCATCATCATCATCATCATCATCATCATCAGTCTTTTAACGTCCATTGTTCGACATAGACCGTCCCCAGGATTTGCCACAATTCTCTATCGTGGGCGTTGCAGAGCCAGGATTATCTAAATCTGTCTAGTTCATATCTTGTATTCTGTCGGCCTCGGTTTTGCATGTGATCTCTAGGGATCCTTGTTGTGAGTCGTGATGTCCATTGGTTGCCTACCATTCTTGCAACATGGCCTGCCCATTGCCATTTAAGTCTTCTAATAGATTCTATGATGTCTGGGACTCCCGTTTTCTTCCTTATATACTATGTTGTCTTGTGATCTCTCCGTGTAAGGTTGAGCATGATTCTTTCATGTGTGCGTTGCATGTTTCTCAGTTTGTGAGTCTGTCTCTTGGTTAGGTTCCATGTTTCAGCTCCATAAGTGACTATCGGGAGAATGCATTGGTTGTATACTCTTCTTTTTAGGATTATTGGGATCGACTTGTTTTTGAAGGTTAAGCTTGCCATCCTACCTAGGGTGATTCTTCGCTTGATCTCTTCCTCTTTCGTGGGCTTCACAGACATTCGTTGTCCTAGGTAGATGTAATGGCCCACTTTGAGTGTTGACATGTAAAGGTCAGTCTCACACATGCTTGGCTATTGACAAACAGGTGCTGGATGGCTTAAACTATAAAATATTTTAGATACTGAATTATTATGGATATTTTTCAGCTTCAACGAAAAATGGTATTTGACCTGTTCTCTGGTGAAACTGATAAATTATAACCGAGCAGCATTAAATTGGCTCAAATGAAAAAACGTTTGGTCATGGATTTTTTAAAAAATTTCCTTACATTGGATGATTTTTTAAAAATCAATTCTGGGAAGTGTTGACCACTTATTTGATTTTATTACGATTCTGTGAGAAATTTCTTCTGTTTAAAAGGATTTCTATACAAGAACTGCACGCTCCACATTGCAGACATTTTCACTTTATTCGTCTGGTCTGTGAATTATCCGATATCTGATCAAGATGGCTACATCTAATGTGGGTCTCCTCTTTCTCTCTGATTAGGACGAACACAGCTGGACCAAATATGCCACGATCAACCAAACAATCAAGAGGAACTTGATGTGTTTTTACTTTCACAAATAGCCTCTTTCAGTTTTTGAACAGGCATCCAATCTTTTCTTTCATATCAACTTCGTATTTACCTGTGCCCGGTCGCCAGCTGCTTCAAGCCTGCTCTTAAGGACTCCACCAGACCAGGCCATTCACCTCGTAGGGAAGATGATCAATCATTGAGAATCGAGGTCGCTGGCGACAGGACTAAACAAGTATTTACTGCTTATAATCTACAAACACTTCATTACTTTTTAATCTCAGTGAAAATATACATCGATGTATTTAATATTTCTGTGAGATGATTTTTTTTTTAGAAAAGAATCTACTGAAATCGTTTCAGTGGAAGAGTACGTTGTTTCAAGTGTTGAGTAAGAGATATTTTTGGCAAATCCACAGATTTCCCGTGTTGCATTACCACATTATTGCATCAGTCGAATGAACCAATGTCAAGTCTTCAGAAGACCAATTACAGGGTGACCTCGTATCTGACTAAACTAAGCTTAGTGAGAATGTGCATTGCATTACCCTCATATTGCAAGATTTGTTGTTTTTTTTTCATTTGGACATTAATAAGAAATCTACTATTTCTGCTTAGTCTTATCTACGTATCAATACCCCCATCTAGTCACATATACCGACCTCTACCTTAGTCCGGTCATATCTACCCATTTCTACCTCAGTCTGGTCCTATTTACCAATCTCTTGGTCTGGTCATATATACCAATCTCAGTTATGTCATATCTATATATTTCTACCTAAGTCTGGTCATATCTACCTATGTCTACCTAAGTCTGGTCATATCTACCAATGTCTACCAAAGTCTGGTCATATCTACCAATGTCTACCTCAGTCTGTTTATATCTACCAACCTGTCTTTCTACTTCTATCTAAATCCAGTCATATCTACCATTCTCAGTTCTGTCATGTCTACCGAAACTTACCCCAGTCTTTTCATATCTACCAGTCTCTACTTCAGTCTAGTCATATGTACCAATTACAGTCCGGTTATGTCTACCTATTTTTACCTCAGTCTTGTCATATCTACAAATCTCTACCGGAGAATGATAATATCACTTTGGCTCTATCAAAATATATTTGTCGGTCATCGACAGATGTTGCTCATGATTCAATTTTACCATATCTCTCTCACTCTCCCACTCACTCTCTGTCTCTGTCTGTCTGTCTGTCTGTCTCTATCCATCTATCTATCTATCTCTCTCTCTCTCTCTCTCTCTCTCTATATATATATATATATATATATATATATATATATATATATATATATTCTACTCTCTCTTGCGCGCTCTCTCTCTCTATATATATATGTATGGGAAAGTGATATATCCAAGTTTTCACTCACTTTTGCATCAACCATAAATGAATGCAATTTTTGTCAAGATATCTGGCGATGAGACAGAACGCTAGGAGATGGATTCATACTTATCCAAAGGGTCTTAAAATCAGTATAAACAGCCTTATCCGGAAACCGACTCGGTTCGCCGATTCTATTTTCTACTCCGCATAACACCCTTGTTTCTCCACCATATTCGACTTTGTATTCTATTATGCCCACATGAAAACAAAATGCATTAATAAATAACCTCTTGTTACTTTGAAAGATATTTTTTTAAAAACTTAGAATTTTAGTTGATGTGTTAGACGTATCAGTTTAGCACAGTCGGTAAGAGAGCCACCTACCGAAATGTTAATTTTATATATCCCAAATAAAGACGATTAATACTACTTTTGTATTGTATATAATCAAATTATTACATAGATTTTCTTATATATGTAAGGCTTGTCAGTTTGGTAAGGGAACTGCCTACCGCTCACTTGGTTATGATTCCAAATCACGGTAAGGGAATCGTAATTTTACGTATTGGTCTGGTTTAACGTGACGGTATAAGCAAAACAATGAAAAGTTTACACCCATATTTGTATATCTTTATTGCAATGGACCTAATACCAAAAACGAAGGAGAAAAAAATCTACTAAAGAAGGATTTATGACTGAATAACCTCACATGGACAGCATAGTAGCTGACTAATGTATATAAAAAACATTTCCGTTTTAGTGTACGCGTATACGTGACAGACGAGACAAATAAATCTTTTACACCCGGATTTGGCTTGAGGAACGCGGAAATGTTCAATCATTTATAATGTAGTATATATAAATATGTACGTGTAATTATGACTAGCATTATATTATATAGAAACTCTTTTTTTTAAACGATCTCCCATTATTACACGGTTAATGTGTCACTTGTCCTTGACAACATAAATAAAATAAACGATTTAAGAAAATAGGGCTGCTACAGGAATCGAATCTATGACCGTTGTCTAGGCCAAGTGATACATTAACCGTGTAATGACATGATATCATTTTGAATGAGAGTTTTTATATAATATAATTCAATTAATAATCGTCCAATCGGATCATATATATATATATATATATATATAGTCTGGAAATGTTTACAGTTTCAAACACTAAACACATTAAAAACGTTTTCAATTTTTTTGTGTTACTTCAGTCACTTATTTCCTAATATCTGTTAATGTAATTTACGTAATTTTCTTCGGTAGTTTTATTATATTTCATATATACTTTATTATGATGGTGCCATGTGTAAATTTTCTCTTGTTGGGATTATCATTTACCATGTAACGGTTTCGAGTATTTAAAAAAAAACAGTTATATTAGCATGACACCTCAGCAGTGTTGATCAAACACCACCTCCCTTTCAGCCATGATTTTGATGTAAAGCTTAAGTTATACATGTAGTTTGGTATCTTTTATAGGGTATTATCGTAATGTATTGTATATGGATGTTATTTTATAAAACAGATCATTTTTTTTTTGACACAGGGCTTACTCACGTAGGTTACCCCCAAAACGCATCCAAAGATCAGGGATCAGTAAGTATCACAGACGTAACTCGTTTTTGGTGTCACTTCTATTGAGTGTTCACCCATGTGATTTTTATCTATTTATCATAAATAACCATAATGTATGAAGATTTATTCATTCAATATAAATAACTATTACGTATAAATTTTATCTATTTATTATGAATAACTATCATGTATTCATTTTATTTATTTATGATGAATAACTATATATGTACATTTTATTTATTCATGATAATTAACAATATATGTATGTATTTTACCTATTTGTGATGAATAAGTGTATATATATATATATATATATATATATATATATATATGTATATAGATTTTACTTATGTATCATGAATAACTATGTATACATTTTTGTCGTTTCTAATAGATAACTATTTTTGTACAATTTATTCATTTATAGTAAATGATTTTTTTATATTTTAACATATATATATTTTATTTATAATAGATAAATATATCATATTTATGTAATTATACGAATCATGGATATAAATATGCAGCAAAATATGTGTATGTACAATAAATTATGTATATATATAAAAAATTATATTTTTATATAATTAAATGTATATATATATATATATATATATATATATATATATACATATATATATATATATATATATATATATATATATATATGATATATTGTATATATGATGAGTAAATGAAATATGAATAATATAATATATATAATAATATATGTAATAAATTATGCATGCAAGAAATTCTTGACATAAATATATAAATATAATAATTATATTTATTGTAAATCATATATATATATATATATATTCAATAATTATATATACATGATAAATCACGTATATAAATAAAAGTCATATGTAATGAATTATATATACATGGCGAATCAGAATCAAAAGCTGTAATGCCATCTAAATCACCAGATTTATATTAGCTTTTACTCTTCATGTTATACCTGACTTTCATAGGGAGAAAATGACATCGTCTTCTTTAAGGAGGCATGAGTACAATTAAATGACTTTAGTAGCTTTCTCCAACATAATAACTACCTGTTCCCGATTGTTTCTAAAACGGGAAATAATAACAGGTAAGAGCTTTAGTGAAACATAACTAAAGGATTTGTTGTTAAAATATCGGAAAGCTGTTAAAAAAAAACAACAAAAAAACTGCATCTTGCAACCTCTTTACTAGAGTTGGTCCCTTACGTGATAAGGGTTTGACAAAAGTTTGTGTGTACAACATCCTGTGCCGGTATGAAAAAGTACATAAGGGGAAAACCAACCGTTCCCTTAAAGTTAGACTCATGGCACAAAGGAAAGCCACTTGTCAATTTGGCTCAGTTGGTAAGAGAGTCGCCTAGGAATCACTTAGTCGTGATTATGATATCTTCGTAATCTCCTCTTGGATTCATTTTACCTTTATAAGATGGTTGCAAGATTGAGTTACTGCAATGAGTTCTGTGTACGATTCACAAACACGAATTTCAACCACTCCTCTTAACGTCAGGCACAGAGGGTGATATAAATGCCATACTTCTTTCGCAATTCATTTCATCAGATTTTTCACAAACCTAATGACGTATTCCTGACCTCACCGTAACCCACCTTAGATGACCTAATCAACCTATGAATTTCCTCAAACATCGTGAACTTACCAGAAGCTCTGGTAAGTTCAGAAACTCGCATTTTTATAGAAAAATTATAAGCATCTACATCTATCTTTATAAAAGTCATGTATGTAATGGTCTTTCTGGTCAGAGCCATGTTATTACCTAAAAATTATAATGGATTGGTCCATGTGAAATACATTAACATAGCCAGTAAAATTATAAAAGGATTGTAAAATGTGATTGCCTGTTGTCATAACGCTACAGAAACGCCAATCGTTTGAAATTAAACTAAAAGAAAAAAGGGTGTTTGTGTGAGTGAAAAAATGCTTAATGCTTGTTTAATGTTAAAAAGGTCTATGAGAGGTCTGATTTGAGACTTCAGGTCCGATCACCCTTTAACCCAGCTTGAGTTGAGTTGAGACTTTGAAAAAGAAATTTAAATTGGGATACTTGAATTATTATACATAAACCACCCGAGAGAATAGGTAAAAAAAAAACCTCACATTTTATTTCTCGATATGGTCAGAAAAAAAGGCCCCTTGTTTCCAGAATATGAACAGGTTGGGGCAGCTACTACAAAAGAATTTGTGGATGACCAGCTTAATCTCCAGATGGGTTTCAGCTACTACCTTCATAAAGACCCTTCCACCCATCACAACTGTTAATATCCACAGCTCACTCCAGCCCTTCTCATCTGAGCTAGTCCACCCCAATAAATAGCTTCGGTCTTCCTTTGTCCTGTCAGCCCCACTTTTGGGATACCATCTATCACAGAGCCTTATCCTTTCACCATCTGACCTAATTTTGCTACATCTGAGTACAGGGTGAGTCAGCAGTTAACACAAGGAGAATGGACTTTGCAAGGACTCCTAAACAAAGAACCATGCAACGTGCACGGGAGAGAGTCATGCTGATCATCACATGGACAGCATAGTATATTGGGGGAAAACAGAAGTCAGCGAAACTCAAATGACAATGGGCTGGTCACGTTGCAAGAATGGCAGACAACTGCTGGACATCACGACTCACAGCGCGGACCACTACAGATGATATGCGAACTAAACAAGTTTAGAAAGTACTGGCTCTGAGACGCCCGAGATAGAGAGGTCTGGTGATCTGAGGGAGGACAAAGGCTATCAACGGGCACTAAAATACTGCTGCTGATGATGGTGATATGCCACTTATACATAAAATAGCCCTACTGACCATTGACAACCTCTTTCTTCCTGATTTACAATGCATTTCTAATGTAAAATCATATAATGACCCTGTTCTTTCAGTAACACTTTCATTAATTCCTGTACACTTATAATCCTTTTTTCCTGATTTTCAATAAATCTTATTGTAAAATCAATAGCAATGCATTTACGTTACGCACTTGGTAGCATTATTCTTTTAGTGATGCTTACTTTTATTCCTGACCCCACGACAATCCCTTTCTTTATAGTCTTCGATGCACAAAATACTGAATTAGGGCTAGAATCTACCTAAACAAATTTTAGATTTAAAATGGCAAAAATTCAGTTTTTAATCATCAAATATTTCCCTATTGTTTCAAATATTTTGGTTGTTATAGCAAAAAATGACTAATGCTGAACGGTGGTACTGGAGTAGAGTAGAGGTAAAGCCAATGGGATATGATAAGAAGAGCTGAGTCTCAATTTTTTGTATCCAAGATCGAGTCGAAAAATATGTACAATTTTTCTCTGAAAAACACTCAAAAATGATGTCATTATCATCAGTCCGTTAACGCCCGTCGTTGGACATAGACCTTTCCCAAGATTCGCCAGACCTCTCTATCATGGGCATTGCAGAGCCAGTACTTTCACTGGAGCGATCTCACCACTAACACTGATATCCTCAAGTCAGCCTGAACCACAAGCATTGGGGCTACGCTGCTAAAGACCTAACTGCTATGAGAAGTCCACGTGATGACGATTGAAAACTACTGCCTCCCAAAAAACCCCCAGTTCGGAGAACTAGTATCAGGTCGTCAGAGAAGTGGGGGACACTCAGAAGAGATACAAGGACTCGTGAAGAAGGGCCCCCATCTCTTGTGGAATCAAATACTGTCGGTAGGCAATAGAGGCTTCCGACAGGTAGACATGCCGATACAACGTCTACAAGGCAACCTCCTGCACCGAAGCAAACCATAGAGCTAGAGCGGAAGATATTGGCAGCATTGCCAGGATTTTTTCTGCAATGGTTTCTGAAAAGCCCACCCTTCCCGTACGCTGACCAGCCTTCCTTCCTCAGACATGAGAAAAAAAAACTTCGAAATCTTCGTTCGCGAAGCCAAGCCATGAATAAATGAATGTTTTCAGGTGTTTGTTAAATAAATCCCCCTCTTGATATCACGTTTAACATCAGTAGCTAGTTATAAATCATTCTTCGAATGCAAAGCGTAGCATATGAAGTCGGTCCATATACAAACGCAATTATCAACAGCTGTCCGATCCCGAGAAATTGCATTTAAAGCTTTTCGTATAGTCTACTTTTAATGTACCAATTCATTTGATGACAATCACAAAAATATTGGTCAACCGTAGCCTTGAGAGATGGCAAAGGGTTCTGTCTTTTTTATATGTGATTGTGTGTGTGTGTGTGTGTGAGTTTATTTGTTCGTTCCATCCTCCCTGGCCGTACTGTTTTGTCCACAAACATGGAAATTGGCATCTGTACTCCTTTAAATTTTTCTTAACTCCTAGAAAAAAAAGAATTTTTTTTTGGCAGTGTTGGTGGTGGGGGGCTATTTTTGACGGGTTTATTGATACTTTTTTCATTCTGGAGAATCTAAAGTATTTTTTACTCTATTTTAGATGTTTTCCGGTGATATCATAAATAGAATTTATTCTTACCATATTCATTCTCCCGATGGACTCTTTTTACATGACTTCAAATTTTGAAGCTACGGCCGTTCAATTATTGTCAGTGATGGCGAATTGCCTTTATCGTTATTATCTCGTCCATCACAAGGAGTATAGAAATGGGTTTTGGGGAACTTATATACAGCAAGGTTTGGTTTTGGGAACCTTGTATACAGTAAAGTCTCCATTAGCAAAAATTGAACGTACAAAATCCTTGAAATTTAGAAGTAGATACACGCAATTCTATTCCCGATTACAAGTTTTAAAACATGTAAAAATGAACAAGAAAGAAGGAACTCCCGGAGAATTCTATACCTATGATTTATTCATTTATTTTTTGTCGCTCGCAGCTAGGTCCGCCAGTAGGAAGGGGGCTTTGGCAAGCGTTTTGGGGCATAGTGTAGAGATTGTTCTCCTCGTCAGAGGAATGAACTGGATCGGCACGAGAGACTCTCAACATGATTCTTACACTTGGTATTCTCAGACTGTGTGTTACCCATTGAGGCACTGACCAGACTCAAATGCTTGACTTCTTCCGTCGTACGAGAACCAAAGTATCCAACGTGATTTGGCCGTAACATGCTTATTCAAATGTATCTTTTTAAATATGACATTGGCATTTGCAGCTTAGGTATTTTAAGTTCAAGTCAGCCTATACTTAGTAAATTTAACTACGCCGTTATCACAGCAAAATAATAAGTACCTTTTGTTGGATAAGCCCGAAAATCTTCACATTGCGTTGAGTGGCAGTGAAGGTCTTTATATGTTGATGGAAAGAGTATTGATGAGTTGTGATTGGATTAATATGTAAAATGAAGATAAAACAAAAGACACGGGTGTATTCAATGAAAGAGACATGTTTATTGCTGCATTGTGGGTAGGTGAGTGACGTCACAGTGAAGAGATGTAATTGTCTCTCACCGTTGGTATTATTAGATGTTAGTCGCGGTATCAGCTTTCTTGGTTAGTAGGAGCATACGGGCATGTAAGAAAGGTAGCCGTCAGTGCAACCAGAGACAAGCCGTGAAAACGTCGTAATTTTAATTTGTTACTGGTACTTGAGTTCCTGGATGACGGGGCAAGAAAAAAGTACTGCATATTGTTGAATAAAAGATGAGTCATTTTTTTTTAAATGTCCGGAAATCAGCAGCTCATTTTATATTCAAATTAGTCAAAATGACCAATAATTTGGCCCCTGTGAATACAGTGTCGATAGACACAATGCATAATAATGAGTGATAATGCTCGTTGTTTGAAAACAGTTCATTACACTTCCCGTATGAAATGCTATGTAGGGAGAACACGATGCTTATTGTGTAGTATCCTTCTAAAATCATTTTTCAGTTAGATGAGAACTTCACTTTTACGACCAGAAAACAACGAATGATATTCTGAAGATAAAATAAATTTATTGTGACAGCTGATCAAGTGCTATTCAGGGTACGTATCACATGACGACGTTATGGGAAAATAACGGACTCGGCTTATATTTGAGTCTGTTGATTTTCTGAAATTTTATGAACAATTCAAAACCCCTCGTGTATTCACGATCGACTTATATAAAAAAAATATGTACGGTAATTTGTAAAGCTTCTTTGTGAAACTGATGCATCTTAAATGCTGTTAAATACGGTAAAGGTGTTTCAAACATGTTTTAAACCCGCAGCCACAAAGAAATGGACAAACTTCCATTTTCCACCCTGTTGTCACTAAAATCTTGCAAAATCTTTCTGAACAAACCTGGTAAAAAAACCAGCCTTGACCCAACAACTTCAAATCGTTATACCTAAAGTTGCCTGATGTCTTCTGCTACACAAAACCATATTTGTATGGTCTTGGGACCAAATTAAGTAGCTTCAGTACCAAAATATTCAAATAACTTGAAATCTATCATCAGACTAAACTTTGAAGAGATTTTTTTTTATCTATTGTTCATGTATATAAATCACGAATCATATCATTCGTGAGTTTGGGATTGTTATCTTTTGTAAATTTTCGTGAGTACCAAAACCTTATTTTTTTTAACAAAATAGCTTTGTTCAGTATCATATTTACTTAATTTTGGCCTCGAAAAATACCAATTGGCTACCCTGGCTAACCGGGGCTACAACTTACAAAATGATTGAAAAGAAAAGAAAAATATTGACTGACTAATTCAACGAAACCAACACTTACTTTCGTTTTTTTCTTTCTTTTTACTTTCCTTTTGGCTGGCAGATTTTGGCCTTGGACTACTTTCAATCGGCGCAGCAGACAGCGATTAGTGAAAGAAAAGGAAAAAAAGACCTTATGTTGTTTTGAGTGATATATCTTCTTTACCTCACAAAGCACAAACTGTCGTTGATCATTCGTGCAAAAAAGTGTTTATTTCAAATCACTTAAATTTAGTCTATTCTGCGTACATCATTATTATTTGCTTGCTTTCTTTTCTTTATTGCTTTATGTCAGGTACAAGTTTACTATTGTGGTCCCTAAATAGAAGTGTTGCGCTTCCTGCAGAGGTAATAGTATTGCTTTCTTTTTTTTGCATGTCACACTACAATCTTGTCGACAATCCTATTTATACCTCATTAGGGTTAGGGCTAGGGTAGGAGTAGGATTTTTAAACCGGGACCACCATCTAAAGATTATGAGATGTTGGAATAAAGCAATACTACTATCTCTGTAGGGGAGGACCTATAGAGGCAATTGTTGGACTCCTAGATACTTGTCAATAAACAGAGTCCAGAACTCCCTTCAAACAATTCTACCATACTCTGGACGATGGAACATAAGAATCATCACAACTGGGAAATAACTATCATCGCTGAGCTTCATGGGGACACACCTTCTCCAAGAAGTCTGGCAATGAATGTATCGTGCGTAGAGGCCATCAGCCTCAAACAGGTTTATAGTGGGGGTAAAGGTTCAATTTCCAATGCAAGTTTGTGATAAAATTTGTTTATGGTATAGTGTTCGCGCTTGGCTTTTTTTGTGATTACCACCAAACAAAAGGCAAGAGAAGTGACTTATTAATCCCAAGCACGACAATGCTGCTAAAAGAGATCGGTCACGTGACGGTTTCAACTGTGTGGCAAATCACACCTGTCCTTTCTTTCTTTCTCCAAACTGATCCGTGGCCACAAACCATCCACACCTGTTGCTCTATCTTTATACATCCTCATTCAGATAGACACCTGTCATTCACTATTGATAAAAAGAAACCCAGACTTCCTAACAATTCTTCTAAGACACGGCACAAGAAATGAACATATTGATTTGCGATAAAAGAAAAAAAAACCTCCCACACCACGTTTGCAGGCTAAGAAATTCTCTCCTTGATTCTTCTGGCAAAGTTACTGGTTATTCATTGGGTGTCCCCAAAGTAATGCCCGATTTGTCCCAACAGTTATACCAGTTCTCAGTGAATAAACTATCGAATCACAGCAGCCCCACAAATGACTCACCCGCCCAACCAACCAAGTGGGCTACAAATTAGTTTCTCTTTGCTCGTCGGTGTATCTACGTCTCCAGACAACCCTGGTCCTATTTTGGGGGCTACAACCTTAAAAATCTGCATGAGTACACCACTAGGCACCATCTAGAACGTTTTGAACGTGAGAAAAATGGGATGCAGCTGACCGGAACACAAAAAAATACCGGATGCAAATGTCCAAGGACGCCAGTGCCCGGGGCGTAATTGTGTAGGATACAAACCCTAAAGTACCAACATTACTACTGTGTTGTGATTTCGATCCTAACTGTGCACCTCACAATTGTGGCCTTGTACCAGATTAATCTAAACCTGGTAAGAAGGACGCATATGTGTTCATGATAGATAGAGAAATGCTAGTAATATGTGATTGATTGATAGAGCAACAAACTGAAGATTATCATGTTAAAGGGGGAAGCAATATGGAACAGGTTTTCCTTTATTAGAGCAGGTTATTTATTAAAGTGTTTTTTTTTTAAAGTTTTTTTTTCGGTCTCTACGGTCACAACAATGTGCTGGTGTTTTTAGATAATCTTAAGATAAAAGATCTATCTCTTTTAGATGATTTTAGATATTTTTTAAATGATTAGTTCTAGTACCCGTGCAGGCTACGGCGATTTATCTATGCGAGGCACGGATGTCTCTTTAAACTAATATTCAGCACGCCAGCACGCCAAAAATTACTTCGACAAGCCTAGCTGCTGCAGGTCAAACTCCACTCCAACTTCTATTCTAACTGAAGATGATTTCTGCAAGTTTTGTATTGATATATATATATATATATATATATATATATATATATATATATATATATATATATATAATGATTAGGAAATAATAAAAATAATTTTTTTCTATAAATGTATTCATTCATAAGAATGAAAAAAGCCCGTGCGTTTTCGAATGATGAATTTTCTGAAAACCCAAGACTTTTCAATTGAGCTCAATCAGTAAGAAAGCCTTCTGGCAATCAAGGGATTAACACTCTTCATTTTGGTGAGGATTGTTCTTCTTGTTCTTGTTCTCGTTCCTGTGGGAAAATAGTCTTTAACAAAAATTTAAAACTCATGCAAATTTACTAGCGAAATGGAAAAAAATCCGTCCAGTTAACTAACCAAGTGCCTTGACCCTGTCTAGGGAAACATTCGTCCCTGCCCGGGCTTCGCATATCAGAAGGTTCTCCTCGTCTTGGAGTTCTGCAAGGTTTTTGCAACATGTGAAAATAGACTTAGAGCTGACAAGCATTCACCATACGCTAAGGGGAGGAGTCGGATTCATGCCTTTCACAGAGATATTAGTCTCAGTCTCAATCGGAGTTTAAACTCAGCTCGCCCATTCCATTTTCCTCGCTGTGAAATGATCGGACATCGGCTCCCCATTTATTTGGATGGGGTCTTCAATTTTACTTTAAATATTAAATAGTTGTTTCCCTTTGAATTAGTATTACTGTTGGGATAAATCAGGCGTTACTTTTGGGACTAGTTACCTATGGAGCTGAAACATGGAACCTAACCAAGAGACGGACCAACAAACTGAGAAGCATGCAATGTGTGCATGACAGAATCATGCTCAACCTCCCAAGGAAAGATCGCAGGACAGAATATAAGGAAGAAAACGGGAGTCCCAGACATCATAAAATCTATTAGAAATCTCAAATGGCAATGGGCAGGCCATGTTGCAAGAATGGTAGACAACCGATGGACACTACGAATTACAACATGGATCCCCAGAGACCGCATGCAAAACTGAGTCCGACAGAATACAAGATGAAGAGATGAACTAGACGAATTCAAAAAATACTGGCTCCGCGACGCCCATGATAGAGAAATGTGGTGGATCCTGGGGAAGATCTCTGTCCTAAGAGTGGACAATACATCAGATGATTATCATCATCATTTTCCAAGTACAGGAGTGGGCGTTTATATATTTTCATGGAAATATATGACTGCCTTAATTCGAATATAATGTTTAGCGGATTAGTCGAGTAGACCATGACGACTGTGTAGTGAGTTCGATTGTAACCAGGTGCTCCACAATTGCGACCTTGTGGCATACTAAGCCAATCTTAGAAAATACGTTGTACAACTTACATAGAATGAGAGATAGCAAGTTAGTCTATCAGACCATAACTGACGTATAGTGAGTTTGCTCCTAACTGAGCGCCCCACAATCGCAGCGTTGTGCTAGACCAAATTTAATAAATATTCTGGACTTACAAATAAGATAGGTTAACTGCATCAAAATTCTAAAGAAACAATTTTGTTTTTTTTAGTGTAAAAATAAATAAAAAGGTAATCACGAACCTTTTACGATCGTTGTTTTTGTCACAAAAAATAATTGAAAACGTAATTAGTAACTTAGTAGATAATGAAATAAGAACCTTTAATTTTCGTTTTGTTTTTGTTACATAAGTAGATAGAAAGATATTCAATGGAAACTCTATTTAATCAGAACTTCTTTTCTTTTTACAAAAAATGATAATTTCGAAGATATTGAAATAGAAACTTAGTTATTTCCGTTTTTGGTACGAAAGCAAATGTAATGAAAGTAGTTATAATTCAATCAAGAAATGTAAAATGTAATAGAAAAATTTTTTTTAAAAATAGTTTTGATGCAGTCTTTCTTTTTTTGATAACATTTTAAGTACTTTTTAAAACAAACATTTTTGTAACACAAACAACGAGAGTAATAAGTTTCTATTTCACTATCTACAGAAGTGATTTTTTTTATCTTGAAAAGTATGCCAGTAGTACGCATTGCTCGTGAGAAAAATGGGATGCAGCTGACCGGAACACAAAAAAATACCGGATGCAAATGTCCAAGGACGCCAGTGCCCGGGACGTAATTGTGTAGGATACAAACCCCAAAGTACCAACAATACTACTGTGTAGTGATTTCGATCCTTACTGTGCACCTCACAATTATGACCTTGTACCAGATTAATCTAAACCCGGTAAGAAGGACGCATATGTGTTCATGATAGATAGAGAGATGCTAGTAATATGTGATTGATTGATAGAGCAACAAACTGAAGATTATCATGTTAAAGGGGGAAGCAATATGGAACAGGTTTTCCTTTATTAGAGCAGGTTATTTATTAAAGTGTTTTTGTTTTCAGCTTATACTTAGTTGCAATGTGGGTCAAGCTAGGTGCAGCATATGTTTGAATCGTTAGCAAATAGACGAAAAATTGGCTTCGATAACAGGATGTACAGTGAAGTTGTTTTTCTGGTATTGGTCATGAAGTGAGAGGCTGTTTGGCCACTTTTGCCTTGTTTCAATTGGAATAAGTACAAGCTTGTGCCATTGGGTGCGACTTTATATATCAACACAAATCTATGCCTGTCTGTCTGTTCAACTACGTATCTATTCTCCAGACTTTTTACATCTATCTAGCATTGTTTTTGCTCTTGCTCATATGATGTCAAAAAGCAGCCAAGCATTTTCGGAGGATGAAATTTCGGAGCTGGACAAATTCATTAGGACTTAAATCAATTAATGAAAATGAACAATGAAAACAATATATATATATATATATATATATATATATATATATATATATATATATATATATATATATATATATTTTTTTTTTTTTTGTCTGTCCAGCGATCTATCAAAGTCTTTTCTGATATGCCTTGTTTTGACTTGTCTAATAGATCATCTGGCCTAGTCTATACACACACACACACACGAATACGTGCGATCGAATGTATGCGCGCACACACACACACACATATACATATATAGTACATATAATACAAAGTAGGTTTGCAGTATAGCATAATATAATGTAATATAAAGAAATGTCAGACAAGTGATGGATATATTTCATAGAATGAGCAATACATTCAACTTTATACTCCAAGAGTTGAATTGGCTTAGAGTAGAGCTAGAAATATAATAGGAAGTGGATTAGGTACACAAACAAGCTTATGTTTCTGGCCTCTTTAGGCGAAAAGGATTTGCCTGAAGAGGCCCAAAGAGAGCAGACGCATAAACTTGTCTCCACTTCCTATATGTATATATATATATATATATATGTGTGTGTGTGTGTGTGTGTGTGTATGTGTACAAAGTATGAATAAGTAATACAATATAATGCAATATCCGATGTTTAATGGGTTTATTTCATAAAGTGCTCGATTCATTCAGAAGAAGCCCAAACAGGGCAGCAACATAAATGTGTTTGTGCAGCGAATCCTTTCTTTCATATATATATATATATATATATATATATATATATATATATATATATATATATATATTGCGTTGTATTTTATTGAAACTTATTTGAAATGATCCCCTATCGTCACACAGCTAATATAACAGCCTCCACAACGTGAAGAGAATAAACAATTAAGGAAAATGGGGCTCCAGAAGGAAATCGTACCTGCCACCAATAGGGTAGCCGTCTCAACGTAGTGTTGCTCTTACCAATGAGCTGAACAGCCGCTGGTAATGCGTAGGCCCAATTAACTGTGTCTACTCCTAATACTCATCTCGTTTATTCTCGGTCTATTCGTTTCTTTCAACGCGAGAGTTATGTATTAAGAAATAGATATATATGATACGACAGAATGGACATAAATTGCATGATATTATATTGAAACATCTGAAATGATCTCCTGTCGTTACATGGTTAATGTATCATATATATATATATATATATATATATATATATATATATATATATATCCATTTCTTTATATGTGTGTGTGCATGTGATCAGTATTTGGATATGAATTATCCGACGTCATCATCATCATCATCATCAGTCTTTTAACATCCGTCGTTGGACATAGACATTCCCCGGGATTCACAACAAGTCTCTATCATGGGCGTGAGCCAGTATTTCCTGAATTTGTCTAGTTCATCTCTCCATCTTGTGTTCTGTCGGCCTCAGTTTCTTATGTGATCTCTGGGGATCCATGTTGTGAGACGTGATGTCCATCGGTTGTCTTTCATTCTTGCAACATGGCCTGCCTATTGCCATTTGAGTTTTTTAATACTTTCTATGATGTCATGGACTCCTGTTCTCTTCCTTATATACTGTGCTGTCTTGTGATCTCTCCATGTAAGGTTGAGCATGATTCTCTTATGCACACGTTGCATACTTCTCAGCTTGTAGGTCTGTCTCTTGGTTAGGTTCCATGTTTCAGCTCCATAAGTGACTATCGGGAGAATGCATTGGTTGTATACTCTTCTTTTTAGGATTATCGGGATCATCTGGTTCTTGCCATGCCAAAGTGATTCTTCGCTTGATTTCATCCTCTTTTGAGGATCTCATGCAGATTTGTTGTCCTAGGTAGATGTAGAGGTCTACTTTGCTGAGATTTGCATTTTCTATCTTGACAGTCATGTTCTTATTCTCAACATGATTATTGCACAAGATTTTCGTTTTCCTAAAGTTCATGTGTAGGCCGACTTTTTTGTTTTCTTCATTTAGATCATCTAGCATTAGTTGGAGGTCGTGTAGGTTCTCTGCGAAAAGGACGATGTCGTCTGCAAATCTAAGGTTGCTCAAGTATTCGCCGTCTATTATGATTCCTCTATTTTCCCAGACCATATTCCGGAATAAAAAGACGATATTGAAAGGAAATTAAATTGTTAGTAAAAACTTTATTGTTTACGCATAGACAACTAACTAGAGAGACAGAGAGAAGAAGATCCGTGCTGAGAAGTTACGTGACAAGTTCGTATTATTTTAACCTGAAAAGAGGTCTAACAACTAGTCACTTTATGGCCGATGCCAGATAATCAACCTTCACAGCCGGTGATCGAAGCAAGCGTCAACCTATTCGCTAACAATTCGAACAAAAATACTGCGCACTATATTATCAACACTAGTAAAAACCTTCAATCAAAACTACCATTAAAACTGTCAACATAGGTTTTTTTTCAGTTCTTACGTTAGTTCGACTGGCTGATTATGTATCACGCGTATCATCATCATCATCATCATCATCATCATCATCATCATCAACAGTCTTTTAGCGTCCTTCATTGGACATAGACCTTCCCCAGGATTTGCCACAATTCTCTATCATGGGCGTCGCGGAGCCTGTACTTCCTGAACTTGTCTAGCTCGTCTCTCCATCTAATATTCTGCTGGCTTCGGTTGCACATGTGATCTCGGGGGATCCATGTCGTGAGTCGTGATGTCCATCAGTTGTCTGCCATTCTTACAACATGGCTAGCCCACTGCCATCTGAGCTTTTTAATGGATTCTATGATGTCCCTGACTCTTGTCTTTTCTCAGATGTACTGTGCTGTCTTGTGGTCTCTTCATGTTAGGCCTAGCGTAATTCTTTCATGTGCACATCGCATGGTTCTCAATTTACGGGTCCGTCTCTTGGTTAGGTTCCATATTTCAGCTCCATAAGTGACTATTGGGAGGATGCATTGGTTATACACACTTCTTTTTAAGATTAATGGAATCTTCTTAGGTTGCACTAATAAAACGAGAGGCTTGAAAATTTAAAAATTTACTCATTATTTCTAGAGAAACGAAATTTTTTTCTTAGATTCCCTCCAAAATAGTTTTTAGTCAGGGGTTCAGTTTATCATGAATGTTTATGCTAAATTGATGCCTTAGTTTGTGCCCGCTTGTTTTTTTTTGTGGATTATTTAGACATTTTAGATGATCTAAGCCGAAAGAAGAGGCAATAGAAGCAACTTATTCATTGATTATCGCTCCTCCCATTTTTCAACTGATCATCCCCAACAAGGCATACTGTAAAAAGACGTTGATCACTAGTTTAGTGTCTCGATGTCAGAGGTCGCCAATTTGAGCTTTTCTTAAAATTTATGTATTGAAATGAATTTATCCAATGATTCATACTTTTGGTCCTCACTCTATTCACACAATTTTTAGATAGCACTTCCTATATATATATATATATATATATATATATATATATATATATATATATATATATATAAGGTGAATGTGTGTATCTGAAGATACCACCCACTCCATATTTGGTAATTCTATTAGTCAAGGACATAAACATACAACACCCACTTCAAACCCACTTTAAAATGAATTATTCTTCTCTTCTTCAAAAGTCGGATGTGGTGTTCTCACAAATAAACTATATGACAAATCAGCCAGTTTTCAGCTATATCTTGCCAATTTCTCTCTTATTTAAAATATTAGATGGCAGATCGGAAATCTGGCTATTTTTTAAAAAATTAGTCAATTTTATTTCATAGCTAACTTGAAACGTACGTATGCAATATTTTTTTTAATGTTTTAGCCGATGTTTAGCAATTTTAGTCGTTAATCAGCAAATATTACATTGTAAATTGAACAAAGATGGACACAAAGTTGGAATTGTGGTAAGTTTACTAAGTGCAATTTGTATTAATTTGTTCTGTGGTCTTGATATTTGGTTATTTGTTATATAGATGGGCTGTAAATGAGTGTATAGCTTTTCAGGCCACAAAGTCAGCTAAAAATGGAACAGATTTAGCCGATTTTAGCCATTTTCTAAGCAGTTTCAACTGAAGAACTCAAACTTGATTTGGTAACATTGCAAATAGAATGGTTGGTACTAGGCGGAGAACTCACTTGGGACATGCGAAGGCTAAGTCAGGCGTTGAGGTTTTTGCTATTAAGTCAAGTTCTGAGATGAAGAATTTTCATTACCGTATGCGGTTGATTCCGAATAATTTCGTTATCTTTGTTGGGGGGGGGGCAAAGTTTCTTTTGTTCTAATTTATATTAAAAGAAATACATATGTTTGTAATAAATATATCTGCACAAAAATATATACTTCTATGATATCTGAAAAATCCCGCCATTTTTCACCAGTACTATGCTAGTATATATATATATATATATATATATATATATATATATATATATATATATATATATATATATATACAGATGGTTAGATTGGACAGTTTTTGTCCAGCAGAAAGTGACAACTGTAAAGACATTTTAATAGGAAACATATTTCGTCCGGCACCGATGTTAACAGCCGACCACGTGAATGATGAAAGAATGAGACTTTTTTCAAAGACGTTATCACCGTTTATATATTCACTGGTCTGACAAAGCGAGGTGAAAGGGAAGAGAAAGACAAGGACAACATATATAATGGTGATTAAAACTTGTTGTTTATTGAACGCTCCTTTCATGATTGTTTCCTTGTCAACTACCTGAACAATCCAGACTTTATCGACCGTCTTTTTCTGATTTCACAAATATAAATAAACTATACTGTATCCATGGACTATTAAATAGAGACAACATACGGAACATAGATACAGTGATATATATGTTAAGTCTGTTTATGATTACTCCGTTCAAATGCCTTTGGGAAAGGCATGAAGGCATATCCTCTCCCCCAAGCTACGGGTAAAAGAGTAGAACAGATAAGGTTCTCTATCAAAGGAAAGGCAGCCAGTCTAGGAGATGTACAACTTAAATTCCAAACCAGGAGTCCCTTTAAAGCGGTTAGATGTCCAATATGGCGTCCTTCCGGAAGGCTCCTGCAGTCAAGCTGGTGCCAGTACGTATCGCTCTCAGCTTCTCTTGTGGGCGAAAGGGGGGTTCTGACAATGGGGCATCCCAGGATTTTCATATGTTTTGCTCAGGCATGCGCCTTGGAGAGGACACTTTAGTGTCGTTCCATTGCCTGTATCGACAAACAAAGGATATATATATATATATATATATATATATATATATATATATATATATATATATATATATGCGTCTCTATTCAGGGTTGAGTACTCTTCAAGTGAGGTAACTCATCCATTGTAAGTTTATGCAATGCTCTTCCACAGGAACAGAGCACTCTGGTGGATGGGGAATTTCTGCATAAATAAAAAATATATCGCTTAATTCAACCTTAATGACCGTCCAGTTCCAGAGGTAGGATATCGGTCTCCGGGTCTGAAGCGAAAGTTTCAATCCTGCCTCGCAGTACTGGATGGGATAATGGAAAGTCTATAGCCACACTGAAGAGATGTAATACATCGAAACAGCTGTCAGTGGATGACACAATATATATATATATATATATATATATATATATATATATATATATATATATATATTCAATGCAATATTGTGTACACAAGAAATGGACATATTTGGTCCAACAGAATAAGTTATAATAATATGTGTTATATTATACAGAAACTTATTTGAAATGATCTCCCATCGTTACACGGTCAATGTATTATCCAATTCAGACAACGTATATAGGATAAAATTGAATGATATAATAATAGTTTAACGACGGGGGAATCATTTCAAATAGGTTTTTATATAATATAACGTAACTTATAATTCATTCCGTCGGACCAAATATGTCCGTTTCTCAAATACACACACATACACATAAGTATATATATATATATATATATATATATATATATATATATATATATATATATATATACATATATATTCTGTCTATGTCCTGTAAAGAAAAGTTCTGCAGCAGTACTGCTTAAATTCACACTGGACAGTCATGGACTAAGGCCAGATTCCACTAGCTTTTAGTAAAGGATACTCTTTCTTTCATTGATAAGAGATACAATGATATGTAGTCGAAATAAAGGATTTCATTCAACTTTCCAGATACGATATAGGGGAAGACCGGAGAACTTATCGACTGAAATGTTATCATTGAAACGAGTTGAAGGTAACAGCACCCCCTCCTAAAAAAACGCGGGAATCGACTTAACTGCACGTTAGAAAAGGCATTATAAAAAGAACCATTTTTTGACTTCAAAAAATGCAATGACCTCTTTCTTGTTCGATACTAGAGAGATTTTGTAAATAAACCCCAGATAACAAACGCGAACTCAGTCATCTTTATACCGGATTTACAGATCTATCAGGGACGTAATTGAGTTCTAAAGACAGCGGAAGTACGTGAAAAGGGTTCCAGGAAATGTACCAGATAATTCTAAATTGTACATTCTTATCCTGTACTTTGAATCGAAACGCAAGAAAGATAGTTATAAAGAAAGAAGATGATTGTTATTGAAAGACCATCAACTAGAACCATCACGCAAAATGTCAACACATGTTTCTTCAATTTTCAAGTTTGACTGGCTAGCTGGCTGATTATGTATATATGCAGTACGCTCACAGGCTACACCATTGGGGCTAGAAGGATGAAAATTTGGACATTTACTCATTATTATGCCTGCAAAAGACTTTTTTTCGTTTTTCTAACCACCTTAAATATGTTTTTAGTGAAGGGGGTTAGGAGCGATTACTACCCAAATAAAAGCGAGAAAGGTAACTTATTCATTGATCACCCTTTTTTCTATTTCTTTAATTAATCGACCCAACACGATTTGTTGCTAAAAGATGTTGGGTGCACGTCAGTTTCTATTAAGTGACTTACTAGACATGTTATTTGTATTTAAAATGAAAATACTAGAAAAAAAGTTCCATGTTAGATTGGTAAGCTTTATATTGCATTCAAGATTAAAATACAGTTGAAATATGTATGTCAATGAATCATCTTATACAACAAACATAAAATGAAATACAATGAAATAAAATGGCTGATGCAACTATAACTGCCTCTTTCATTTAGGCTTTATTCTGGGAAAGTTATCAAAAACCACTACTATCATAAGTAGTGAAATGTCCAATCCCTTTCCAAATATGTGTGTGTTAGTTTGTTCCAGCACTCCTGGTCATACTGTTCTGTCCATCGATTTGAAAATAGGCATCAGAACTCCACCAGATCCCTTGTTTTTAAAAGCTTATTTCACTTTCTTTTGGGCCTTATTTTGACGGGTGTACTTTATTAATAAGATCTAGATTCTCCAGAATCTAGATATTTCTAGTTGTTTTTTTTTAAAACTCTATTTTAGCTGTTCTTCACTGGAAAACGCCAGCGATGTCAAAAATGAAATTTATTCTGACCACATTTATTCCTCGATGGTATACTTTCTCATGATGCAACGGTTGTTCATTTATTGACTTTGACTGCAAGTCTTTTACTTCATTATAATCAACCTATTTATTTGAATTTTATTTGATAGTAAAAGAAAAAAATGTTGAAAATACGCCACTCTGGAAGAATATGCCCAGATGGGGCTTGCCCCTTCCTGCTCCAACTCTAGCTACGCCACTGGAACGTTCGTATACACATGTACACATATTATGTATGCAGTCCTATATACGTACTCATTAATACACATACGCAGATACACAGACACACACACAAATACAAACATAGTGACATACATATAAACACAAACAAAGATACATACACACACACACTCAGAGACACACGCACACACAAACATACAAATGCATACACATACGTACGCGTACAAACATATTCACGGATATGCACATGCAAACATCCACATAAATAAACAGAAATATATTCACAGACACACATATGCACACACAAACATACATACAGACAGACAGACACATACACACATATGGATACAGAGATGGACTGACACGCACAGAAACCTGCATACAGACACATACACATACACATGCACACGCAGAGGCACACGCACTTGCACACACAAGCACACAGATACATGAACACACGTGCACATACAAACTCACTCATAGACATACACATACGAACAGACGCACGCAAACACACGCACACAAATATCCTCAAAGACATACACATACACAGACACATATAGAGTTACACACGCGCACACATATTATGTAAATCGATATCCTATATACATACTCATGAACACATAGACATACACACAGCTACACATACAGACACACAGACACACAGACACAGACATGGAGACACTTATACACACGCAGAGGCACACACAGATACACACACACACATATAGATACACAGACGGACAGACACACACAGGGACATGCAGACAGAGACTCAAACAAAGACACACCTGTACATAGAGGTATATGCATGCACAAGTACATACACACATAGGCACACACATAGGCACAGGTACACACACATAGTTACATACACATACATACACATATATGATGAAACAATCCTATACTCTGACTCACTGTTTTCGCATCGATTACTTTATTAAATAAACACATCGTATATTGAATTACTGATTTCTACTTTGGTAATATATATATATATATATATATATATATATATATATATATATATATATATATATATATATATACATATATGTATGTATATATATATGTATGTATATATATATATATATATATATATATATATATATGTATGTATGTATATATGTGTGTGTGTGTGTATATATGTATATATATATAGAGAGAGAGAGATAGATAGATAGATATATTCGGTGTGTGTGTGTGAGTGTATATTGTAAAAAAAGATTGAAAACTGGATAAATATCAGTACCTTGCTTGTAAGCTGAAAAATATAAAGGTGAAGGTGGTGTCCACAATTAATGGAGCACCTGGAAGATTGAACTTACATAAACAATTGCATGACTGAAATTGGCTATAATGTATAATATTCCAGGTTTGAAGTTGAATAGTTCACAAAGTACGCAGAGAGTGCATACCTCAGCCAACACCATCGTTATGAGAATCATTTTTTATATAGCAACAGAGGAGGTAACCTCGAAGTTTCCTGAATCTGCCCGAAATTTTCATAATTTTTTTTTTTAGCCTCTCCTTCCACATAATGTCATAGAAATTCATTGACAACTTGTGGAGATATCGTTGGGACAAATATGAATGAATACGCGAGGAAGGCGAAAATTTAACCAATTGTTCCTCACTCCATGGCCTACACTTCCAGAAAATTTGATCGAAATTCATTGAGAAGTTTTGAATTGCATAGACAGAGATAAAGCTATTTACACGGCGAGGTAAAAAAAAAAAATCCTCGATCAACATCAAATTTCAATCAATTCTTTGCGATCCCATAGCCAATCTCTAACAAAATTTCATTAAAATTCATTGAAAACTTTGGAGAGATTGAATAGGCAAACAGTTAGACAGGCAAGCAGACGAACAAAAATGAATGAATGATAAATGTCCAACGACCCATTTATAAAAAGTTGAGAGATCGAATTCAAAGTTTGACCAGCTTTCGCTCACGATATTTTCATTATTTTAGAGTTGCAATGCCCAGTATTTTTTAAATTAATTTTGAAGCTGGAACACTCTGCATTCTGATTCTGATGCATATTAATGAATTAATCAATCTAGACTACCTACAAAGCTGCAATGAGTCTCATACAATTTTTCATTGCAAAAAACCAAAAAACAAAAACGAACACTCCTATGTTTTATTAATTAACGCTGTAAGTAATTTTAAGAACATAATTATGCATATCATAATCAAAAGCCAAGTATCAAAGCCTCAAAATAAAACTAAAATGACCATTGCTAGCGAAAGTTAGTCAAACTTTCGATCTTCCTAAGTTTTTATTTCAGCTCGTTGGGCACTTATCATGCTATTATACTTTTTTCCAACTTCGTTGGCAGAGCTAAACTATGTCTGGGGGAAAGATATTTACTTGAAGAGCTTATGGCAGCAACCTGAGGGAAGTGGTATGTTTTCCTGTTGTCGCCGAAGACAAACAACTTGATTAATGAACGACTTAGAAAAAACCTTTTGAACTAAAACTGTTTCGTCATTCATTTCTTGCTGCCATTGTCATTATCCAGTGAATAAATGGCGTCACTTGTTAATGGGGGATTTTTTCCATTAACAAATGTCGCTTTTTTATTCAGTCGGTGAATAGATTGAGCGTCACATTGAAAACAGACGACAAATTATAGAGCTGTTGTCTGCAAATAAATAAGTGGTTACGGCGTCTCTAGTAAGGTCTTTATATCCTCGTATTTTAGCCTCTGCCAATGTAATCGGTGGTGTCCATCTTTCTGTCTCTCTGTCTGTCCACACGATATCTCCAAAAGTACTCAGTGAACTTCAATGAAATTTTTGGGATGGGTGGACAATGGGATAAAGACAAAGTGGTTGGATTTCGGGGCAGTTCAAGGAATAATCATTTGATTGAGAGATATTTTTCCATTTCTCTATACATTTATGTATTTGTTTATGACTGCCCAAATGATACTTCCAAAAGTTCTCAATGAATTTCAATGAAATTTTGTGAAGTTTGTGCAATAGGCAAAGGGAGAAGTAATGAAATGTTGGGTTGGATCAGTGCACAATTACTTCTCTTGACAATAGTGTTGGTAGGAGTATGCGCTCTTTGAGTAATCTCTAGGCTCTAAGAGGTTTCACAGAACTTTCTGGAAAATCTGCCCTTCGATGGCTTTGATGACTAAAACGGGGCAATTGAGTAATGTATTTAACTCGATGGTAATAAATAATATGAGGGAAAATCGATGGTAATAAATAACATAGGCGGGAAAAAGAGGTCTTTAAATTTTTTTAGTACCCATCAAAAATAAAATGCATTTATAAGAAACGAAAAAAAAAAAACGCATACCTCGAACTGAATTTATTTTTCTGTCGATATGCTGCTATTCTATTTTTCAATACTTTTAAAACAATACGGCAATAGAATTGAGTTACAAATGAATTTCCTCAATGTGAGAAAAAACAATTTTATTCTTGAAAAAGCATATATTTCTATATTTTCTGAATTACAACGAAGACAGCAGCAGTCGCAGCAGCAGCAGCAGCAGTAGTGGTAGTAGTAGTAGTAGTAGTGATGTATACACGATCACACATACACAGAGCTGTGTGCTTTGATGTATGCAAACAGAGACACAAGCTTTGCTATTCCCCTTCCTCCTTTTCTCTTTGTTTTAGCATGACAAGAACCAACAAGGAAAAATGACCACGGCAATCATACTAAAGACTGTGATACATAGATAGATAGATAGATAGATAGATAGATAGATAGATAGATAGATGGGTAAAGACCAAGATAGATAGATAGATAGATAGATAGATAAAAACTGAAATTGATAGATAAAGACTTAGATAGAAAAGATAGATAGATAAAGACTGAGATAGATAAAGGAAAGATAAATAGACAGATAGAGATTTATGAAGATAAATAGTTAAAGGCTGAGATAGATAGATGAAGAGATTGATAGATAGATAGATAGATAGATAGATAGATAGATAAATAAATGAAGACTGAGATAGATAGACAGAGTAGACAGAATAGATAGATAGATAGATTGATAGATAGATAAATAGATAGATAGATATAAACAAAAGGTAAAAAGAGAAAAAGATGGGGAAATAATGAAACATACAAAATTAGATGCATAAAAAAATCGACAGGAAAAGGAACGAAAACAATAATTGAACAACCGTAGCGTCAAAATTTGAAATCAAGTAAGAAAAATCCCCTCAAAAAAAAAAATATGACCAGAATAGATTTTGTCAATAACATCAGTGGTGTTTTTCACTGGAAACATCTGAAATAAAGTAAAAAGATATCTACAAAAGTCTAAATTCTGGACAATTCATATGTTATTGACGAACCCGTTAGAATAAGACGTCCAAAAATCTAAAAAGATAAATAGCTTTACAAAGAAAACCTTTTGAGGACATTTAGTGGAGTACTAATGCTAAGTCTGTAAACAAAACGGTTTGGCCAGGAGCACTGGAACACTATCACCAATAAACACACACACACACACACACACACACACACACACACACACACACACACACATACACACACAAATACACACACACACACACTCATAAAAAGGATAGAACCCCTCGACATCATTGATGGCAACAGTTGTTTAATTATGCTTTATCTTAATAGCTTAATAGCCCTATCCAGTCAGTGATACTTGTATTAATATAGGCTTGACTGAGGAATAAAGCTATTTTATAGGGTTATGAATAGGCTTATCAAGCATGTTTGTAATATGCTTTATGAATAAGATTTTATTATATAGTCAAATGAAATAAAACGTACTTACATCCAATATATATATATATATATATATATATATATATATATATATATATATATATATATATATATATATATATGTGTGTGTGTGTGTGTGTGTGTGTATATATATATATTTATATATATATGACGGAAAATATGGGTCCAGCTTTGCATTATAGCAACATTATAAATAGAGCCACACTCTGAAACGTTAAAAAAATACTTTTTTTCTCATAACTTTCCAATTCAATGAAAAGTTTCCTTAACTTTTGAACCATTAAATTGTGGGTCTCCTTTCAATTTAAGCCCCTTAAAGAATTATGTGTAAGTTTATTGGCGAAAAGTTGGTTCCACTTTGACATTATAGTTACATCGTAAATTGAAAAAAAACTTCTAAAACCCTTAAAAAAAATTGAGGTCAACTGAGTAGGTATGTCACATTTGAAGGTACCTTTTTATAGCGTGACAGACTAACACACAAACACACAAACATCCCTCATTAATATATTTAAATATGTTCGTTATTTGCTAGTAGTAGCCATGAAATATCTTCCATTTGAAGCCAGTGGTTGACCTTAATTTCAACCTTACGAAATTATTACTCATGTAAAATTTTAAAATTGATCTTCGAAACTCGACCTTTACACGAGTATATAACTCTCAAAATTTCATTGGCAGGGGCAAATGAATGGATTTTGATAGACTGGGAGGGGGGGGGAACAATTGTAGATTTGCATGGCCACCGGAAATTGTCTCTAAAATGACAAACAAGCAATTGACAGTTGACAAGAATCCAAGTGCCTTTTAAGGTCAAGTTGTTATCGTGAAATTTGCGTTGATTTGTCTTACAAGTCTATAAATTATAGGGGGTCGACTGTGTTTTTCTCTTTTCCTTTTTTCTTGTTTACTAGTCTGCCCGCTCTCCTTCACTTTGCTTTTCTCCTTATTCTCTTTCATCTTACCATTCCCACCCGACCCCATACTCTCCTTTAATGAGTTCGTTTCGTCCAGTTTGGTATGGCTGACGAAATCCGAGCAACAATTAAAACGACTTTGTTTCAAGAAAAAGATAATTACAATTTTGATTTTTCCGGCAACCTTTTGGACAAAATTACTTGCGAATCACACACTAGTTCGCTGGGCAGCCACAGGTGGTGTTGTGTATGAAGCCATCACTCAATCGATTATACTGCGGTGTTTGTTACCGCTCCATCGATTCCTAGCCTTGTAAAATTCCTTGCCCATTCGCTTACGTTTATCCCTGCTATGAACAGATAATGAAATGAAAGACACCACCTCGGGTGCTTTTCGCTCTCAAGTTCATTTTCACACGTAGCAAGAACCTCGAAAAACTCCGAGACAAGGAGAAACTTGTAGTAGGTGAAGTTCTGACGCCGGGGGAGGGCTGTTGCCGTGGTCAGCGTCAGGGCACTTACTACTTATCCCTAGTAATAGCTTACAAGCAAATTGCAGGTTTCTGAGGTGATTTGGAGTGCAAAGATAATCTGACTATAGAAGTGCATTGAAAATCAGGAAGAAGGGGTCAAAAATTAAAGTAAGCATCACTGACAGGATAGGGGTATGATATTTGTAAGTTGTCAAATTGAATTCGCCGGTAGAGAAACGCTAGTTGTTACCCACCTCCACCCATTCATAGTGAACCCCACTCTGGGAGTTAGTCGATCCTAATGAAAGGAGATGATTTTTTGCTACTGGGGCAGACAAAACCAGTTGCCACCCGAATCCATGTTAGCAATGGCGACTCGACTTACTCGGGTGGAGGACCGACGTTAAGACTTGCAGAGTAAAAGCCAAGACTTCGACTGGAATAATTCACCCAGAAAGCAGAAAACAACAGGCAGAAGTCTGATCATGGTTTCTTGGATTGCATGCTTGAACCCCGATATCCCAGCAGAGACCAGTCTCTGCGTCTCCCCGCTACAGGTTATTCCTTTCTGTCTCACAGGACGAATGATACCTAACCAACCCATTCAACCGTAGATAAGAAGTATCAGATTGCGCCCGATACCCTCCCAATAGTCACTTATGGAGCTGAAACATGGAACCTAACCGAGAGACATACCTGCAAATCGAGAATCATGCAACGAGCACATGAGAGAATTCTGCTCAACCTCACATTCAGAGATCACAAGACAGCACAGTATATAAGGAAGAAGACTGCATTATACATTCGGCAGAAGACAGGAGTCCGGGATATCATAGAATCCATTAAAAATCTTAAATTGCAATGGGCTGGCCATGTTGCAAGAATGGCAGACAACTGATGGACATTGTGACTCACGACATGGATCCCCCGAGATCACATGCGCAAGCGAGGCCGACAGAGTACTAGATGGAGAGACGAGCTAGACAAATTCAGGAAGTATTGGATCCGCGATACCCATGATAGAGAAGTGTGGCGAACGTTAAAAAACTGAAGATGATGAATAATAATTATGAGTTCTCAAATTAAACAAACGAATTATTCATCCATTCTATTGCCAAAAGTATATTGTTGATCGTAGTTTTCAAAAGATTTTGAAATTGTATGAATATTTGTTATTACTACACATTGAAACAGGATGTGCGTGGCGAATTCAGGGGAAGATCTATGTTCAACGACACGATGGATGTTAAGAGACTGATGATAGTGATGATGATGATGATGAATATAAAATGAACAATTAGTCTTTGTTGATTCGTAGTTTCAGCTTTTACATCTCCTGATTTTTTTTTTCGGTTTATTTTTATCACCACTACGACAGTCTTGGTTACGCTTCGACCATAGCACCGGGACTTCGTCCTTCGATCTTTTGCACAATATTGGGAGGAACGATGGCTGGTGTTGGGCGTTCAACGGGCGGGCTGGCGTTGTTCGCGCGATACTGACACAACAATGCTATCATATGTATAATGTGAATGTCTATCAATGATTAAAGAAATGTATTTAAAATAAAAAAGAAAGGAATTGTCAGAGGTCAGGAATTGATGCAAATGTTACTGACATGATAGGGCTATTAGATGTATAACGTAAATGCAAGGCATATAGAAAAGAATTGTCATCGGTCGGGAATACAGTCAAGCATTACTCACATAAAAGGATATTACACGTATAATAATTATACTGTTTTTCTTGATTCAATTTTGTCCGTATTTAAGACACAAAATAGCTTAATAATTCACCTTAAGAAAACTTATCAATTATGTATTTGCATTTTTACATCAGCAGTTTGGTGGTTATCAACTATGACAACACTCTGCAAATCTCTAGCTCCTGTTATATATACATTTGCAATACAGTTACACAGGCGGTGCAAACATTGCTTCGAAATTGGAGCTTAGGATATCAAGTTTCATCATGTGTGGACCATTTACTTCTCTGTTCATTACGCCAACCAGCAGAATCATCGCTGCCATCGAGAACACACCCTGCTCTTCGGGTTAATTGATACTACAACATAGAAGTAGGACATTTCATGTATCACCAGGTTCTCCTTCAATAAGATTATGTATGCATTCTTTTTAATTAGGATTGAAATAGCGAGGAATTTTGTAACAAATCTTTCACTGCATTTTATTGGCGATTCTTGAAGGTGTGATTGAAATAGACTTTTTTCTCCTCGTTTCGACTGATTCCAATCAACTAGTCTTATTCACTGGCTGTGGATAGATTTCGTGAAACATATCGAAGATGAACATACAAAATCGAGAACACAAAGCTGGAAAAAGTAGATCACTAGGACAACGGATCTCCCTGAAATCCTTGAACGAAGAAGACCGAAGAATTACTTTAAGATGACAAACTTTCAACCTGCAAGTTCAACCCTTAAGAACAAGAAAATCCCATTAGTCTTAAAATGAAGGGTATACAACCAATACATACTCCCTATGGAACTGAAACATGGAACAATGCAACGAGCACATGAAAGAATCATGCTTGACATCAAATGGAGAGACCACAAGACAGCACAATGTATTAGGGGAAACACAGATATTATAGAATCCATTAGAAAACTCAAGTGACAATGGGCAGGTCATGTTGCAGAAATGTCAGTTAACCGCTGGGAATCACGACTCAACGTGGTTCCCTGGAGATCACATGCAAAACCGAGGTCGGTAGAAGATGCCGAGACGAACTAAACAAGTTCATAAATTGTTGGCTCCGCAACGCCCATGACAGAGAGGTCTGCCGAATCTTGGAGAAGGTCCATGTCAAACGACGGACGCTAAAAGGCTGCTGCTACTGCTGCTACTGCTGCTGATGATGATGACGAAACTGTGGTTGCTTAGCTAAGGGTGAAGTTCTGGCAGGGCGTCTCGCCTTAAAGGTTCAAAATCTGCGTATTTTAACGCATCTGCTTGGCAAAACATCAATTATTATTATTATTATTATTATTATCATTATTATTATTATTATTATTATTATTATTATTTGCAATCTCACATCAGTTGCCTGGTGGTAACCTCTGGAGTTTGAGTGACAGCAAGTCTCCTCAAGTCTCCAGCCCTCCTCTCCTAGTACTCATAGGTCGCAGTAATACTACGATTTACAGTTTCACACCGGTTCCCCAGTGGTTATCGCTGAAGGCTGAGTGACAATAAGTGTCCCCAGGTCTTCAGCTAACGTCTCCTCTCTCTTTCGTCTATCACGTCAGTGCTACAATTTGAGTTTCCGCTTTCATTTCCCTTCCTCTGTTGGGTCACTATTGACAGTTAGCGTTGCAGTCCTTATATTTCTAGCACTTTCCAATACACCAATTCATGCGAACTGGTGCGTTCGTTTTTGCGGTTAAAGTCACAATGTTTCTGGTTTCTTGAGATGTTTTTCGTAGTATGTAACGTTCTGGGAATTTCGAGCCAAACCCTTTACCTAATCCACTAGGCGTGATCGTTCCTATTCTGCTGTCCGTGGCAAATATCTTGCATCAGTTATTTCTTCCTACGTGATTCATTCTCACAATGTCGCTTGTCTATCTCTTCCACTGAACCAGAGTAAATGATTTTTTGAGCTACCCAGCCCAGGAATGGAAGGTTAGATTCGAAGAAGGCTAGAGGGTACAACAGTCGAAATGTTGTAACTAACAAACTAAACAAAAACACTAGTGCGAACAAGCCAGTAATTGATTCAAAGCGTTCTCCGGGTGATTAAACTCCCTCTGGTGGTTTGTGCTGTTAATACGTTTTTTCGGTTGATCCATTCAACAGCCTTCTCCAGGTGCACTATCTGAATGTGATGGTGGTAAACAGAAAATATTCTCTCCCATGGTAGCAACCATCATCACGTTCGGATAGTGCGCTCGAAAAAGGTCGTCGAATATAATGGCCGGAACGTAATTTTAACACAAACAACATGGGATTCAATCGTCCGGAAAATTCTTTGACCCTTCCAAAACCTATTAACCAGGGATTCTCGACCCTTATCATCCAATCGCACAGCGAGGCAGGGACTAAAATTGTCGACGCACAACATTAATGTTTAAGGATAGGTTTGATCATTTAAAACGAACTGAATAATAGTTATGTATTCATAAATTAAACAAAAGAATAATGCATCCATTTCATTGCATAAGGTATATAGTTGATCGTAGTTTTCAAAAGATTTTGAAGCTGTGTGAATATTTGCTATTACAACACAATGAAACAGGATGTCACCCATGGAAGGGTCAGTGACGTCAAAACGTATTCAAGTGTGTTTTTTTCTTTTCTTTTGCATCCATACTGGGGAAACCTGTTCCAAGACTCGGTCATTGACCCTCCTCAAAACTCCTGCGGCACACCTACAGATCCTTTGCAGCACACAAATGTGATCTGGTTGCAAATTTCTGCTGTAGACAATAGTAACTGATATTTTATTATTTTATTAAGAGCAGGGCGTGTTCTCGATGGCAGCGATATTTTTGTAGTTTGTAAGTAATTGGTCATCAAACTAGTCTGGGTGAATCAGAGTATAATCATGATAATTAATCATCTTAGAAATTTGTAAAAATAATTATTTGCCAGTTAATTAGGGTCTCAGTTCAAATCTGTCCGATCAGTGTTGCATTACTAAAAACTATCAACCAAAACTGTCAACATAAGTTTCTTCATTTTTTCAAGTTGGTCTGGTTGGCTATGTATTTATCATACGTACAAGCAGCATCAATGAGCTGAAAAATTAAATATTTACTCCTTATGTCTTGAAAACGCTTATTTTTGTTTCTTTAATCAACTCCAACGTAGATTTTTTTTTGTACTGGGGCGTCAATTTGAAATGTAAGTTTATGCTAAATCGGTCCCTTAGTTTGTGTCCGGTAACATTCAGGCTTGTTTTTGCTTTTTTTCTTAATTTTTCATGCGAAAAAAGAAAGAAAGAAAAGAAAAGGCGAGAGAGGTAACCTATTCATTGATCACCCTGTTTTCCAATTTTTTAATTGATCCTCCCCAAGGTGTCATGCTGCCAATGTTGCATTATTATCTATTGTTTTTTTTTGTTTTTTTTTATGAACTTTCCATTGTATTTTTAAAAGTGTCCAACTTCATGTGAAATGTCAAACGTTACTTTCGTTGTCGTCCGCGAGAAACAATTGGCAAGAAGGAGCAGGGTTGCCAGATATTTGAGACATTTCAGACCAAAAACACGCCAAAATGGCCAAAAGTCGCCAAATGGTAAAAATGTTCATACAAATATTTATTTTCATTAGATGAAATATTGTAAATGATCAGTATTAATTTATGGGGAAAAAAATCTCAATACTACTATTTACGTTAATCCTATTTTTTCAGTTACTTTTTTTTATCGAGAATATGACGACCTGAGTAAAGTTGTTATCAAGAGCAATTAAAAAATAAAGGCGAAGCTAAATAAAAAAGGATTCAATAATAACCTGCCTTCGGTCAATAATTGAACGACCGTAGCATCAAATTTAAAGTCATGGAAAAATAAAGAAAATCTATCGAAAAATAAAGGTGGTCAGAATAAATTCTGTCTGGCATTATTGGCATATCCTATTGGAAAATATCTAAAATAGAGTGGAAAAAAACATTTTGATTCTCCAGAACCCGTCAAAATAAGGTCCCAAAAGAAGGTCGAAAAAACTTCTTTTTTCTCCAGAAATCAAAAGAGATTTTAAGAAGGAATTCAATGGAGTGCTGGTGCCAGTTTCTAAGTCTGTAGAGAAAATGGTAAAACCTGGAAATAAACATGTCAAAATTAAACCCCGAAGTGTCTGAAAAGCTTCATTTCTCATAATAAAAAAAAATCACTTCAGAAGGGGAGTACTGATGCCAATTTTCAAGTCTGCAGACAAAACAGTATTGCCAGGGAAATCTAGATGTTATTAATGAATCCGTCAAAATAAGACCACAAAACTGTCAACAAAGCTTTTATTTTATTTATTTTATTTTTTTTAGATTTAGAAAAGGGTCTAGAGGAGCACTAATGAATTTCCAAGTTTGTACACAAAACAGTATGGCCAGGAGTGCTTGAACACACAAACACACGCATGTGAAAAAGGGATTAAACCCTTCGCCACCCTTGGTTCATAAAACGTTGCTCTACAACAATTAAAGATGGGAATTCAATGAAAATACAATCGAAACAAAGTCAAAACGGCCGAAATTTGAAATATGTTCAAACCAAAATGTTCAAGGCCAAATTTTTTCAGAAAGTTAGTTAAATTTGGCCACTTTGTGGCCAAAATAGCAATCCTGAGATGGAGTGTTTTGACAGGCAAGGAACTGCATTGTGGGCAAAGAATGTCAACAAGCATCAATCCTGAGTTTCTGGTACAGCCAATCACCATAACCACACAACCCTGAATAATGTTCACAGCACATGTTAATGAATGTGATATATTTCTTTCTTTCTTTCTTTCTTTCTTTCTTTCTTTCTTTCTCTCTCTCTCTCTCTCTCTCTCTCTCTCTCTATCTCTCTCTTATAAGCAGTGTGTTTATTCATAGCAATCATTCTACGCATCAAATTACCTATTCGCTTCTGCTTTCTATCTTAGTATGTTAATATCTCTCACCCATGATTTTACATCTCTCCATATCTATCTATCTATCTATCTATCTATCTATCTCAGTCGATTCATATCTATGTATGGTCTATCTATATCTATCTATATCTATTCACATTCATCTATCTCACTATATTCATATCTATCCGACTATTCATAAATATCTGTCTCGGTATATTCATATCTATCTATCTATCTATCTATCTCTAACTATCGGTCTATATTCATTTTAATTTCTTAACTAATTTCTGGAAGCTTAACAAACTGTGACTGTGCAATCCTATATTGAGCAATTGGTTTGTTTGAATTATACATCGAAAAAGACAACCCTTTTCTGCACAAGAAAGACGACTGTTTCTTTTCTTTTATGACAACAGCTATCCTGATATCATAGATTAAACGCAGCAAACGATCGTATAAATACGAAGTTCTAAGCCAAGGTTTTGCGAATTTGTACAGCATGCTCAAACAGAGTGTGATATGGACATTTGCAGGTACCTTTTATGAGCAGTACCTTTGTAGTTATAATAATAATTGATTATATATTCAATACTTGAGCGAGATGCAACCCTAAAGTTCGACGAATGATCACGCGGGAGGCCACTTCAGAGAAGATGGTAAAAACCAAGTTTTAGGTCAAGTGTTTTTTATGGCCAACTCTCTCGAACTCTTTGGAAGCATCACGCTTATGTAGAGTGGACTTGTGGGTATAAAATTTACATGCTCACAAAATTTCCAAAATGTTTTAAATTTTGCAAATGATTCTCAGGATTTTTATATATACAAAATATGCAAGGATCTGTAAATAAAAAAAAACTTTCAACTTCTTCCTTCTCTTCCTCTTGCTCTGCTATTCCTGTTTCCCCCTCTTCTATATTTCTTCTTCATTCAAATTTCAATTCCTTCTTTTCGTTTTTTTTCCCTCTAGCTTCCTCTGCCTTTAATTCTTTTCTCTTCCTCTCTCTACCCGCTACTCCTCCTTCCTTTCAGAACTTGAACCGTTTTCCGAAATTATTGACCAAAGGAATTTCTAACATTTAAAAACATTCAAATATTTTGCAACATTCTCTGTCCTTGGGTTATGGATCTGTATGAACGATAAGTAGACTGGGTCACGTAGGTGAATTTTTAACCAAATATTAGATATGTGCAAACGTTTACAACGGAAAGAAGTTCATAACTGTGTATTCACCCTGTAGTTTCCCAAAAAGAGGACTTGAAACTGGGAACCGGCAGCTTTTGGGCCAAACACCACTCGAGTTTTTATCTCGACTGAAGATGATTACCTCGACTTCAATATTGTATATATAATGAAATAAAGTTTTCATATAAATGTATTTATTCATGAGAATGAAAGAAGTCCGTATGTATGCGTATGAAACATTTTCGTTTAAATCTAAAATTTGTCCTTTTAACTCAATCAGTAAGACAACCCGCTTGCAATCAGTCTGTTGTGAGTTCAAATAACGGTAGGGGAATGTGGTACTTACATATCAGTTTACAGCCCTAATTTATTGTGAGGATTGTTTTTGTCGTTTGTATTCTTGTTACGATTAGTCAACTCCAGCCTTTGACCTGGAGTTTGACATAAACGACAACCACACTACGAAACTGAAATGGAAAAGAGTCGACACTTTGTATCGATTGGAACACGCCAAGGTTCACTATGAGAACTTTTTGCTGCAAATGTTATGGCTTTATAATAGTTATGGAAGAGCGGTTTTCCTAAATGCTCACTCAACAACTTTTCTTTCTATCAATATTTTTCTTTCCAATTTCGACTGAAAACATTTTATCAAATCCATGATTGTATGTAATCAAAGTTAACTATGAGTGCAACGACCCCTTGCAGCAACTACCCCGGAATGTAATGTAGTCATGGGGGAGTGATTGCTTGTGTGTTCACTCACCCACTCATTTCTACGATAACAGAGAGACAAGAGATTCTGCCAAGGAATTTTGCGATGGGACATAACTGTGAAATATTGATTTGCACTTTTTTTTAAAGGAATCAGTGTTAAGTAAATATAAGTAATAAAGCTGGGATTTGGACTCGGATCGCTGGTTTTACTTCCTGTTCATTTATGTGACCTCGCACCGTCTTCGTGCGTAATAGCCAAAACCAGTCTGCGTGGGGTCATTTGAAGACTAGTCTAAAAGTTCTGGAGCCGGAGTTCTCTGATACGCATATTTTTTGTCGGAACGTTCATGAGAAATCACTCACAAGTTGAGCCAACGACGACACTTTTCGAAAGTTCACTCATAGACCGAATCGACACGTACAATGTTCTTGAGAATAACACAAGTAGGTTGGGTCTATGCAGCGTAGTAATATTGAATTGTTCTCGTTTAATTTTTAAGCAGCATCGGACTTGATCAGTACCTAAGTGGCCGACCGCTAAAGAAGAGCTTGTACCGTAAGCGGCTTTATGTCTAAATAAGCTAAGTTTAGTAAATGAAGATATGTGGATGAAAGGAATTCCGGTTGAATCCTAACAAAAATAAAAAGGGGCAACCTGTCACAGTCTCGGTAAGAGGATGTACATGTGTGTGAGTCCAAATAAGAAACTAGGCGCTGCGAAAATTGATTGGTCACAAAATATATTTTTTCTGTTCTGTGTTCTGATTGGTCAGAGAGTGGTGTGCAAAGATAAACATGAATAAATAAAACTCTCCCAGGATCGACATTTTCCCGGAGCAGGATTTTCCTGTTGTGTTTCCAAGTATTATCTCTGGTTTCATGGAATCTGCTCCCCTACATTATACTTCTCCGTCAACACAAAGAAAGATTGAGTTTGGGTTAATCCCTGACGCCTGATGCATGTCAAAAGGCAAGTGCCGAAGGAACTGGACGATTTTTGTCTATACCCAAACGCACGAGTGAGGATCTTGTTTCACTTTCAGCACTCGTGGGCAACCAGATAAATCCTACTTTGTCTCAACCTCACGTGCTAGAGTCGGGAGAAGCAGCTTTTGATCTTAGTTTTGCCAATGGCCACGTGTGTATTATATCATATCCTTTAGATAAAGAAAAAAGATACCTGTGAGTCCTCTAAATTTCAAACATTTACTCTGCTGCTAAAAAGTAATATGAATAAAACTGCATAAAGTGTTTATATCTAATTATCTATCACAGTCATTTCAAACAAATTGTACAATGCAAAGCTTGTGTAAGCAAAACGTCAATAAATCGTGATATGAAAGAGCAAAAGCCATTAACTGCCTAATAGCCCACAAATACATAAAATTTGAAATATCTTAGAAAACATCTGAGACCTACATCTCAACGGCCGTGGTCCACCAGCAGCCAGCCCCTGGTGAAGAGTTCACAACACTGATGCATTCACGGTGCAGTTAACTTAGATAAAATGGAGTCATTTCTTAAATTCATGAACGGTTTGTATTACCAATGGAACTCTTCTTTGAATTGAATATAATTTTTTTCTAGGTACTGCTGATCAAAAGGAAATAATTTTAATTCTTTTCAATGAATTTAAGAGTTAAACTAAGAAGCGTTTCGCTAATTCACTGTAATATTCACATGACTTGTTCTTTCTTTTATCGGAATGCTTTTTAAGGTCACTGAATTAATCAGTGTACGAATTTCGTGCGTTGTCATAATTGATAGATACGTTTATCGTTAATTGATAAAGAAAAGTGACGGGAAAGAAAATAAACGTGACAGAACATCTATCAGACTTGATTAGCCAAAAAGGTTATTTTAGAAACAATCAATCAAATCTGTCAACGTAGGTTTCTATCAGTTTTCTTGAATTGGTCCGGCTGGGTGGCAATGTATGTATCACTTGTACAAGCGATACCAATGGAGCTAGAGGGCTGGAAATTTCAACATTCACTCCTTATTTTCTTGTAAAAATGCTTCTTTTCGTTTTTTAAATACCTCTTCCAAATTGGTGCTAAGAGGGTGGTCAGTTTGTAATTCAAATTTATGCTAAATTAATCCCTTAGTTTGTGTCTACGCCTGTTTGTTTGTTTTTTAGTTAAAACTTTTTCATTGATCATTGCCCACTAAAAGGCAAGAGAAGTAACCTATCCATTGATCAACCCCCTTACCCATTTTTTTTCAATTGATCACCTCCAACTAAGCATGTTGCCAAAAGATGTTGGTCACGTAGCGGTTTCTATTAAGTGACTAACCAGACCTGTTCTATTAATGCCAAAATAGTTAAGTCGGTGAAGCAATCAGAAATGTTACCCAGGCTGGCCTGTTTGATACGTGTTTCTAGGGTTGCTCTATCTCAACATTCAAAAAAGAGGACTTCACCGATTACAGTCAACCATGGGCGTCCACTGGGGTTGGAGGTCAGGCGTCCTCACCTAGGATAAGGAAAAATTGGAACCCTATAACCCATAAAGGATAATAGTGCTGTACTATTGTTTCATGAAATCATAACTTAATTTACCGATATGAAAAGATAGTATTATGCTTCAATGGTATCAGGGACGTTGCCAAAATATGTTATGAATATACTTCCTTTGTAAATAATGTAGTGATAGTGAATAGATTATGATTTAAAACTGCTGAAACGCCCAAAATGCTACGCCAGAAATACAATTGCAACAGTGTGAAACCATGAAAAGAACGCCCTGTTCAAAAACTGCGACTTGGTACATACAATTTTTGACAACATTTGTTTCTGAAATGAAACTATTTCTTTCCAAATGAGTTTTCAAATTGATCCCCGTTAAAACATCGGAAATTGAAAAACTAATCATTGCATCAAAAATGAAAGGAAAATTATTGTACGAAATGCTACATCATTCGTTGGCAAATGAAAAAGTTACACACACATATATATATATTTATATATATATATGCATTTATAGCTGTCATAGAAAAATAGAAGAAAATAATGCACATGACTGAAGAACAAGGAAAAGCAGTGCATGACACAATCGAGAACACCGTACAGGATTCCTCTCTATATATGTCTCTCTTACACACATACGCAAACAGAGCCTTTCTTTCTTTCTCTCTCTCTCTCTCTCTCTCTCTCTCTCTCTCTTTCTCTCTCTCTCTCTATCTTTACCACTCCCTGTTAAAGTGGGGGCCATATCTGCGAAAATACAGACGAATGGCAGCCATGAGTTCCATTCTCTTTGAATGGAGACACTCGTGCTAATTGTAAAGTGAATCAGGGCTGTCTCATTGCATTGACACACTGGATAGTTGCCTGAAATCCCCACCATTTTGGGGGCCCCGAAATTCAGAGTGAAAAATAAAAATTAGCGTTCATAATATTGAATTTAGCAGACCTGCAGAACCTTCTCTAAACCTATGTTTACATCCATAGGTCAAATCAGTTTTTGATTCTTCATTGAATCTATATATTGAATCAGGGTTGAAACAACGGTTCACAGGCTATATCCATTACATTGCTCCAACCAGGGGCGGGGGGTCAGTAATTCTTGAGACGACCTTGGAGCAAAAAGAGGGGCAGAACTTTTAGCAAGAGCCAAGACGTGACACAAAATCGTGTTTAGACGGCACGCGTTTAAAAAATCACATTACTAATCCAGGATTTTTTGTATAAGTGCGAGCTAGCAACACATGTTATTTGGTTAAGTATATACAAAAAAAACCTCGCTATCACTGTCAATAACTGAACAATCGTACCGTCAGAATTTGAAGTCATTTTTTAACAAATCGGTGATTAAATATGGTCAGAATAAATTGTATCTAATGACATCACTGGCGTTTTCCACAGGTAAACATTGAAATGGAGTTATAAAAAAAAAACATCTACATTCTTGATTAACAGTTTTATTTTCTTTATTTCGATCGAGTTTTTAGAGCATTATCTGGAAATTAAATGCACAGATTTTTAGCCATTTTTTTTTAAAACTAGCTTCTTTTAGTCAAACAGAATACTTATCGATAAAATGGCCGTCACTGATTCGTTCCTTTGGCAGAGCAAACTCAACCTTCAAAAATAAAAGATCCCATAAATCCTAAAAAGAAGGGTGTATATCCTCCCAATAGTCACTTATGGAGCTGAAACATGGAACTTAATCAAGAGACAGACCCGTAAATTGAGAACCATGCAATGTGGACATGAAAGAATTATGCTGGGTCACACATGGAGAGACTACAAGACAGTACAAAACATCTGAGAAAAGACAAGAGTCAGGGACATCATAGAATCCATTTAAAATCTCAAATTGCAATGGGCTGGCTATGTTGCACGAATCGCAGACAACTGATGGACATCGCGACTCACGACATGGATACTCCAAGATCGCATGCGAAATCGAGGCCGGCAGAATCTTAGATGGAGCGACGAGTTAGATAAATTCAAAAAGTACTGGCTCTGCAACGCCCATGATGGAGAAGTGTGGCGAATCCCGGGGAAGGTTTATGTCCAACGACGGACGTTAAAAGACTGATGATGATGATTCGTTATTACAGAGATTGCCGATTCCCCTGTTTTCCAACGTATACATTGACATACTCCCAACACGGCATGCTGTCAAAAGACGTTGGCTTTATTGGATGACTAACCAGATCGGTTTAGTTTTTCGTTTCTGTCGTAACTTTCTAGGTTGATATGCCCTCTGAGCATTAAAATAAGCTGTGTAAAGTAAGGTTGAAGGATAGCTATCAAGAAAACTTAAAATATGACAACCCAGAAATTGATAGTGAAAATACTTAATCTTCAAATTCATGTAATTTTAGACTGTTTTACTTAGATATCAACAAACTGTTACATGGACTAGATGAGTATCTCTAGCACTTAAACTACATTAGGCCCGTTATATATATATATATATATATATATATATATATATATATATATATATATATATATATATATATATATATGAATTGGTTTGAGTGTATGATAATAACAAATAAATAAAATGGTCTAGGTCTGACTGTTTATATAAAGCCTGTTTATTTAGCTTCTCCAATGTTCATATCTCCATATCTTCATAAATATCTCTCCTTGAGCATCAATCGCAGTCAGTTCATATGTACTTCTCTCTCACACACACAAACTCACACACACACTCTCTCTCTCTCTCTCTCTTGCAGTCAATTCATGTGTATTTCCCTCCACATCTCTCTCTCTCTCTCTCTCTGTATCAATTATAGTCAGTTCATGTGTACTTCACTCTTCCTCTGTTGACTAGTATCTCTCTTTCTATCTATCTATCCATCTATGTAATGCAGTTGCTTCATATGGACTTTTCTCACTCTTTCTCTCTCTCTCTCTCTCTCTCTCTCTCTCACACACACACACACACACACACACACACGCACACACACACACACTCCATTTAATTTTCTCTCTTTCTATCTATCTATTCATCTATCTATCTATCCAATTGCCATTACAGATCTGACCTAACAACAAACAAGGCGAGGTAGCCTTCCCTACGCCATTTTGCCCAGTATCTTGCAAATACACATGAATACTCCACTAGACATTTTCTAAAATTGATTTGTTTTTAAAATTCCAACGGATTTTTTTTTAGGCGGGATATCTTATTATTTTGCTGTCGGGCTATAGAACCAAGGAAATCTGCATAACTTTTCGACTAGATATCTTTTTAAAATAGTTTATTGAAATTTTGGAAATTTTAGAAAAAATATCAAAAATTTTAAAAACTATTTTTAAGAAGCTTATGTCAGCGCTGATAGCGCAGTTCCTTTTGAGGTAAAACCTTGCAAATGTACGCACTCATGCAAGATTTTTCTAAAAATTCTTTTGTTTTCGCAGAATTTTTTTTTTCGAAATTTTTGGGTACGAGTATCGCTTCTTAAAAAGAAATATTAGTAGTAACAAAAATGATATATACACATACGCGTACGTTACCACTTTTTTCCGGTAAACGAAATCAGGTAAAAAAAAAGAAATAGTAATTTATTAAAACAATCATTATTGTTATTATTGTTTATTAAATGAAGTATTATAAACCAGAACCTCTCAAAGTCTGGTCGGGACACTGCCCGGTTTCCATGAAGATTATTGGTGAGTGTTTCATTCTTGGAGCTACAACCATGAAAGTTTGCAGGAGTATACCACCATGCACCTTTGTTTAGATGATGCGTGGTGGTATAATTTTTTAATTTTTTTTTTTTTTCAAAAAGTGCCTTTGGGGGTTTCTTTAGTCATTTTAGGACCAACAATGCAATGATCTGGTTGTGCTGGTTCTTTTTTATTTTCTTGATAAT
>OY735237.1:24615221-24630221 GCA_963457665.1 Thysanoteuthis rhombus
GAAGTCACAACTCTCCTTTAAAGGTTAAAAAATGAAAAGAAACTCCCTACTTCTTCAATGGATAAAAACTGAGAGTAAAGCCTTTTTTTCTTTAATTGGTCAGAAGTGAATTTAAACTTGAATTTACCCTTTGAGGGGTAAGAAGTGAAGGGGAGTTTTTTTCTCTATGAAAGGTCAACAACTGGCGAGGAAGATACACGGTATTGACATGTACTTCAGCTGTGTGTATACAAAAATTTGACAGGTTTGGAGGGGTAGTTCATGATAAAATACAACTTTTTTTTTATCAAAGTAGAATCTTCTTTTCACCGAATATCAAAACTTTCTTTTTTTATGTATACATGAATTTTCAAGGGGCGTAAAATGAAGGTCAAAAGTGAGCAGAGACCTTTTTCTAACAGAAAGCTTTTCCACCAACTTGAAAGAATCAAAATTTGCAGCCCCGAATGAAGGGAAACTATTTTACACGTTTGAAAGGTTTTCTTATTTTTTTCCTTAAATATTTTGCTTAGGGGGGGGGGATATTTGTATCTGTGTACAGATACAAACATCTCCCCCACCAAGCACCTACCAAACAATCAAACAAAGAAAAAAGTTTTGCATTCTCCTCTTCAGCATCAAAATGTAAACAGCATATTTTTCTCTGTGAAACCGCTGCAAACATTTTTCTCTGAAAAAGATGGCTGGCCCCCGTCGAAATGCATCGAACTGCTCCCATGGAATAATAACAAAAAAATTTTAAATGTAATTCCTATCTCTTGAGTTTTTCACTTCACCTTCCAATTGTCATTTTTATCCACATTCTGTAGGATCACTTCACATCCACAATACAATCTTATATATATATATATATATATGTGTGTGTGTGTGTGTGTGTGTGAGATAGAATTATAAATTGTGTCATATCGTATTGGAACTTATTTAAAATGATCTCCTGTTGTTACATGATTAATGTATCACTCAATTCAGGTAATGAATTTAGAACAAACCACCAAAGAAAATGGGGCTGCTGCAGGAATCGAAACTGCTACCGATAGGGTAGCCGCTTCAACACAGCAATGCTCTCACCATTGAGCTGAACAATGATCTCAATGGTAATCTTGAATTTACCGCTGCGTTGAATCGGCAACCCCATCGGTGGCAGGTTCGTTCATTTCAAATAAATGTCTATATAATATGAAGCAATTCATAATTCATTCTGTTGGATCACATATATCCACTTCTTAATACGCACACACACACACACATATATATACATGTGTGTGTTCAGTAAAGAGGCATTTTGAAAGGCCAAATTGCGTACAATTAAGATTTCTTTATTTGACGTTCTGTTACTTCATGATGAACTTCAGAAAAGCGAAGATACAAAGAGGTGACTCTTTTATAGAGCCCATACAAACACCCGAATGTACCCCCGTCCCTCTTCTGTAGAAGTTACTGATGAACTAACGAAATGTTGAATTAAATTATGAAATCTCATTTGTACACGAATTGTCTCCAAATTAAAGAGCGAACTGAGCTAAAAAGTAAACGTTTTTTTTACAGCTACGGAAACGAAAAAGGAAAACATATCCGAATTGGCTTTCTTATCCATGACAACGTTGTAGGTTTTAAAACAATCTTTGTATGCGTAGCCAGTAACACTGTACAACTCTCAAAGAGGTACGAACTGAATATAATTCAAGTCTTCGCTCCCACTTCACAGTAATCAAAGGATGGAATAGACAACTTCTATGATGACTTGAACTCCATACTACAAGATACCAAAACATACTTCTACATTGTCATAGGAGACTTCAACGTTTAGGCAGGACAGGGCATAAAAGCTGGATCAAGTTTGAATACAAAGCACGAAATTAAGGGGGTGACTATACCGTCAATTTTGCAACATCAAACGGATTCAAAATCATGAACACCTTCCTCAAGGAGAAACCCAATAGAAAATGAATTTTGAGAAGCCTCAATCACGAAACCAAGAACGAAATTGACGACATCTTAGCAGACAAAAGTGACGTCTAAAATTCAAACTTCAAGAAAGATACGCACCAAACTGCAACTCAAAAACAGCTCACTCGACCCTTCAAGCTAGAACTCAAAAATAGGCATGAACCTAGCAATATGTTTAAACCAAAGAGCAAACAAACTCTCGGTAGAAACCAAGAATCTCACGGAAAAACGCAGAAATCTCAAGCCACCACCAACAACAAGAGGAAAAGACTGAAGTAACTGAATCGAAGAAAACAACCCTAAAGAAACGAAGAAAAGATTAAAGATGCTACACAACAGCAATCATTGAAAGCATTCTCGAAAAAGCCAAGGGCTTTTCAAACCATTAAAAAGACTCTCAGTACAGAAAAAAACGCGAATAACTAGTTTATCCGAAGTTAATGGAGACCTGGCAACGGATAAGGACCGAATTGTCGAAGGCACCCAGGAATTCCTCAAAAACCTCTATTTCTCTTTAAGATAAAAGGGGGGACACACGAAAACCAAAAGGATGTACAAGTTACGAGTAACCAGTTTGAAGAATTTTCAGAAGTTACCTTGTGGGAGGTGAAACAAGCCAACAAACAAACGAAAACAGCAACTGGACCAGCTAACATCATCATCGAGCTTATCAAAAAAAGCTGATAAAGTTATCATCAGGAAACTAGCCATCCTATTCAACTTATGTTTAAGACAGAGTGAAATCCAAGAAGATTGAAACACTGCAATCATAATGCTTTAGGGTGAAAGAATTGCAGAGGCATGATATGGTAGGCAATTTTATTAGTCAGCAACCAAGGAATTGTTGGGCATTAAAATGTCCAGATTTTCGAAAAACCTACACAGGCTTAAACTAAGGAACCAATCTAGCATAAAGTTAGATTGAAAATCAGACCCACCAGTAAAACCTTTTTTTCCCAAAAAAATCATTTTCCCTCTCATTTAGGGGAGTGTGTGCAAAGTTTCAATGCGACGTCCAAGATAGAGAATTGTGGCGAGTCCTGGGGAAGGTCTATGTCCAACGACGGACGTTAAAAGACTACTGATGATGATGATGATGATGATGATGATGATGATGATGATGATGATTAGGGCTTAGCGAAGTCCGGATACATATAAATGTCAGAACACAAGAATAACCTATGCTCAATAAGCCAGTGTTGTGAGTAGCGGTGATTAATAGAAGGAGCAACACACATCAACATGTTGATTGTGTGTATAAGTCAGAAAAGTGCGGGGTTAATCCCAATGAGGAATCCTCTACTCAACAGGGTATGAAATTCCAAGCCTAACAAGGAAAGGAAGAGAAAACACCCGAATTCAACGTTATAAGCTTTGCTACCACTGGAGAAAAAAATTCTGCTTACCACCATCAGAATAGATTACCTGAAGAAGGCTGTAGACCGAAACGGGACACTCGAATAGTTTAAGAAACACTGGCCTGCGTAACAATAATACACTGAACTCGTCATCACAGTCAATCTTTGAACTACCCCAGTGTCAAAATGTGAAGTCATGTAAAAAATATTCCATCGAAGAATAAATATGGTCATAATAAATTCTGTCTATGACATCACTGGCGTCTAGAAAGATTATTGTTATTTATTATGTTATTGATAAACCCGTTGAAATAAGGTCCTGAGGAGATGGAGAAAAAAAAAAACATTATATTCCAGAAGTAAAAAGTTAGGAAAAATAATTCTTAGAAGGGGTGTTGTGGGATAGTGGTGACAATTTTCAAGTCTGTAGACAAATCGGTGTGGCCAGGAGCAAGGCAAACACACAATCACCCAAACACATAAACAAACACTCGCACTTATATATATATATATATATATATATATATACATACACACACACACACACATATATATATATATATGTGTGTGTGTGTGTGTGTGTGTATATATATATATACATATATATATATATATGTATATATATATATGTATATATATATATATATGTATGTATATATATATATATATATATATATATATATATATATATATATATATATATATATATATATATATATATAAAGGATAGAACCTTTCGCCATATTTGATAACTGGAGTTGTTCAATACCTGTGAATCCTCAAAATATATGAAGGGCTGTTGAAGGTGAGAAAAATACTGAATGATTAGAGTCAGAAAGTACACCACGTACAGGGATGAGAAAGAGTGTGTGAGAGAGACACAGAGAGAGAGAGAGAGACGTAGAGGGTTAGGAAGAATCGAGTGGGTGCGAGCCGAACTCACAAATCAACTATAAAAAACGTAGTGATAAATTGAGTCAGTGCAAATGAAAAGAAAATGAAAGAAGGAAAGAAAAAAGTAGAAACAGGAAGGGGGGCAAAGAAAATGACGCATTAAGAAAATACTGCCAGGAATTTAGGCGTAAGAATCTCTTGCGTGGTAAGTGCAGGGTTGCCAAATTAGCCTTTTTCGGCCAGATCTGGCTGACATTTTTCTAAATTAGCCGAAGAAAACCTAGCCATTAAAAAATGATTTGTAAGTTTTGCAAAAGTAGACCAAAATAAAAACTACGACATTTCAAATGTTTTCCTTTGTATATTTTATAAACAATTATTGTATTTCGTCATCAACACTGTCCAGTCAACAAATGTGTCGGGATTTTATACTTGATTAAAGTACGGGTCTTTTCCCAGATGTACTGTGCTGTCTTATGGTCTCACCGTGTGAGGCCCAGCATAATTTTTTCATGTGCACGTTGCATGGTTCTCAATTTGAGGATCTGTCTCTTGGATAGGTTCCATGTTTCAGCTCCATAAGTGACTGTTGGGAGGATACATTGGTTATACACCCTTCTTTTTTAAGAGTCAGGGACATCATAGAATCCATTAAAAAGCTCAAATAGCAGTGGGCTGGTCATGTTGCACGAATGGCAGACAACCGATGGACCTCGCTACTCACGACACGGATCCCCTGAGATCACATGCGGAACTGAGGCCGGCAGAATATTAGATGGAGAGACGAGCTAGACGAATTCAGAGAGTACTGGCTCCGCGACGCCCATGATAGAGAAGTGTGGCGAATCCTAGGAAAGGTCTATGTCCAACGACGGACGTTGAAAGACTGATCATGATGAAAGTACAGGTACAATTTTTATTGATACAGTGATACATCTATTAACGAGGACAACCCGATCTGCCAAACGTTTCGTAAAATGAAAATTCGTTAACTGAATAATTAAACCAAAGGAATTACAACAATTCGTTCCAAATGAAAATATCAGTTCCGAGAACCTAAATGATAACCTTGTAAATAATATATGATATACTAATTACTTCCCCAATAATGTTTAAATACAAGTAAACATGTAAATAATGTGATAAATAAATGTGGGTGTTTGATTAAAGAATTGGAAAAAAAAAGGGGGTGATCAATAATGAATAAGTTACGTCACTTATCTTTTGTTGGGCGGTGATCACTGAAAAAAGGTTAAGAATTTCGAAAGAACAAGCGTGCATGCTGTCGGACACAAACTAAGGGACCAATTCAGCGTACATTTAAAATTGAAATTCAGACTAAAAACCTAAGGGGAGGGGTTGAAAAAAAAAAGAATTTTTTAGCGTGATGTATATGTAAATGCTTGAATTTTCAGCCCTTTAGCTTTAGTACAGCCTGTATGTACGTCATGTGTAGGGGGGGGGCTACTTGGGCACAGCTGATTGAAATTCGTTGACTGAATAATCAATCGATTTCTGTAACTCATTCCAAAAAAGATAATTGACCCCTAAAACCTTAATGATAACCATTTACATAATGTATAAGTACTAAATAGTGTTTAGATACAAATAAACGAGTAAATGACGTAAAAAATTAATAATCTCAATATAAGTCACCGTACATCCGACTGCCTGTCTGACAGAAAGCGTCTAGATAAATCTAGATAATTATTAATGAAATTTAGATGATTCTGGATAATTGTATGGAATTTTGCATTTTTTTCTTCTTATAAACCGAAAATATTTCGCCAAGAGATTTTCCTCTTGGCAACAGGGACCTCCCGCTAAGTGAAATTTCCTCATAAGAATCCTTCGTTACATATCACCGTAATTCATTCTTGAATCTCAGTGTATAGTTATTTTATTAGATAAGTGAGTTTTAAATCAGTAAATATAACATTTTTAATTATAGGTGGAAATATTTAGCTTACTTGAGCCATTTTTTACGGACAGTTTTAGCTCTCGATAACGGAGTATAATTTGTTATTCATACTTGGTAACACTGATTACAAGTTGCCACCAAAATGTGTTAGGGGCGAGGAAGCGGACAATGCAGAGGCGGAGAAAATAGTATTGTATATTTTGAGATACAGAAGTAGGACCAAGTTCCGGAACACCAACCACTGTACGATTCATTTGACTCACAAGATATTTTTTAAATACTGTGACGATTGAATAAATATGCGAATCGTTTTTTGCCTTTTCTTTATAAGAATACTCTGCTACCAGATAGCGAGGGAAACACATTCCATACACAAAATCAGTGAATTGTTGATTAGCAGAAAAATACTGCACTCTTAACACTCACACACAAACACACAAACGCACACACACACACACACACACACACACACACATATATATATATATATATATATATATATATATATATATATATATATATATATATATATATATATATTGTAGAATGTGGATTTGCTACACAAACTAGCTCATGTTTCGGCCCTGTTCAGGCCTCATCATTATTGTATTATGTTATACTGCTAGCCTGATTTGTACCACACATACTATATATATATATATATATATATATATATATATATATATATATATATATATATATATATAGTATGTGTGGTATATATATATATATATATATATATATATATATATATATAGTCTAGAAAGTTTTACAGCGTTAAGCATTAAACATTAAAAAACTTTTTCAAAATTTTTTGTGTCACTTAAGTCACCCGTTTCCCAATATCTTCCAGTGCAATTCATGCAATTTTCTTGAGTTTTTTCCCCTCCCGCCCAGTACTTTTATACCAATATTTGCTGTCAGCGTGCAGTAGGAATCCCAACGTTACCCAGAGGAGAAATAAGTGCACATTTGACAATACATATAAAACATTGTTTTATATATTTCTTTTTCATAAAAGGCGGGGGTGGCACGAGCCAAAACATGGCTTGAGTTTATTAACTAGAAAGTGTTACGATCGAATCTTTGCTTGGATGTTGCACACCCTCTGGCAGTTTTGTGTAGACTATCGGGCAGACCACGCAGGCCACGGAGAGACTACGCGCTCTCGGGCTGGTCAACATAGTCCAAGCAGCTTTTCCTGTGACCATTATCAAAATATTTGAAAGCGGAAGTTTGTGTTTGAGATTCCGATAATACGAAATTTATTAAAAAAAAGATTTCTTTCAAACTTGACTGATACTTGGCAATCCTTCGTCTTGCGAAGGCGGGAATTCCAACCATTGTTGAAAACGACTCAGGATGTAAAACAGAGGGAAAATATCCGTAGGGCAATCGGTAGAGTGTCCGACTACCACCAGGTCACAAAAAGTTTTGAATATCTCTTTGCTTCTATTCCGATCATTTGTGCATACAAACATACTTACGTAAGACCAAATTTATAGTGTATCGACTCATCTTTATCTATATTCATACAATGTAAAACAGGATTCAATTAAAGTCCCTTCTTTTTCTGTACACCAGGCTGATTCAGATCGAATCTATTACTCGAAATCGGCATTTCTGCCAAATACAAATAGACAGCATTCTGTGTTGTGGGTGTGATCAATGAAAAAGTAACATCTCAAGCCTTTTGTTTGGAGGTGGTGACACAAGTCCAAATTTTCAAAAAGCAACTAAGGGACCAATTTAGCATAAACTTACTTTGTAAATTAACCCCCCACTAAAAACTTGATTATGAGGTGAGGATCAAAAGAAAATAGTTTTTTCTCTAGATATAAAGAGCAAATGTTTAGCCCTCTACCTCTATTTATGCAGCCTGTACGTGCGACACGTTTGGGAAACCGGAGCACAGTCGATCTCAAGTCAACACACCCACTATTTAATTTTGTAAAAGCCTTGCTTGCTTGAGCCTGCTGAACATTGTGCGAGATAAAGGATGTAATTTTAAGCCAAAAGTTTTCTTTACCTTCATAATTGAGCCGCAACTATTCAGAATTTTCTAATAGTGCTATATGAGGTGAAATCAAGATCGTGTTAATTTAATTGATCTGCCAATTCATTTCATATAGTTATTTCATGTAGTTAACTTGGGAAAAAAGCATTTTAATTTTACTTTTGTATCATTCTCTTAAATTACTTTTGAGACTGTGAATGTATATATATATAAATATATATATAAATATTTCTTTGAGTGTGCCAAACTTCTGCCAACGAATGTTTGAAAAAATTTTATGATGACATTTCGTAACAGACTACCTTTCGACAATACTTCAATAAAATAATATAAACATTGGTTTCACTCTTGGACTTGTTTGAATCATTCAATTCCAAGCTGATTCACTGTCCTCCGGGAATGACTTGCTAAGTACTAGGGCTAGGATACAGGAGATCTGAATGCCTGCAAAATTAGAGAGATATTACAAGTCTATCTCCATCTAACCCATTTCATAGCCAACAAAGTTGACATTCTTTTTTTACCCAAATATATCAATAAAATCAGCTTCTACCTACAATTATCAATATTTTTTCTGGTCTACTGTGTCCCGGTTTCTCCTATATAAATAGCCAGCCAGCCAGAGTCACTTGAAAACTGAAAAAAAAAACCTACGTTAACAGCTTAGGTTAACGGTTTCTGAAAGGGCAATTATTTTCATAAGAAGTACTCTAATGAACCCATGTCTAATTTCAGGAGAGACGCGATTTCGTTTACGAATTTTTAAAACCTGAAAGATTCACAGAGACTCTAAAAGGGAAATAATAACTTCCATTGTTGGTTTTATTCATACATCAAACTAAAATAACTTGATGAGACAAACCGCCCTACATTTAAAAATACACATCACTATCAATGGTTTCTAAATAAAGAACATCAAAAATAGACACTGACTATAGCAATGTAAAAAAATAAATCTATTATCAATATAATACTTGTTATTACCTGTGAAAAAATTGGCTTCAAGGCTGGTATTTGAATTCTGATGAGATGATTTTATAAAAATAAACTATATATGAATGTGTGTGTATGTGTGTGTGTGTCTGTCTGTCTTATGCCGAATCAGGGAAATTGCGTAATTGGTGAAATTTTCACTTTTTTTACGTGAAAATTAATAAATACTTTGTTTCAATTTGATCTAAAATTCATTTAATCAAAACAAGGATTTAAAACAACAACTCTACAATTAAATGTCAATGAAATCAAATTATCTTTGCAAAAAATATCCGAAAAATATACGTCGTTTTAATTGTTTTTGTTTCGTTTTTTTTAGATTTGCAAAAAATGAATAAATATGTACTTTTAATTTTATCAAATATTTATTTGATCAAATCAAAGACATAAGATATCTATTTGGGGGAGATAAAAACTTTATGAAATCAAAAGTAAATCAATCTTTCTTTTACAAAATATTATTAAATTTCGCTAATTACGCAATAATGCAGTGAGGATTCGGCATAACATATATAGAGTGCGTCTTACAAAAATGTGCGAATATTTTGTTCTGCAAATATCTGCCTTGGTTTTTACCTGAATATTAAATAAACTCTCTAATTAGGAGGAGTAAATAGAAACATTTATAATTCATTTATGGATGAATTTGAGTAATTTTCAGTTAAGTATCCTACGAAGAAGGATTTATAACCAAATGCATCCGCCCAATCGTCACTTATGGAGCTGAAACATGGAACCTATCCAAGAGATAGATCTGCAAATTGAGAACCATGCAATGTGCACATGAAAGAATTATGCTGGGCCTCACATGGAGAGACCACAAGACAGCACAGTACATCCGAGAAAAGACAGGAGTCAGGGACATCATGGAATCCATTAAAAATCTCAAATGGCGGTGGGCTGGCCATGTTGCACGAATGGCGGACAATCGATGGACATCGCCACTCACGACACGGATCCCTCCAGATTACAAGTGCAACCGAGGCCGGCAGAATATTAGATGGAGAGACGAGCTAGACAAGTTCAGAAATTACTGGCTCAGCGACACCCATGATAGAGAAGTGTGGCGACTCGTGGGGAAGGTCTATGCCCAACGACGGACGTTAAAAGACTGATGATGATGATCATGATGATGATCATGATCATGACCATGATCATGATGATGATGATGATCATGATGATGATCATGATGACGACTAAAGTAACTATTAGCTAACAAAATGTGAGTAAATTTTCTGGCCCACTATGTATATATATATATATATATATATATATATATATATATATATATATATATATATATATATATATATATATAATTATAAAATGCATTATATTATATAGAAGCTATCGTTTGAAATGATCTCCCGTTATTACACAGTTGATGTATAACTTGGCTTAAACAACGTAAATTGGATAAGCAATCAAAGAAAATACATAATTGTCGCATTGAAAGAAACGATTAGAGCAGATATAGGTCAAAGAATAAACGAAATGAGAATTTGGGGTGAAAACAGTTATTTTTTTATTATTATTATTATATTTTGCATTACTAGTGGCTGTTCAGCTTAATGATAAGAGCATCGCAACGTCGAAGCAGCTACCCTATAGGTGGTAGGTTCGATTCCTACAGCAGCCCCATTTCCTTTAATTGCTTATTCTATTTACGTTGTCGAGGCCAAGTGATACATTAACCGTGTAATGACGGTAGATGATTTCAAATAATGGATTCTTTTTAATACAGCGTAATTTATAATCATTCTGTCGGATCATACACATCCATTTCTTAATACGCGTATATATATATATATATATATATATATATATATATATATATAAATATAAAGAAAAAAGAAGAGCCACACTTGCTATTTCCTTGTATTCAGTTTTATTCGTGTAAATTGGCGTTCTATATATTTACTATATGTTAAGGTTGCGGTTTTCTTCCTTAACCATATTAGTACGGAAAAAAAATAGATCCAACCACATCAGTAGATACCTAGAAGGCCAACATACATTAATTCTATCACCCTCTAGAAGATTTCACAATGAAAACTGATCGAGGTATTGAACAAATAAAGCTGAATACAAGGAAATTGTTAGTGTGGCTTTTCTTTCTTTTTTCATCTCCAATATCTTAACCCAGATTGTGGATTTCTTTTCTGATTAATTAGTATTCTTAAAGATGATATCATAAGTTAGTTTGCATGCAGTCCAAGATTAAATCCGACATAACAGATTTAATATTCACATGGTTAAACACGCAGCAGAAGTGACACGAATACAACGAGTCATAGCGATTATTGTACTCACCGATTCATCATCGTAAAAATTTTTTTTTAGGTAACCTACGTAAATAAGCCCTTTGTTTTAGAAAAATCAAATGATGGTTTGTATAAAATAACTTCCATATACAATGCATTAAGATAATATCTATGCAAAATAACAAATTACATGTATTATGTCATAGCCCTAAAAAAATGAAAATTAGAATCATAGCTTAAGGTGAGTTATTGTTTGATCGACACTGCTTGGGAGTCATTTTATTATAACTGTTTTGCTTTGAAATCCCCGAAACGATTACATGGTAAACAATTGATGATCTCAATAAGAAAAATTCACATATAGTACTATAATATCTAATTCTGTGAAAAACATAAAACCCGCTGGAAGAATTATATAAATTGTATTAATACATATTAGGAAGTAAGTGACTGAAATGACATGAATTTTTAAAAAATCTCTTACATCTTCAACGTCTACTTCAGTAAAGCTTTCTAACACACACACACACACACACACACACACACACATATATATATATATATATATATATATATATATATATATATATATATATATATATATATATGGAAATGTGATCCATCACAATGGTAAACCGTTGTTTCTATTGAATAGACAATTTGTTTGTTTTATTTTTGTTTGTATAGTGAAGCTCGACTTATTTTTCAGATTTGAGAATTACCGATAAATCCATACGGATTTCTCTCCCTTGCATGGTCATTGAATGAAGTGGATGTAACTGTTGTTTTGCGCTATCATATTACTAAATATTCTAATTTATATATATCATATGTATTTTGTATTGAGCTCTGTTTATAGTTCTAGCGATTTCTTGCAGTATGGGCGTTTTATTGTTTTGTTGTACCAATAAGTGTCACGTTGTTGAATTATATTTCTTTTATTCAATACTAGAGGCAATATTTTGTTGAAGTCTTGTGATTAGCATATTTGTGGTAGAAATGATACATATTTCTGTTTCGTTGAACTGAACTATTTTAAATTCTTTGTTTTGAAGTTGGTAGTTTGCAAATGAAACTCGTTTACGTGACAATCATATAGTTTATTTTTGTTTTATTCAAATCAGTTGCATAAATTTTTAAGTTTCAATCTTCTTTGAAACGCGCCAGGATGAACTGTGTCCTATGTCTACATTTGACAACTATTCCTGACGAAAAGTTATGCAAATTGTCTCTCCCACTGAATGTTAATATGTGTAATTTTTCCTCATGACATAGATCAAAACTTGAATGTCGGTCTCTACAAGGAGCCCTTTTAATCATTTTCCATTCCACGGGTATTTTTTTCCTCTCTCCCACTATGTTTCCCGTAACAACTGGATAGAGAGGTGTCCTTTCTTTGGTTTCCGTATGTCTAGTATTGAAGTTTGGTTTAGAAAGCCCTTTTAGAAGAACTTGGAGTCAATTTGATCTTCATGTGTTTATTTGTGCTCTGTATACAATATAAGGTTTGAGACATCGGTTTTGTTTTGGGTGTATTTTTCAGAGACTTTGCAGTTATATTTTTATAGATTGTATTTGCATTATTGTTTTATGTCATTTGGTTTGATATATATATATATATACATATATATATATGTATATATATATGTGTGTGTGTGTATGTGTGTGTGTGTGTGTGTGTGTCATCCACAGACAGCTGTTTCGATGTTACATCTCTTCAGTGTAGCTATAGACTTTCCATTATCCCATCCAGTACCGCGAGGCAGGATTTAAACCTTCACTTCACAGAGGACGATATCCTACCTCTGGACTACGGAACTGGACGGTCAATAAGGCTGAATTTGAGCGATATATTCATTTATGCAGAAATTTCCCATCCACCTGCGTGCTCTATTCCTGTAGGAGAGCATTATACATATATGACTTGGCTCTGCGAACGAAGATTCTTGGATTTTGTGCGCTTGGTAGTCCTCCAGCTTGTGTGATTTTGCATCTTGTGGTCCACTGAGGCAGCACGAATTGGGGCAACGTCCATAGGTCATAGGTTTGACAAGAGTTTCCTTCTCCTGATAGATGCCCGTGCTAGCTATAAGGGTTTGCCAACCTTTAGCAGGAGTATTCTGACAGTATAGCTGAATTAAATAATCAAACCATAAGACGCGAATACTCTACTTGAGCTGGCTAACTTATGTTTTTTATTTACAGATATGATTTAGTGGAAATGTCTCTCGACCAAGATTTGGTGAGTGAAACGCTAGCGAATGATATTAAAGTCAAAACTTTCCCAATCAAGCTAAATCTGCACTAACTTGGGATCTAGATCACCTTCATGCATATGTTGTGAAAAAAGGAAAAAGTTTTCAGACTACTTCGTACATCTTTGTACACGAGGAAGATGAAACCCTCTCGAACACCGAGTTATCTATAACGTGAGTCGGTGGGATAGGAGTGTGTTGAGGTTGTCTGTGGATAGCTGGAGTTTGTTTCGGATGAAGGTTCGTATACCTGTCATCATGCTATGTTGGATTAAGGATAAGCACTTATACATAGGTGTAGCTAGGGCTGGTTCCTTTTATCTTTTTTCCTACAACATACATAACTCCAGCACAGAAAGGATTCCCCTTCATATTTAAAATCTCACTGATAGTTTATGTTGGATATAATTGATCTACCCAATAATTATATATATATATATATATATATATATATATATATATATATATATATATGCTGGAGGCCGTGGTGCATTTAATGAAAAGTGTGTACACATGTTTTTATGGTTTTCTACCTGTTTCTTCACATTCAATTTATTTACTTTAGGATTTAATAGTTCTCAACTTCAAAGCTGTCAATAGAGCAAATAAACATTTATTTTATCAATTTCATCTAAGGTTTCCATAAAAAGTGACTGAACTCGTCACTCGGAGCGTTTAGTTATAACTAACTCAGTTTTAGAAAATCGTTTTTCATTTTAATCTAACAGCTGTGATATCGGGGAGCATTTTTTAATCATCAAATTTGGCACATTTTGTTCTACTATCATATTTCACAGACCCGTCGCCTGAATCCATGAAGCCCGGGCAAGTTGAAGTGCTCACAGTGTTGCTAAAATAAGTGCTACATTTCTTTTTTAAAATAGCAAAAAGGCGTCAAAAATTGCCAAAACACAAGAAAAGGATATTGAAAATTGTCAAAAACACACCAAAAAGATGGCCAAAATGTTCAAGCACGCCTGCACTGATTTAGCAAGCGGCGTGCTGGATTTAGAGTGAAAAGCACTAAATCGGCAGCATTGGAATGTCTCCTTAAAATGGTTCATGTTGTACAGATTAGAACACTAATATTAATTCACATTTCCTGGATGAAGCCAAGTGATTTCCAGGAGGTGCCAGGCACCCCTCCCCATTATTAGCGACAGATCTGGTATTTTGCCGAACATAATCTGCATTTTTCCTGAAAATTTTGAGCTCTAAGAACATTTGCGTATTATCTACAAAATCAATATTGTCTCACATGTATGTGAACATAAATGTTATAAACAAGATAATGCATTTTTCATTCGAAATTGAAACTTAAACGGGGTGCAGATTATCTTTGGTAGTGGGT
>OY735237.1:24635221-24827721 GCA_963457665.1 Thysanoteuthis rhombus
AGATTTGCTGACGACATCGTCCTCTTTGCTAAGAACCTTCACGATCACAAAAAAAATGCTAGAGGAACTAAATGAAGAAAGCAAGAAAGTTGGCCTTCACATAAACTTAATAACGAATGTCATTTACAACGAACACGTCGGAAATAAACGCACAACCATCATAATCGAAAACGCGAAGCTGAAGAAAGTAGACCACTACATCTACCTAGGACAATTTTCCATGGAATCCTTAAAATAAGAAGAAATCAAAAAGCAAAAACTCACATTGAGTTGGCGAGCTTTCGGCAGAGCAAGGTCAGTTTTCTAGAACAAGAAAATCTAGTCCTAAAAAATGGTATTCAATCGATACATCCTCCCGATAGTCACCTATGGAGCATAGAAATGGAACCTCACCAAAAGACTAAATATCAAACTAAGAACCATGCAACGTGCAGAGAATCATGCTCAATTTCATGTGGGGAGATCATGACAGCCCCCAAAACAGGAATCAGAGATATCATAGAAATCATTACAAAACTCAAATAGTAATGGGCTGGACATATTGAAAGAATATCAGACAGCTGCTGGACTCACAACATGGATACCTTGAGATCATATGCAGAATTGTGGCCAACAGAAAGTAAGATGGCGTGACAAGCTAAACAAATTCAGAAAGTACTGAGTCTCCGATGCCCATGATGAAGAGGTCTAGCGAATCTTGGGGAACATCTATGTCCAACGACGGGTGCTAAAATGATGGAAAAGGATGCAAGGCATTTTAGACTAGGATTCTTTTTACATTTGATGTATAATTCAACGGTTCTGATTCTAAATTAGTTGTATAACATGCTATATTTTTGTTATTAACCCAGAGCAGTTTATTTGGGCGTCACCGGAGGATGAGCCACGGACCTTTGACAGCAAGGCAACATATGTTAATTAAAACACTTGAAACGTGTAGCATATCAATCTAATCGTAATAATCTTTGTAACATTACTAAGGATAAAAATTGTAGAAAAATCTATATAAAAATCATTTCTACAAAGAATATAAAACAGGTTCAATGAAGACGTTCGCTATAAAGTTTAAACCCATTATTGCCAAATCATGTCACCTTGAGTAGAAGATAATCTTACGTAAGAAGCATCTAATCGAGGAACACCTTTCTATCAAGTTCTAATTAAATCTAACCTAAAATAGTCGAGAAAATCGAACGCCATTATTGCCTGATCACGTGGTCCTGAATGGAAGATTCATCTAGGTAAGAAGCATCTACACCGAGTAGCACTTTTTACCGAGTTTACAAGTAAACCTGACTCGGAATAGCAGAGAAATAATAACGGGGAACAGACCTACCTCTCAACAGACGGACAGAGCCCCTCAGAGAGAAAATAAAATCAGATAAAACAACAAAAGAAAAGACAATAAAGTGGTCCCTCGCCTAATAAACAATTCATTCGTTTCATTTAATTACTAGCGTAGTATCTGTCAAAAATGATGGGATAATTTACGCTTTGATAAGTTATGCGACTATATATTTTAATATAAATGCATTTTTGCAACTATTTACCTTCATTTTAATTGTTGCTGCTTTTTATCGCAATTAAACGCAGGTTGTATACTCTTCAGCAGTGAGTAAATGAATTAACAGCTGGTCGGAACGAAGAACAAGTTTCAGATGAGAATTGAACTCACAACCCTGTATACTGGAAGATCGTTCGCTTAACGCGTGACCATTAAACTATTGAAACTTATTGGCATATTCAGTCCACATCAAACCATTTTTCTCTCTTCTTATCTACGTTCTCCTCTGCACCATGGCAGTTCAGTTCAATTAAATTGTATTTTTCTTCCTTTTAGTAGATGTATAATAGATCATTTACTTTCAGCTTAATCGTTGTTGCTTTTTATCGCAACTAAACAATGAAAAGCAACAATTAAGATGTAGCCAAATTGATGAATAAACCTTTCTTCCGATTTTGTATAACCTCCATTATTTTCTGTTTTATAATAATTTTAAAAAAAGACTACTGAATCGAGGGAAAAAAAACGAATTGCTTTTTATTTTGTACTAAAAATATCAGTTTTATTCATGGAAAAAAATAAGCACGTTTTCTGTCCTACTTCGAAGATAGTAATCGTAGTAATATAGATGCAAATACGCAGAGACAAGCTTTAACTATTCCTGTTTGCTTTAGCAACAAAAAGAAAAGTGGCAACAGCTTTTATTTTATATAAGATAAGATGGCCCCCAAAGCGTGATAGTGTTGAGGTAGGAATTTGGGATATGCAAAAAGTCTGTGAAGCGTTTCATATACCTTCTTAGCTGCCATGTTCTACTTCAACTTTTGTGCCAGGTCTTCGTAATAAATTGATAAGAATAGAAAGGCTTCTTTGCTTGTCTAAAACTGTTTTATTTTTATACAGAACAACTATGTACAAAAGAATATCTAATAAATGTTATTTATTCATATCGTGTTCAAATATTTTGATTTAAAATATATATAGGAAAACTATTGTATCTAAAAGGCTCTACGAATTTGAACAGAGGGAGCAAACCATATGCAGTTCGTTCGTCTGCCGCTAGGTGGGGCGAGCAGCACCCTTTTTTGCGTCTGTGTCAACGACCGTGTGAATGAGTGGCTGTGTTGCTGAGTTCAGCTTATCTTTTTACGTCTCGTTTAGGTTGTTTAGTAATTTTGGATCACATGGAACAAAGATACTGTAACGACTTCTGCTTCAAGATTAACAAGACTGCTGCAGAAATTCACTGGTTGCTTCTGGAAGTCTTCAGCAACAATGCCATATCCCGAAGCAAATCGTTTTTTTCTGATGCAAGTGTTTCAAGGAAAAACGTCCGTCCGACCGTCAAAGACGAAGGCCGTTCGGTGCTACCGTCGACGAGCACAACACCAGGAAATGTCGAAAGAATGCACCAGGCTATCCTGGAGAATCGAATTATTCATGTTATAAAACAGTCGTATGGGAGTATTCAATGCATCACTTGTCCAGTAGTTCTAGGCTTCCATAAAACATGACAGTCATTCCTCAACCATACTATTCGTCTGACCTTGCCCCCTGTGACTGTCTCAGTTTCCCCAAGCAGAAATCCCGACTGAAAGGGGGTTAAATTGAGGATATAAAGAGAGAATCATAGGTGCTCAAGATTATTACGCTTGAAGCCTTCCAGGAATGCATGGAATAGGGAAAAGAACACTGGGACTGCTATATAAATGTCCAAGATGACTACTTCAAATGCAACAGTGGGAACCAGGAGATAGGGTAAGTTATTTTCCTGCTATATTCAAATTCCTGGAACTTTGGAGTAGCACCTCATATATAGGGTCTGGCACTATCCACGGTTTCAGGCATTTGCCCAAGTTCAACACATCCCGTGCGGACATAGAGAGATAATACTGTATTTATCATCAATTAATATTGTTATCTCAACTGGTGCGATACAGAAACATGTATGTCGAAGTTTAAAATGCTATTTCCATGTTTACTAAGTTTATCTTTGGAAAGTGTAGACTTAATATACTCACTGTCTGAAATATCTAAAGTAGTGATCATCAGTATGTATTGGGGGGGGGCTGTTGTCCTCATCTTGGTCAATCTTTTGAACAACGCTTCAGCCGTTGTACTCTACAGGCTTTCTCTGCGTGGGTGTTGTAAATGGGTAGGTTTTGGAATTTGGGGAAAAATCCCCCCCCCCTTCGGAACAGAGGTAGGATGTCTTCATTCCGCTATTTTCGGATGAGAGTGTTCTCTAGGCCGTAATCGTTTTGATGTCAATTTTGTCAAACTCAAGAACAAAAGTCTTGAATGAGGGTTGTGAACTGACAAGTAAAATCCAGCTTCCCTTACTGTAATTTGAAATCACGACCAACTGATTACCAGGTTGTCTTACTGACCGAGCTAAATTGACAAGTCTCATATATTAACGAAAAATCATACAGGTATACTCGGGCTTATTTGATTCAAATGGATAAATACAATTATATATATATATATATATATATTATATATATATATATATATATATAATTTATTATATGTACACAATACGAAAGTTACTGTGATCATCTTCAGTCAGAATAGAAGTTGGAGTGGAATTTGACCCTGCAGCAATCAGTCTTGTTCGCTGTTATAATCATGTTGGTGTCGATTATCGGTTTTATAGATACGATTTAAGGGGGTTATCCGGGCCCCACGTAGGCGCGAAGAATCTGCTGACTTCGCGCGTCGCCATCATCTGGAGAGAGCTAAATGGCAAGGGGCAGCTAATCCCTGTAATGCGTGCGTGTCCCACCTGAAAATAGCGAAATTGGGATTTTCTGCATCTTCCCTTCGAAGGGGCCCGTCGTCGTAAAATTCAAAAACCCTCCCCATTTTCGATAATCACCTGGAGAGGGCCTTAGGGTACAACGACCAAAACGTTGTCTCCGAAAGATGAAATAAGAGGACACAAGGCCCCCTTCAAAAAATCTATACATTTAATGCAGTAATAAAAAATAAAAAAAATTTTAAAAAATTTAAAAAAAGGAGATAAGATTTGTACAATTTTATATGCCTGTAAGTTAACTTACTTTGGCTCGATGAGGACCCAGTGAGGATCAAAATTATTGCAGTTTGTGAGACTCGCTTACTAACCATTGTTCTATTGAGATTTGCTCCTGTACCTATAAATACGAATCGATTTGAAAGCAAAACTTCTATCTACTAAGTTTTTTGTCTCACGACCTCCGAAACTCAGTATCCACTAACACAAGTCCAGAAGGGGCCTGGAACATAGTTCCGCCTAAGCTGCACCCATTGGTAAAGTGTGCACGAAATATTTCAAAATCTTTTAATTGCTTACCGAGTTTTTATTGAAATGTATAGATTCACTACGTCGGATTGAAAAGTGTGCATATTTGACAGAGGAAAAATATTTACACAACACTGGATTTTTACGCACACTTACTACGGCTTATAAGAGGGAATATTGGTCCGGGTTCCGGCATTGGTCGTGCCCGGACTTACAGTTTTCAAATATATAGATAAAGAAATCTTTAGAGAAAAAAAAGAAAAAAAAAAAAAAAAAAAAAACAGCAAGTATTCCCATGTAAATCATAAATAGATTTTAAAAAATAACACATTGTTTTTGATCTACTAAAAATGTAATATGTGTTCTGTGTTATTCTTTATGGGTTTATTTTTCTCTTATTGTTACTGTGGTGATTTTTTTTATCGTTTTTTCTTCTTTTTATCTTGCTGTTACCAATTCTAGCGCTGAACGGCTATGGCTCAAACGTGAGTGAAAATGCCGGGTCACATTACTTATTTGATTTCCCCTTTTCACTTTTACAAAGTATTTTCCCCCCTATTTGGACCCCCTTTCCCGTTCAAAATCCGCCTCTGATCTAAAGTGCAAAGAAATTTAAGAGTTAAAACGGTAATAACCAGGGCGAAATTCTTCAAAAATCTTTTTTAAAATTAATTTTTTTCAAGACTAAGTTACTAGTACCATTTTATCTAAAGCCATTTTTTCTTAGATCAATGGTTCCCAACCGTGGGGTGGGATAGTACCCACCCCTAAGGGGGTAATATGTATTATAATAATATAGATAATATTAGGTAGACTGAGGGAGTGAATAAGGCTATTGGTAAAAAATAAAAGTCGTGATGAATATTTATTTTTAATTATTTTTCGCTAGCTTTCTTCGAGTGATAAATACACTGCAATAGTTCTACAATTATAAAATTAAGTTTATTCTTATCAAAGCTGTCTAATTATAGACAAAAGATAATTGAAATCATTCTATGTAAAATGGAAAGGGGTAAAACTAGTAATCCTATTGACAAAAGTGGGGGATAGCCATGAAATTGTTTGGAACTAATCTTGGATTATAAAACCTAACCAGCGTTTAGTCTTGTAATTTAAAATAGATTGTTAAAAAGCCTTCACTGTGGAAGGTTATCAATTTTTGAAGTTTCAAACTGCTTCAAAAGTCTCTTGGTACCGAAAGAGAATCGATTGGTAGAGAATCGAAAGGAATGCAAGTTGATAAAGTTAAAAGCTCTTATCTGCTTCGTGGATTCGCTTACATACAGGCAGTGGCAGATGAACATTTTGGTTGAATATGCTTAAGCCTAGGGAAACAGGAAGGGAATGGGTCTCTGGGGGGGGGAATAAAAGAACGAATTGAATGTACATATCTAGAATATTACAAATATATTGTTTTCTCGAATAGAACAAATGAATAGAAGGACTGTAATGGATTCATATAACTATGATATTATACACGTGGTATATTATACATTAAAACGATACAAATCATTTAATGTGACTAAACGGTACTTTATTATATTCAACAATGTGGGACAAGGCCATGGGGAGCATCAATTAATCCTATGGACCCGATGATAGGTAATCTATCACAGCATATGAGAATATAAACAGTACGTCATCATGGACGTCCGCTGCCACTTTTCCAGAGTAGCAAGTAAGGGGCAAAAGCATATTCTGGGGCGGGAGCAAAAGTGCATATTCAGAATATACCATAGTGGCAACCCAATTACACAATGGGCATCCCATCCACTATTCAAGTATAAGCAAATACGACCCATTATGATCAAGATATTAGATGGTGCACTTTACTGCTGACGGAGAGGTTCATGACTTGACCCAGAGTGACACTATGATGTGAGCACCAGTGTAGTATCATACAGACTTGTTATACGGGAAAATTAGGTCCAGGTTACGTAAGACTATAGTACTGCTCCATTATCCTTCATTGATACGGTTCCAACTTTCAGACTCCTGTACCCCCAGTGAGAAGGCTTTACCAAGGGTTAGGTGAGGTGATCCAACCCACAACGGATGTCCATCGTGGGAATTAAACTATTCAGTGCAACCAATCAGTTCGGCCAATAAGGGACGCCGAATACAGAGGGAGAGTGTTTCGCAGTTTCATTTTACCTTTTTTATAATAAGAGCTCGGATTGAGCACTTCATAAGAATTGTTTTTCAGAAGAATCACCTGGGGAAAGATGTATTTAGTATTAAAACCAGTGGCAAACAATTTCAGTCGTTTAAAGCTAGCAAAAACCACGCCATCGTCCACAGGGAGTGCCGGGCAGCTGGAGTTATCAAGGTTCATTGTGGCCAGGACACACAATTTTATATCTACTGATTTACTGGTGGCTTCGTAAGAATTTACTGCCAAGAAATAGCCACCGATTCCAACGGGTTCGGATGAGAACTTATAGTCTGCAACGCAACAGAACTGCTTATGGCAGATTTTGATTATGCTATCAGAATACGCCAACTTGACCGAGTTGGTTTCTAAATCGTCTACGTTATAAGTGACCGAGAGATTTCGCCTAGCGTCTGGAATTTTGCGCCTCCGAGGTTTAACGAAGTTTGTGAGTGCGTCTGGTTTTATATCAGTCATATTAGTGGTCATAAGAATAGGGGCACGGAAGGAATACTCGAAGCCAGAGCTCCCTTTGTAGAAACCACTGCCACCTGTCATCGTATCAATCAGATTTATTTTCATGTTCGCAGATATGAGATTTACGTTAGCGGCCCATGCAATAGCGGCGTGGTAGGCGACGGACATATATAGAGGCAGCAAATTAGGCCAGGTGTTAGAGTATAAAATGTTCCGAACACCGCTATCAACGATGTTTTTGAGAGCATTTGTGTACATTAGATCAAATCCGATTATATTGACGAATTTACCGAAATGGGTGTCGATTGTCGTGTGTTCGATTTTGCGCGCAGAATCGAAGTGGAACTCATGAAATAAGTAAAACTTCCGATATTTAGATACCAGGGTGCCGTTAGAGTTAAATACAACGTTAGTATTATACTGGTACTGTCCATCAAAGGGGCATTCTTTATCAATCGAATGATTACAAAGTTGTCGTTCACCAACATTGGCCACTATGTAGAGTTTGTTCTTCTTGGCCATACAGCTGAGTTTCCTCAAAATAGTTATGTCTTCGTCAGTCTCTAGGTCACACGGGGTCCAAGGGTAATCGGGCAGTGGCTTCGGTATGGTCTCCAGAAAGACAGCCATTGTTAAACGGCTCAAGTCAGTGAAGTCCGCATAAAGCCCGTATTCCGGAAAAACGAGAACCTGCGATTTCTACAAGAGAAAAATCAGAGAATCAAGAGAAGTATTCATAATTAAATACATGTACATTGTACTTGCATAACGTTCAAAACATGACTAGAAGCATTTAAAAACTTTACTGTGTATGAGTTAATATGCAACTAACAACCATATTCGATGTGTAACACATTAATTTCTGACCTCTGAATTTCTGGTGATGTTGGCTTTTAATGTCGTATTCATTTATTCCCCAAGGGAGGTACTAAAAGTTTATTTGTGCGACGTTTTTAACGTTGAGTTAGCGAGGATGTGAAACTTGAAAATTTACAATAGGGACCACCTTCTTCCCATTGGGCCAAGTTTAATTCATTCATTTTGCTAGAAACTTTTGTTTTAGATATTTATTATCCTTTATAGTTGAGGGATGAACGAATTCAAGACGTGAGTATCAACATTATAGAATTTCTGCCCTTCCCATCAGTAGTCCATTTGTACAGTAAGGCCATTAGCAATACATTTACATTAAACCCAATAGTCCTATTCTATCATTGACATTTTCCTTAATTCCTGGCCACTGACAATACCTCCTCCTCGATTTTCAATGCATACCACGAAGATTGAGTGCCGAAACTGCTAAATCAAATTTATCATACATATAAATATCCTTATTCTGTTGGTAATATTTGCTTCAATACCTGACAATCCCATCTTTGTTGCCAGCCAAGGCTAAAAAGCCCATTCTGCCTTGCTACTTACTCATAGCTCAGGGGTGGAGTGGAGAAGGATTCATGCTTTTCTTAAGGGCACTAGTGCGAAGTGACCGCTATCTGTTTCGGCAGGGTGGGGGGTAACTGTTCGCAGATTCCATGTTTTCAGTGTTGTTAACAGTTATACTACCAGTGGTTCACAAAGAGTAGATAAAGTTTAACGCTTATGGTTTTGAAAGTTGGACACTTAGATTCTAAGATTTTAACAATGGCAAACGAGTTTTGCTTATCACAATTATAGTTTTTACTAGTGTGCCCCTTCAAAAAAGGGAGTGTGTGGACCAGCCTGTCACGATTGTAATAAAATAATGTTTTCATACCGAGAACTACTGACCCAAATGATTTCAGACTTATTACAATGTCCGGTTTTCGTAGCAACCTAGACGAGAAAGGCTGTTCGGGAAAGTACATACAAACCGGATCTTTGGTGGGAGATAGATCTGTTTAATCGTACAGCAGAAACTCATGTGACAAACGTCTTTTGGCGGCACTCCATGTTGGGGATGATCAATTGAAAATTAGAAAAGGATACCTAATGAATAAGTTCTTTTGTTGATCATTAAACAGTCTGAATTTTGAAGAAGAAAACGTGAATGCTGCCTGACAAATTAATGGGCCAATTCAGCATTAAATTAAATTGAACCCCAAATGGAAACTGGAAGGGGAGTCTCAATACCAGATATGATAAGTAGTAAATGGGGAACCTCACACGCGAACCTGTAAGGGAGGAACTTGAAACTTTTTTTTTTTTAATTTTTTTTTATAGTTCTCGCATATATCGTTGTGAAGACAGAACACTTGACTGTCACAGGACGAACCAACCCCAATCCCACTTGTCTCAAACACACAGGAGTTTCCTTTTATCTTTTAAATCCAGACAATCTTAAAAACTATCCTCAAAAATATAATATACAATTCATAACGTCTATGAAAACGTTTACGTTTTCCCCAGAAAGTTCACAAACAAACCCAACTCTTACTAATCGCTCAGGGCACCTAAAAACATCGACTACAATGTGACGTTTCGGCTAGATAGGTCACAAATAAATAGACAGACATTTTGTATTAGATTCATAGATAGGAAATAGATTATTATCATGTTAAGCGCGAACGCAGACCCCACTATAACTTGCAATTTTTTTTTTTTGCATTTTTCAATCTAGTGCCAGATTTCGATAACTTTGAGCTATCGTTGTCCAGGCGATGTTCAGTTTCAAGGAGAAAATGTAGTGACTACCAGTTGCATGATTGCTTTTCAATTCGGTTTGTCGAGTAAAAAGAAACGATAATTTTGCTTGAGTTTTTGACAAGCTTTATTGAAAACCATAAGTAGTCCTGTAACAAACTGGATAAGTTAAAGTTTAGATGGGGCGCTCAATATGACAAGGTAAACTCCATGTATTACTGTATTATCTAAAGACTCTGAATGTATGAATACCACCGTCCTGGGAGCTAAATTCGGTCATTTAATACTGACCACCTGATAGAGTTGAGTATATCACTATAATCTTCAAAGCCTACTATCGGGTGATGTTCGCAAAGCGTAGTTATAGGTGAATGCATTTAAAAGGTTTTTAGCTTCAATAGAGATTTTTTTCTGATAAAAGTGTTTCTATCTTACAGCTGCTTTTAGCTACATAATAATTCAATGGAATGGGCGTGATAGTGCCATTTTGAATGTTACGTAAAACTACATTTATAAGGTTGGTAAAATATGCTGTGCAGTAATCAGTGATTGCAAGAGTAACTTCCAAAGATTTGGATTGGCAAACAAACCCTAGGAACCCACCCTATTCTTAAGGGAGCTCCTGCAATTGGTGGCAGATTAACCATCAGGATTAGTATATTTAAGCCAAGGAGTCCTCGAGATAGCCCCAGAAAAAAAATGCTCTGATTTGGACGATAATTATATATTGACGTGGCGTAAATCATGTTATTGATACCCAATACATGGAACTGTTTTAAACTTTAGAACTACCAAGGTATAGTTGTCGGTTACGGAATAAAAGAAAGCAGACGACTTCACCATTTAAAACAGTATTTTCTTATATTGAACAAGAGGATAAACCACTAAGAATTAGCGGAAGCAAGGATTAACGCAAACCTTTAGCTTTTATCAAATTTAGCTTAGGTTAGTTTTTCTTTCTCTAAAACCCTTAAACCGAAAATTTTAACATGTAGCTTAGACATACAACGTTGAATTATCCTTTGAATGTTTATTCCCCCATTTGTTCTTTCAGATACCTATGTATATAATCTAATTTTGGCATGCTATACCTTTTCGGAAAGCTCCGTCTCAGTCACAACATATCAAGATTTTAGCTCTGTTCAAAGGGTTTAGAGCAACAACAACAAAAACAAAAAAAAAAAAAAAACCTAATTCATATTAAGTTAACGGGTATCTTAGCTTTCGCTAAGTTTTTAATAGCTTATCTGCTTGACATACAGATATGCAGCAGCGAGCACGGCATGTCAGTAGTCTTTTTTTCCTATCTGGAATTTACAAATACTCAATTTCTAAATACAAGAGTATTTTTACATATTTACAAATACTCAATTTCTAAATTAGGCTCAAAACAAGAGTATTCAGAAGTAATGCTTTGGGGATTTCGCACTGTATCATATATTGTACAGAGATTTAACGTGACTGAATGCTATTCAACGGAGGGCTGGTTAGGAGGAGCCCCGGGTAAGTTGATAATCCTTTGCTACCTGGAACTACTTACCCTTCTTGCGGCTTCTTCTGCTTGAGCTTCAAATTCGGCGATCCGGACGCTCATTGCAGCCAGGGCCTGCTTCCTCGTCAATTTGGACGAACGGTTGGGTGTCACTTGCATTTGATACACGGAAACCGTGTAATTCTGTCCTAGGTATGAAGAGGTTGGAAAAGAAAGGCGCACAAGTGCCGATAAGAGAAACGATACTATGATAAACTTTGTTGCTGAATTTTCTAATAAAACAGACCAAATTGGATGCATTTTTCCAAGCGGGATATGGGACACGTAACCAGGATACCTATCACTTTTGTTTCTGTTTTTTTTTCTCTCTGATGTGACTACGTAATCCGATTCACGCTAAGCTTGCAAGCATGCTTTTCTCTGAATAACAAAATTCGGTTAAAATACCATTTCTTAACACTGCACCGGTCGCTATAACAAAAACACAAGGGGTGCGCAAGGAGGAGAAGAAGGTTGTCGTTAACTGACCAACCTGTCACCCCCCTCTGAATCCCCTTGAGATCTGCTCACGACGAGATCTCCGGGAAGAACATGCATTTGACCGAGACATTGATTCAAGACGTCTCTCTCCCCTATTCAGGAGAAAGGTTGGAATGTTTCGATTCTCAAAAATCAAATTTGACCCCACGATTGAGTTTCTCAACAGTAGGAAAAAAATACAGTAATTGTTTGGAATATGTGATATTAAACGTCATGTTGCTGTCATTTTGAATTTGGCAATTTTTAATGGCTTAAAGTGGTTAGATTTTTCAAAATGGATGTTGAGTTCGTTTATATGTACCTATTCCAACACCGATAAATAATTGAGAAATTAGAAACACTAAACTCAAAACTTCCTACTAAATCTAAGTTCACGCCATATTGGCTCTGAAGTAAACTGCATTTATAGATTGGAAATCACGTAATTTGAACAACGGTAAAAATTTTGCCACTTTTAGTCCTTCAAAATAACATAATTTTCGATAACCTTCCTTGCAAAATATTGACTGATAAATAACCATTCCAGGCAATTACCAAAGATACAACTTAGTTTTTCTTTTTGGCTTCATTACTTTACAAGATTACAGTTAACTTTTGGTAGGACCATCAGAAAACCCTATCCTTTTTTTTAAATACTCAACACTGGATTGAAGCCACTTGATGCCCTAAGCAGAGCCCCAAATTGTGCCAAATCGGCCCTCCCATTGCATAACACAGAAGATTTTCAAAAATAAGATATTCCTGGAAAAATGGTCATATTTGCGAGGAAAATATATTTTCCTACAAAAATATACTATGTCACTCAACCAAATCTTTACCAATGAAACTTGTGTTTGCACAATGATCAATTTCCTACCATTATATTTGTATGGTCAGTAAAAAGCTGAATGTACTCTATAAACTCCATGGAAGAGAAATAGTAAAGCTTCGCTATCTCTTTCGTGAATATGGAAGGGAGGTAACTGATGGATTATGCTTCTGCTACTAATGCGCACTAGACGGAAATTACGTCCTTGATCTGGTACTTAATAAGCCCTTTTCACCTTTTACATGAATTCATTTGAAAGGACAGTTTCAGAGATAGAAAAAATGTTTAATGAATTATTATTACAAGTTGCCAGAGCTTATTCGCTTTAGTTATGTTATTATGAAAAAAAATCTGTTATTTGCAACCCTGATTTTAGGTTAAATCCTTTATAATTAAATTCAATAAAATACAGTTTTAATTGTCCACGTTGTCTGCTTTTGATCATTCCGCTTAATAGCAGACGTATAAGCCAACGTGATTACATTTAATTTACGAACCGAGAGTTGGCCTTTACCAAGTAGAAAAATAACATTTTAACTTATACTCTCGTATTAAACATTTTGAACAGTTTTCGATAGTTAAACGATGGAAACTGCAAGAGACTTGTAGCACCTTCTCCTCTTTTGATGCCGCAATCATGTGCTTATTAGGAAGCATCGACCAAAACAGTCAGTTTTAAGTTGGTCTAGCTGGCTATGTATGTATGTATGTATGTATCACATGGACCGGTCACACCGAAAGAGCCCGAGTGCAGAAATTTGATAATTCACTTATGTCTAAAATTATTTTTTTGTTTGCTTGTTTTTTGTCGGTAGTTCAATTTGCAAGGTAAATTTATGCTAAATTATTCCCTCGGATTGCGTGTGGTAGTATCTATGCTCGTTTTGTAGTGATCACTCTATCACCAAAGCCAAGTGAAGTAACTTATTCATGGGTCACTTTTTTTTTATTGTTCACCCTCCATGCTGCCAAAATGTGACTGTTTCTATCGAGTGACGGACCAGACCAGTATCTCTTTAATCTTTTATCTTACTTCTATTTTGTTTGTTTCTCTCCAAAAGACTGTGCTTGTACTCCCTCCATGTGATGTTGAGCATGGTTCTCTGAGGGTCTAAGTTTTCAAATTCAAGCTCCATAGGTGACAACCGGGAGGATGCATTAGTTGTGAACCCTTCTTTTTAGGACTAATGGGATTTTCTTGTTCTTGTAGATTGAGCTTGCAGTACCAAAAACTTACCAGCCTAGAAAGATTCTTCCCCTGAGTTCGTGGAGAGGCATGTGCAGTGGTCGGCTTTTTTTTTTCGGTTTTGCTCTTTCTTTTGAAAAGGCAGGTTTGGGGAAAGTTTGTTCGATGTTTTGGGTGCCCTCAAAGATCTGTATGATATGTGTGATAAAACAAAAATGACAATGGGCTGGACATGTTGAACGAATAGCGGACAACTGCTGGACATTACGAATCACAACGTAGATCCCCAGATAGATCATGAACGGAACTGCAGCCGGCAGAAAAATACGAACTAGACCGATTCTGAAAGCATTGGCTCCGCGACGCCAATCACGAGGAAGATCTATGTTTAACGACAGACGCTGAAAGGCTGATAATGATAACATTGCAATTTCAAGTATAATGCGACCGAACTTTTTGTAGCTAAAATAATATGTGTATGTTATTATTCCTTTACACTCGTGTATAACGCAGCCGCTCCCTGAAACAATTTTGTCCGATCTTTTACGTTCAATTTCTAGCATTGTTAACGATTCGATACGTTATGAGAAATCTGTTTAATTCTCACAAATACTTTATCTCTTTTACTAGAAACTGTGTCCTAAATCATATTTGGATTGGCTAAGAACTCGATGTGTTCCAAGATTTTATTTTTAAAGTGTGTCGCCGATGCCGATTTAAAACTACCAATCTCCACCTTTGATAGAATTCTGAATTTCTTGGAAAAGGGTAATCTGCGCTTGGAAGAGTAGAAAATATCTATACGACAAGGAATTTGAGGCGTTACTTTGGTTTTTACGGCACGAAATATTTTGATTCAAAAACGGCTCCTGTAAGAAAGAGAATCAAATATATTCCCAGGAAATGTTATTTTATTTCTATTATAATTCGAACCAACCTCATCTTGGTTGTTTTTCATACAACGTTTCGGCCGTTATACTCTACGGCCTTCATCAGGTATCATCGGGTAGGTTTTGGGAAGTAACGAACCGAACCCTTTATTTAACCAACGGGGGTATATTGACCACACTCCCCTTTTAGAATTAGTAGTATTATTATTGTCTCACACTGGGATTGAACCTGGAACCATCAGATTACTTGCAGTAATTTTGTCTGATTCTATAACCACAACGCTATGTGTCTATGTGGACCAAGATGAGCATGGTCCAAATAGTAATAGAAATAATAATAATACCACATCTCAAAAATTCAGAGATATACTAATATCATTTCATTTCACACAAGTCGGTAAGATTTAACAAAATGCCGATATTTTGAAAGGGAGATAATCCATTGAAGCCAACTGCTGCTAACACTGTTAATCAAGCCAATTTGCTCTGTAATGGTTTTTTATAAATTTTATGGAAGAAATAAAAGCGGAAAACCATGAATACTTGTAATTGTATTTTATCAAATTTAACTAGAGAGGGTATAGCTTCGTAATAGGTTTGCAGTTACCAACAAGATTATTCTTTCTTCTTTAAGCCCAACTACAAACCCTATTGAAAATAACGCCTTTTGAATATCGGTAGAAATTTTTGCTACTTTTAGCCATTTAAAAAAAAAATGGCGAATTCAAAAAGTTCGTTCCGAAGTAGTTTAACAATAGCAGCAGTTATAGCGTCTGTAAATCATATCCCTTGCAAAATATCGATATTGTTTAATCTTAACTATTCCAAACAATTATCCGAACTATATGAGAATCAAAATGATGTAAAGGTCCGTAGCTGTTACCCTGACAAACGAATAAATCAAAAAATACTTTTTATCAAGTTGTTAAATGACTAAACTTCTATTATCTCTATTATTGTTCGGACTATCCTCATTTTGGTTGTTTTTCATACATTTCAGCCGTTGTACTCTACGGCCTTCATCAAATATCATCTGGCAGGCCGTAGAGTACAACAGCCGAAACGTTGTATGAAAAACAATCAAGATGAGGATAGTCCGAACAATAATAGAGATAATAATAATACCTCATCTCAAAAATTCAGAGAAACACTGATTAAACTTCTATTCCGATGATTACTGCAATTTTTGTGTTGGATATGTGAGGAATTGGGGGAAAAAATGTAAAATGTATTTATTAGAATGAAATGACCTCACGCGTATTTCAAATATAGATTATTGTTGCTATGTAGGAATTATCGGTTATTAGAGAGATGTCTTGGACGTGATTTCAAATCGCAGGAGGGAAATGTTAACTTTTATACATCTGTTTGATTTAACGTGACGTGATGGACAAACACTGGAGAGTTTACTCCCCTGAATTAGGGGAGGTTGTTCCTGTTCTCGTTGCGGGGGTGGGGACAAATTTAACCTCAACTGGAACTAGAGCTGAGCTCGACAAAAAGTTTAAGGATCACCCATGAGTTCGGAGATTTTGACAACACAAAACTACTGTTTTTAGCACCGATTGAGCGAGTTTATGGAGTGAGTTGATTACCCAATATAATTTATATATTGACCTCTTCAAGAAGTTTTGAGAACCCTCGCTCACTCAATGTTGAAATTGGTACACAGAAGTGCCAAAATACAAATGAACCTTTGTGATGACGACTACTGCATTTAACGGTCGTTTCTCCCACTGTGTTGCAAATAACGTAAACAAGAACATTTGTATATCAGATGGACAGGGGAAATTCTATGGCATGGAGATAATGGCTGTATCTACTAAGTTAGTGGAAAGCTTTGTAATCAAAGATAGACCAATTAAAAGACCTAAGAATTTAATGAAAGTAAAATATGTAGCTTATTGAAAAAGAGTTCCAATAAAGTACGATCTCCCGGATTGGAAAGAATTGAAATCAAATATTTTTAAATCTATTTATACACTTACAATGAAAAATCAGTACACTCATCAACGAATATATATATTTACTTTGGCAGTCAGCAGTAGACTTTAAAGTATCTGGATGATTGCGACTAGACTGGTCTGAGTTCATGCAGCATGTTTCAAGGGGATATTTGGGAGACTGCCTCTCAGTGGAAGGGGATTGTAGCGTATAGCTAGTGAGTTCAATGTATAATAATGGTTTACCTAGTTGAAAAAAACAAAAACAAACCAAAACACTGCCTTGCCGTGTACTTAGTCCCCCAAATTAATTTAATGCATCCTTAGCAAAAGAAGAAGAAATCTAGCGAAGAATCACACTACGTTGGCAAGCCTTTGGCAGAGCTAGCTCAACCTTCAAAAATAAAAAGATTCCATTAATCCTAAAGAGAAGGGTGTATGACCAATGTATCCTCCCAATAGTCACTTATGGAGCTGAAACATGGAACCTAACCAAGAGACAGACCCGTAAACTGAGAACCATGCAACGTGCACATGAAAGAATTATGCTGGGCCTCACATGGAGAGACCACAAGACAGCACAGTACATCCGAGAAAAGACGAAAGTCAGGGACATCATAGAATCCATAAAAAATCTCAAATGGCGGTGGGCTGGCCATGTTGCAAGAATGAAAGACAACCGATGGACATCACGACTCACAACATGGATCCCCCGAGATCACATGCGCAACCGAGGCCGGCAGAATATTAGATGGAGAGACAAGCTAGACAAGTTCAGGATGTACTGGCTCCGCGACGCCCATGATAGAGAAGTGTGGCAAATCCTGGGGAAGGTCTATGTCCAACGACGGACGCTAAAAGACTGATGATGATGATGATGATGATGGGACAAAATAATTTTATTTCAAATGTGTCCTTATCATTATCAGTCTCTTAACGTCCGTCATTTGACATGGACCTTCCCCAGGATTTGCCACACTTCACTTGCCATTTTAGGGTGATTCTCCGCTCAATTTCTCCTTTTGAGGGTCTCATGGACATTTGTAGTTGTAGTGGTTTACTCTCTCCAGTTCTGAGTCCTCGATTTTCATCTTAGTGTTCTCAATTCCAACCTGGTTGTTGCACATGATCTTCGTCTTGCTGAAGTTCATGCGCTGGCCAACTTTCTTGCTTTCTTCATTTAGGTCATCTAACATTAGCTGGAGGTCGTGTGGGTCGAAAAGGGTGATGTCGACCACAAATCTTAGGTTGTTAAGATACTCTCCCAGTCTAATCTTCTGAAGATCATCTCAAGACAGGCTGTGAAGACTTTGGGTGAGCTTGTATCGCCTTGTCTTACTCTTTTTTGGAGCTGAAAGGGTTCCGAGTCTCTATGTAGCCCGATAAAGGAGCTGCTGTGACTGAATATGTGTTTCTGCACTTCGACTTATACTGGATCTACACTTTGTAGAGTGATGGCCTCCATGACTTCAGGGATCTCTGAGTGGAAGGCTTTTTTTACGTCGATAAATGCAACAGCGAGAGGTAGCTTACATCCTGTTGCTTTTTCGAGTGCAAGTGGTCTATGGTCGAGTAGCTTCTTCTAAAGCCAGTTTGTTTTCGTGGTTGATTTTCATCTAGTGTTTTTGTGATTCGGTTGGTGACGATTTTGGTGAAAAGTTTGTACATGCCGTTGAGTTGGCTTATAGGTCTGTAGTTGTTGAGATCTTTTGGGTTTTGCTTTTTACACGTGTCTTATATGCCTGTAAATGTAGTACTTACCTGACAAGAGTTTTCATCGTCGCCTTTTTCGTCTCACATTGGGCTTGGTTAGTGCATGCACTGTTCAAATTCCCTGTACGTTTAGGTAGTATCTCGTCTCGTACGGGTATTATTATAATTCTTTTTTATCTTTTTTTTTTTTTTTTTTTGCAAAAAAATTCAAGCAACAAATAAACTAATTCATCTTTATTGTAAACTTTATTCAATAAATTGTAATAGGTTTTGTGTTTTCTCAAAAAATAAAAATTATAAAAAATGAAATCATCCAGATGAAAGGGGCAATTTTACACATTATTGGAAGGCTTTGAACAGTTTCGAAAAGACTAACAAAGATGCAAGAATCGATTAGGATACTGAGGAGAGTGCTGGAATCTAGAGGAGACATGCAATCAATTTAATTTCAGCAAGAACAATGATATACGATTGGTAAGAATGATGAGGATGAAGAAATATTATTGTGCGACATGAAATCTAGTAACAAGCCAATAGTAACAGGGTTGGATATTCGAGAGAATTTTCAACAATCATCAAATACTGTATCATCCGGCTAATACCAAGTATCATGTTCGAAAAAAAGGGGGGGGGTTGATAAATAAAAAAGATATGATAATTAGATTTGACAGAAAGCAACCTGACACAATACAGTCGGCGATTTGGACTAGCTGGTAGTGTAGGCCATTTAATTTTCAAACATTCTCCGTAATATACCAGGCTAATTATCCGGAGCATCTTATCAGCTTTGAAATAAAGTACCTCGAATTATAATTGAATTAAATTAGAGGCAAAGATAAAACCAACATCCCTATCACCAGAACGAAAGAAACTATGGGATGAGAAGTACTTGACGGACGCGGAGGATATATACGGTCCAGTAGGGTCATAGAATATAATGGGGACGTTTCCTGAAGCTTTATTTCGCCGTTGCTGTAATATAAGCTTGGATTAAGCACCTGATAAGACTCATTGCCTGCCATCACAACCTGGGGAAACACAAATGGGGTCTCGAAATCGTTAGCAAACAAACGAAGGTGTCTAAATTTGGCTAAATGCATATTCTTAGTGGGGATACCACCGCACGAAATCTTATCTGAAACTTCAGTACACACTGCGCAGGCTTGAAACTCGAAAAAAGAGATCGTTGACAGCCAGTAAGGCAAAATATCCTTCTGCGACTCAAATTCGTATTCTAAGCCACAGCAAAAGCCATGGTGACAAACACCAATAACTCCGCTTGGGTATAACAGTTTGACAGACTTAAATTCAAATTGGTGAACTAAATAAGTCTTTACTGTTTGGTTTCCATGATCTGGAGTTTTCCGTTTGGGGACTTTTGCAAATCTGAAAGGCGCAACAGATTTTCTACTGGTCATATTTGCAGTTAACAGTGTCGGATAATGAGAAAATGAAAATTCACCGGACATGCCGTCGTAGAAACCGCTCCCACCAATCCTAGGCGTGCGGTTTGAATCGTCGACAATGATATTCGCAGAGATAAGATTGATATTTGTCGCCCAAGCGACGGATGCGTGGAAGGGAACAGCTGAAAAAAGTGGTACACTAAACCACATATTAGGGAAGATTATATTACTAACACCTTTATTTTTAATAAGATCCTGGAGAGTGTCTTGGAAATAAATATCGAAGCAGATGATACTGGCAAAGCGCCCAAATGGTGTATCAAAAACTTCGTGCTCTGTAACATCTAACGAGTTGAAGTAAGGCTCCCCAAAGAGGTGCTTCTTGCGATAGCGGGACACCAGTGTCCCGTTAGGGGCGTATACAACATTGGTGTTGAAATAGTATCTCCCGTCCCGAGGACAGCGGGAATCGGAGGTTCTATTACAGGCTTCGCGTTCTCCAGTGTTAGCCACAATATACAGCTTATTTTTCTTTGCCATACAACTGAATTTTTTCTGAATGGTTATGTCGTCTGCGGTGTTTTCGATATCACACGGAGTCCAAGGGAAATTCACTTTCGGGTCTGGTATTGTCTCCAAGAAGTTTCCAAGTGATTCACGTGAGAAATCGGTGATATCGGCGTAGAGGCAGTATTCTGGAAAAACCAGGATCTGTGATTTCTGCAAAAATAAAACAAATAATTTCTATTACTTACAAACTAAAAGTCTGTCAACATGGGGATGAGCCAATCGTGATAAAAGTTAAACCCTAGGTAAAGAGTGACCACTGGAAGAAAAAAAATAAATAGGATTAAAAAAAAAAAATTTTTAAATGAATAGTTCCTATTGGTCTCTAAAAGAATATCCCCCCGATTCCGACCCCTAAAAAAGTAACATCCTGATTTTGACCCTAAAGGTAAAATGAAATAGGTAAAATAAAATTCCCTTAGATTTAGATCCCAAAAGGTGGGGGGGATACTGCCGACGTTGATCAGTAATAACCTTTGATCCCCATTATTCGTATTTAGGAAGAAAAAAAAAGTACTTTAACCGTACTAAATCAGAACATGCACCAATGAATTCATGAACAACGGGATACGAGATATGTTGAATTTTTTTGCTTCTCACTGAACTTAGAATTCAATCTATGTCACATTTTCATCTGAGGATTGAGTTTAGAGAAAGAAAAAAACGTATTACCCCATCAAGGAGTATTTTTACCATTGAAGAATAATCATGTAAATAGACTTCCCTCCCTCACCTGAATCGAGATACCCTTAAAAACATTTTGGATCGTGGTTTTCATAAACTAATTTGTTAAAAACAATTTCTGGGTTCAAATCTGTACCCACAGAAAATAATGAATTTATATTCAGTAGTTTTTGTAGTAGGCGAGTACAGACATATTTTTGGCGAATCTTCAGATACTTGCACCTTAGGATTATCATTTAATCCGGTCTTTACAGAATTGTTTTACTAAAATAAAAAATTTCTTTGAAGAATGTAAAAAGGCACCAAGAGCAGTTCTTTGCAGAGAAAGAAACTGTTCTAGGAGGATGGAATAATGAAGTTGCCCTGAATAGTGGAACGAGACGGTTAATGCGCTGCAAAGTAAAGTTAGTGTCGAAAATTCAAATTAAACAACAGTAGCCACCAAAGGTGATAAAAAGTTTTGTCTTTTTTTATGCGTGCATTTGTTTATGTATTCGTGCGTTCCAACGCTCCTGTTTTGTCAGACTTGAAAATTATTTTTTATATTTTTTTTATTTAAAGCTTTGACCTTTTTTGAGGCCTTGTTTTGACTGGTTTATCACTAGGGTTTTCCGCTATTTTAGATGTTTTCCAATGGAAAATGCCTGTGTTCACAAATTTTTTTTACAAGGCTTCAGATATTGACGCTATGGTTTGTTTATTGACTGAGATGGCAGATCTTATTCTTTTACTTGAACAGGACAAATTTTCGATCGAAAAGTCACCGTTCATATGTATTTAGACATAAACAGGACTGATCAAAGTTGATGCAGGGCCTGCAACATATGCTAAAGGGGATCTAAATTGAATAAATACACATTAAAGTCCGAAAAGTTTTTACTCACCAAGAAATTTTTTTCATACGTTATATAGAAGGATAATACGATACATGACAGACATTCCAGTAACAGTATTTATACATTTTCATCCTTGAGTAGCGGCTATGACTTCTATTTTAAATCCCTTCGTATTCATGCGTCAGATAATTATCGCATGCCAAGTAATTAACGAGTTAAATAATGATCCCAGTTACAGGTGATAATTAGTTAAAACAGTTAACCTCATATACCAAATGTCAAAAGTTGAGGTTAGTATTCTACTATAGTAATAGGGAAAGTGCTTAATCATACAACTGGACTAGTCATGAAATAAATTCTCGGGACCGAAGTCATTGTTTTATAATTGGGAATGTTGATCTCATTCCTTTATGCACAAGTATTAAATTTATGAATGTGTGTCACGCTATAAAAATACCCAAGTTCAGCATGCATAACCAGTGGACTAGGGAGAGAAGTTTTTAAACAAAAATTGAGAAAAAAGTTTGAAAGCTTAGGGAGGCGGTCTATTTACAACGTAACAGTTAAAAAAAAATTTTTTTTAAATGTCCACCCCAATAGTATCTTAGGTGTTTAATCCACTTTAAAGAATAATATACATCGTGAAGGTGACTTTCCTAAATTAAATTGAGGCAGGGCGGGAATTTTTATTACCCCATGGGATGCGTTTATCGGCAAGCATAGCTTAAACTCGATTTGTGACAATATAGAGTTTTAAAGTCCCACTAAAACCATACTTTTATAGATTAAAATATGAACATTGAGTGAACATATCTCTGAATTTTTGAGATGGGGTATTATTATCATTTCTATTATTATTTGGAATATCCTCATCTTGGTTGTTTGTCATACAACGTTTCGGTCGTTGTACTCTACGGCCTTCATCAGGTATCATCTGGTAGGTTCAATCCCAGTGTGAGACAATAATAATTCGAAAATACTACTAATGCTTAGAGGGGAGTGCGGTTACCCCCGTCGGTTAAATAAAGGGTTCGGTTCGTTACTTCCCCACACCTACCAGATGATACCTGATGAAGGCCGTAGAGTACAACAGTCGAAACGTTGTATGAAAAACAACCAAGATGAGGATAGTCAGAATAATAATAGAAATAATTGAATGAACACTTCAGGAGTGGTAGCACCGAGTACAGTTCAGTGGATCTCACATTAAAAAAAGAAGGCAGGGGTGCAGATATTAAAACTTTAAATGGGGGGGGGGGTAATTCCAGCCAGCCAGTTCCATGATATCGACTGTTGAAAGTTTTGGTAGTTCGAGAACTTGAAACACGGAGCTTAAATAAATTTATTCTGCCAGAAGATGGTTTTTATTAAAGGGCGTTTGCAACGTTGAACAGTGATCACTCACTCAGTATCACTCATCTTTAGAGTAACATTTCCTCTTTTTGAAGGTAAGTGTTGCAGTATTACGAAGCGTAACTTCAAAATGTAATTTGACTTAGAGTATATGGGTGTTGCAAGAATGACAGACAACCGATGGACATAACGTCTCACAACATGGATCCCCAGAGACCACATGCGAAACCGAGGCCGACAGAATACAAGATGGAGAGATGAACTAGACAAATTCAGAAAATACTGGCTCTGCGACGACCAAGATAGAGAGATGTGGCAAATTCCGGTCAATGTCCAACGACAGACGTTAAAAGACTGATGATGATATGGGTACTAGTTTATGCTGATATTTTTCTTGGGGGCTTTTAACCGAATTCATAAAATCGCCCTTTCTAAAGAATATATAGCGTGTCGATATTACCTCTACTAAATTATGCTGATATATTTATGAATTCAGGTAAAAGCCTCCCCCCCCCAAAAAAAAATACAGTATATCTTAAGAAGTTTGAGACTAATCAATTTCCTGAAGTTATACTTCGTAATGCTGCAACCCTTGGCTTTCAAGAGGGAAATTGTAACCGTTTAGCGATTTTCGTTGAATGAATCTAATCTTGAATAAATTAATCCAATTTAAGTTAATAAAGTCAAACTCCAAAAACTAGATTAACGGTATTAGAAGCATGTCGAATTAAACACTCGGGACGGTACAATTCACACAGGAAGGAATAACCTAAAAGATTAATTCTGACACTAAGTATTTTTTCCACCTGGGTGCAAGAGGAATCAAATATTAGAGCAGGGTTGTCAGATTGAGCTACAAAGGGAAGTAATCAGAGACTCAGACAGGTGATAGAATAGCCCCGAATTACGAATTTGGGCGAGTCTTCAGGCAGAGATCCAATCCCAGCCTCAAAGATAGAATCATTTCCCACTGTAGCCCAGTAAGGCGACAAGAGCAAAGATTGAATTAAAAATGGTTTTACTTACCCGTCTGGCGGCTTCTTCAGCACCGAGCTCATACTTGGCAATATGTCGATTCATGAGAGCCAATGCGCCTTCACGATTTACGTTGGAGGACTCATTATTTTTCATCCACGGTTGGTAAATGGAGACCGTGTAACTATCATCGTTGTCTGCTAAGACGAGAAGACAACAGACGAGGGTTGAAAATAAAATCTGTAGCCCGGTCGTGTTGTTTGAACCTTTTGCAGTCATGATCAGTCTTCGAAATGCGGACAGATCTCACGCTTTATTTTGCACTAGAAGAAATGAAAAGAGGTTGTACGAAAGGGATGCAAATAAATTGAAAAACGAATCCTGGTTTTCTTCTAGATGCAGATTTTTTAGATGTAATGTTTCTTTTAAAGTTCTTTTTGATAGAGTTCAGATGAATAAACATACCTATTTTTTTTACTTCGTTTTTAAGGCTCAAAGTGGTACGGAAACAGAAAAAAAAACAACCTCAGTATCAAAAACTCCACTGCTGTTTCTAGATAGTGAACAACTAAATCTGAAAGAATGAAGCTCGCTACTTGTTTTAAATAACTGTGTGAACCGGATTTTAGAGGAACAAAAGAATTAAGCGCGCAGTTCAAAACAGGAAATCCCATTTATTCACGTTGACTATGTATTCCTCTATTGGTTTATTTGTTTATTCATTATAAGGATGTCTTCTGGTCGGAATTGGGTAGGGCTAATCTTTCATTTTTCGCTTAGCCAGTTTCTTCTACGACTCAAGCGCAGTTTTTTTTTGTTTTTTTTTGCTTAGATTCTTTTTTCCTATTTCAGTTTCTTCAAACTAAAGTAAATTGTAAACTGAACGTTATATAAGAAATGCCTACGATGTACGGAAAGCAACACCTGGTGTACCTTCTTATCAACATTCAATTGACTTGTTATCTTACTTACAGGACTGCTCAGTCACTCAATAGAAAACCATCACATAACCAACATCTTTTCGCAGCATGCAGTGTTGGGGTGATCAATTGAAAAAGATCAATTAAGTAGTTACTTCTCTCATCTTATGTTGAACAGTGATCACTAAAAGAGTGTGAATTTTCTGAAGACAAGGTATCAATTTAGCATAAACTTACATTGTAAATTGAACTCTCCACTGGGAAAACGACTTGAGGGCTATTTTAAAAGGACAAAAATAATTTTTTCTAGGGTTCTAATAAGGGGTGAATGTTTAAATTTTCAGTCCTCTGGCACCAACGATGCTGTTTGTGCATATCATGCATATATTTAGCAAGCCAGCCAGACCAATGTAACACTGAAAGAAACCTACGTTTTGCTCCCATCCCTCAATTATTAGTTTTGTTTCCATAACTGAAATTCAACAATGCTGTATCATTCAACAACGAATCGAAATAACTTTAATAACTTTTTAACTTTTTCAACATTCACTAGCTGAGAAATACCCGCCATCTGGTCGGTTATCCAAGCTATATCGAGCCTACAACCTAAAACATTGAATCATCACTTAACTCGGGGGTTTACGTTCCATATAGCTGGAGATAGCAGCCCAGAGGTGGGTATTTTCAGCTAGTTCTGTTAATGATTTTTTTTTCTTTTTTAACTAAAAGAGAATTTGTATTTTAGTGATATCCCATCCAAATCGTAGAAGGGTATATAGAATACCCAATACCCTATTGTTATGGGATGCTTTTTCCTATGTGAAATTGGTGGAAGGATTACACTAAAAACACATTTAGTTTTGTTGATAGTTTGTCTTGATCTGCATGTTGATCTACAGGATAAAATCATCGTCGACAAAGCAAAAAATACCCAAATAGCCTTAATTCTACATTTATATAATAAAAACCAGGAATACAGAATAGATTAATACAATATCCGATGTATGATGGGTTTATTTCATCAAGTGTTCGATACATACAAAATTGAATAATAACTTGAGTTCGGGTACAGCTTAAGATATGATGAAATAAAGGAATCTCCACACAAATACGTTTATGTTTCAACCTTGTATGGGTATCTTCAGGCGAATTATTCGATTTATTTTAGATCTCTATTTCGGACATTGGCAGGGGTGAGAACTTTCCTCTTATTCTGTTTATATATCTTTCCTTTTTCTTTTTTCTTTTCCTAGTTTAGGTGCTGGTCAGTGCTATGTTTTTCTGTTTTGTATAATGGAGATTCTTCACTGTCTGGTAGTTATGAATCATAAATTAGCAGAAGATACCGTAGGTATTGTCCTCATCAGCATGTGGTTGAAACATTACCTCTTTGTCATGAGTTCCCTCGCAGTGAGTACTTCATTTTCACTTAAATCTGCTTGGTGTTCACTTGAATATAGTTGTTAGCTTAATTATTCTAGGTTTGTATGTTTCTATAGATATAAGATAATTATGAAAATGGATCAGGTTGTGGCTGGGGGTATAAAATAATAATTATATTAATGTTGATAGTAATGTTGCTACTACTATTTTTCATAACAGCTAGGGAAATAAGATAGCTAGGCGGGGGGGGGGTAATTTTTAGTGTACCAGTACGTGGGGTGTTAAATAGTGTTTTTAATAGAAATTTTGGGCGGTGCAGGCACCTTGTTGCTATCTCATTTTTTTTCTATTTAATAATTCAGCCTTTTATTTATTTATTTTTATTTTTTTCAATTGGCAAAGGTGAGGATTTCAAATTTCTCATACACCACTGTATCTACCTTGGACAACGAATCTCCATGAAACCCACAAAAGAGGGAGAGATCAAGCGAAGAATCACCCTAGGATGGCAAGCCTTTGGCAGAGCAAGCTCAACCTTCAAAAACAATTCGATACCAATAATCCTGAAAAAAAAGAGTATACAACCAATGCATCCTCCCAATAGTCACCTAGGGAGCTGAAACATGGAACGTAACCAAGAGACAAACCTGCAAACTGAAAAGCATGCTACGTGTGCATGAGAGAATCATGCCCAACCTTACATGGAGAGATCACAAGACAGCACGATATATCAGAAAGAAAACTGGGGTCAGAGACATCACAGAACCTATTAGAAAACTCAAATGGCAATGGGCTGGTCATGTTGCGAGGATGAAAGACAACCGATGGACATCACACCTCACAACATGGATCCCCAGAGATCACATAAGAAACCAAGGCCGACAGAACACAAATTGGAGAGATGAATTGGACAAATTTAGAAAATACTGGCTCCGCGACGCTCATGATAGAGAATTGTGGCGAATCCTGGGGAAGGTCTATGTCCAACGACGGACTTTAAAAGACTGGTGATGATGATGATGATGATGATCATCATCATCATGGGGTTTCAATGCTCTGGCACACATGTGTTCATTTTGATATTTTCCATTTTACTGTGGGTGGGAGGTTGCTATCGTTTATTCTCCAATAATATATGGACAGTGATGAACTGTTTTTGTATTTTCCGTTCGTGAATGATGATATATGATTGGCTAATCTTGGTTTAAAGGGTATTTTCGTTATTCTTATATAGTATTCCGCTTCTAAGGGTTTCTCTTTGGTTGATATTTCAGCTTGGTATACAATATCCGATTTGAGACATTTGTTTTGTAAAGGACCTCCGTATCTGTTAGTACAAATGTAATCTGGTTTATCTATAGTCGTTACAGGGTTAATCACTTGGCCTAGACTACATGAATAGAATAAACAATTAAAGAAAATGGGGCTGCTGCAGGAATTGACCCAACCAGCGGCTGTTTAGCTCAATGGTAAGAGCATCGCTATGTTGAAGAGGTTACCTTACCGGTCGTGGGGTTCGATTCCTGCAGCAGTCCCATTTTCTTTAATTGTTTATTCTATTTACGTTGTCCAGACTAAGTGAATCATTACCCATGTAACAACGGGAGATCATTTCAAATAAGTTTCAATATCATCATCATCATCATCAGTCTTTTAGCGTCCGTCGTTTGACATACACCTTCCCCAGGATTTGCCACACTTCTCTATCATGGGCGTCACAGAGCCAGTATTTCCTGAACTTGTCTAGTTCGTCTCTCCATCTAACACTTTGTCGGCCTCGGTTGCGTATGTGGTCTCGGGGGATCCATGTTGTGAGTCGCAATGTCTATCGATTGTCTGCCATTCTTGCAACATGGCCAGCCCACCGCCATTTGAGATTTTTAATGGATTCTATGATGTCCCTGACTCTTGTCTTTTCTCGGATGTACTGTGCTGTCTTGTGGTCTCTCCATGTGAGGCCCAGCATTATTCTTTCATGTGCACGTTGCATGGTTCTATAACGCAATTCATAATCATTCTGTCGGATCATATATGTCCATTTTTTGATACACTTATACATAGATATTTTTATGTATTTTATGGAATATTTTTTCCTGTGTGAAACCATTACAAAATTAATACACAGTTCCAGTGTTAGTTTAGTTAGTAGGCTGTCTAAATCTGTGTTTTAAGGTACAGGATTAGGGCATCGTCAATATAGCAAAAAATACCCGAACAGCCTCTTATTTCCGCTATATCGCTGATGCGTTATTCCTATATATATATATATATGTGTGTGTGTGTGGGTAGGTGTGTGTGCGTGGATATGTGTGTGTGTGTGTGTGTGTGTGTGAATATATGTGTGTGTGTGTGTGAATATATGTGTGTGTGTGTTGATATGTGTGTGTGTGTGTGTGTGTGGATATATGTGTATGTGTGTGTGTGTGTAGATATATGTGTGTGTTTGAGTGGATATGAGTATGTGTGTGTGTGTGGATATGAGTATATATGTGTGTGTGTGGATATGAGTATATATATATATATATATTTGTGTGTGTGTGTGAATATGAGTATATATATATGTGTGTGTGTGTGTGGATATGAGTATATATGTGTGTGTATGGGTGGATATGAGTATATATGTGAGTGTGTGTGTGGATATGAGTATATATATATGTGTATGTGTGGATATGAGTATATATATATGTGTGCGTGCATATGAGTATATATATATGTGTGTGTGCATATGAGTATATATATATATATGTGTGTGTGTGTGTGGACATGAGTATATATCTATATGTGTGTATGTGTGGATATGAGTATATATATATATATATATATATATATATATACATATATATATATATATATATATATATATATATATTACTGTATCATTCTGTGATCACTACAGATAGTTTCAATATGATATAACGCAATTAATAATCATGTCTGTCCGATTATATTTCCATTTCTTAATACATATATATAATTACACACACACACACACACACACACACACACACACACACATATATATATATATATATATATATATATATATATATATATATATATATATATATATATAAATTTGAAAATTTTGTTAACGAAGGGAAAACACGTCTGGTGTTAGGTAAGCGGGTGAATTATTATCCATGTGTTTGAAATGATATGGAGCATTGGACTTGTACGAATATATGTAAGTATATTTATCATCATATACTCCTCAATGTAAATGACAATGAACCTTTACAGCTTCGTCATGTTAAAATGATCTGAAATCTCTGGTAAAATTCCATTCGTCAGGTAAACGACTTTCAGTCCGGTTGAACTTATTTGAAAACTTCTGGTGCGTAAAACTACTCGACAAAGAAATGTCCCTCTCATTTTATAAACAATGTCAGGGCAAGATTAGGATGAAAGAAATACTAGTTAAATATCAATTCTACATCTTATAAAAATGCAATACAATATTTGTATCTTGCATAAATGAATCACCTATCCTGCGTGTGTACCAGAATTGATCATCTACTTATTAGCTAAAATTATCTGAAAAAAAAGATTTTTCTTAATCTAAAATTATCTTTAAAAATCTTTTACTTAAAATCATCTAAAACGAATACCGGCACAAAATTTGGGCATTGTTGGTTCAAGATGACCATAGTGACCCCAAAATCTTTTTAGATTGCCCCCAGTGATGTATTCATGCAAATTTTCAAAGTTTTAATTTTTCAAAAATGACCAGAAGCGACCGGACGCACACGTGCGCGCGCACACACATAGACACCCTCAGTGACACAGACACAGACACTTAAAGAGAGAAGAACCTGTAGTCCGCTTAGCTGGTTGATCGGTCCATTTTGGGGGCTGTGGTGATTCAGTATTACTAATAATAATACTACTAGTTGGACAAATTAGGCAACTGATTGAAATAATCAATTTGTGTTATTGAGTACTAACATTTACCGAACTCTCCTACTATTTAGCGGAATACCCTTGAGATCTTAGTAAATAAATAGTATCAGTAATAGTGATGAGCAATTACTACAATTACTGAAAAGATTATTAATCAAATGTCTATTCTATGAACATATTTTGATTTTATTTGAGGTACTTGTTTAGAATTGTTATGATTTGAATACATATGAACATTGATTTCTGTGAGGTATTTCAGTTAGTTATGGCCGTATTTCTGGGATATATCGGTAAATAGTTGGGTATTTCGGTAAATAGTAGTACCTAAAAATTCCGCAGAAATATACCCTTAGTAAAGACTAAAACTAAACGAGATTCCCCACAATCTTCAATTCAAATTATAATAATGCAAAACAAAAACGTTAAATGACATCTCACAGACTTTATGCACAGTTACTGAATGGCGTGTCCTCTTCTCTAGTTCAAAAACGTGTATTCACATCCACTCCCGTGAATAAAGTGACAACACATTTACTATATAACAATTGCTATTATCTTTTAATTCTCCTAACTCCAGGAAGCGTTCAAGGGTTAAAACCCCATGTGTTTTCTTTGACTTAAATAGTCTTTCTGAAATGTGTTTTTCAGCGTATGAGAATGGCACCCCTCTCAGTGATTATAGATGCAGGTGCAGTGCATCGCCCAAAACTTGGCAGTAATGCACACCACTGATAACCCTATGTCCATAATTATTTCTTGGTCTTCGAAATACAAAGCATTATGGATTTAAAGCATTGCAGTTACACTTGTGGTGATCACAGTAAAAAGCAGTCAAGGTGGCCCTGATATTTAAAATCTGTGTGCACTTTAAGACTTTTAAAGACGGCATACAGGTACAAACAATTTGACCATTGAATTCATTCACAATAATAACAATATAAGCTGTGTGTTCACCTCTATTTTGCTTTCATTAATTATCTTATTTCCTTTTTATTTGGGTACCTAGTTTTTTTAAAGATATTTTTGAAAATGACAAGAATCTCTACAGTTATTTATTTTGGTTGACATTCAGACACATGTTTAAATCATTCTATAAATTGTTTTTCTCTAACTTTGAAGTGCTTATTTTCATATCATTATGACTAGAATATCTTTGGTTTATTATCAGAAAAATCCGAGGGTAATCTCAAGGGTACTCTGGGTCATTTCGTGGTACTTCGGTAAATTAGGGTAGGGTGTTAGTAGGGATATTTGGTAAATAGCAAGAATGTTGCTATGCACTGGACCCTTTCTTCAATGTTGGCTGATTGGATTTCTCTTTCCTACCCGGGGTGAGTAATTATTAACATTGCATCTCATCATCATCATCAGATTTTCAACGTCTGTAGTTCGACATAGACCTTCCCAAGGATTCGCCACACTTCTCTATCATGGGCGTCGCAGAGCCAGTACTTTCTGAATTTGTCTAGCTCGTCACTCCATCTGATATTCTGCCTGCCTCGGTTGAGCATGTGATCTTGGGGATCCATGTCGTGGGTCGTGATGTCCATCAGTTGTCCGCCACTCTTGCAACATGGCTAGCTCACTGCCATTTGAGATTTTTATTGGATTCTATGATGTCCTTGATTCTTGTCTTTTCCCGGATGTACTGTGCTGTCTTGTGGTCTCTCCATGTGAGTCCCAGCATAACTCTTTCATGTGCACGTTGCATGCTTCTCTATTTGCAGGTTTGTCTCTTGGTTAGGTTCCATATTTCAGCTCCATAAGTGACTATTGGGAGGATGCATTGGTTATACACCCTTCTCTTTAGGATTAATGGGATCTCCTTGTTTTTGAAGGTAGAGCTCGCTCTGCCAGAGGCTTGCCATCCTAGTGTGATTGTTCGCTTGATTTCTTCTTCTTTTGAGGGTCTCATCGAGATTCGTTGTCCTAGGTAAATGTAGTGATCTACTTCTTCCAGTTCTGTGTCCTCGATATGATCTTATTGTTTTTATCTCTGATGTGGTTGTTGCACATGATCTTCGTGTTACTGGAGTTCATGCGTAGGCCGACTTTCTTGCTCTCTTCATTTAGTTCATCTATCATTAGTTGGAGGTCGCGTATATTTTTTGTTCATTGTTCCTATTTTAGTTCTCAAACATGGATAAACTCCCTGCCATTCTTTACCGCCTCTTAATACTACTATTTCTCAAACATTAAAAAATCCCTGCCACACGTTTCATTAACAATTGAGAACTAATGATATCAAGAAGTGGCATGGATAGTTTTTGCATCGAAATATTTCATCATGTCGTAGAGATATTTCTTACATCACAATATTTCATTAAAGTATGGAATGGAATGGCAGGTATAGTTTTTGTATCGAAATATTTCAACAAGTGGCAGGTATAGTTTTTGTATCGAAATATTTCAACAAGTGGCAGGTATAGTTTTTGCATTGAAATATTTCAACATGTGGCAGGTATAGTTTTTGCATTGAAATATTTCAACATGTGGCAGGTATAGTTTTTGCATTGGAATATTTCAACATGTGGCAGGTATAGTTTTTGTATCAAAATATTTCAACATTTGGCAGGTATAGTTTTTGTATCGAAATATTTCAACATGTGGCAGGTAAAGTTTTTGTATCGAAATATTTCAACATGTGGCAGGTATAGTTTTTGCATCGAAATATTTCAACAAGTGGCAGCTATAGTTTTTGCATTGAAATATTTCAACATGTGGCAGGTATAGATTTTGCATTGGAATATTTCAACATGTGGCAGGTATAGTTTTTGTATCGAAATATTTCAACATGTGGCAGGTATAGATTTTGCATCGAAATATTTCAACATGTGGCAGGTATAGTTTTAGCATCGAAATATTTCAACAAGTGGCAGGTATAGTTTTTGTATCGAAATATTTCAACATGTGGCAGGTATAGTTTTTGCATGGAAATATTTCAACAAGTGGCAGGTATAGTTTTTGCATGGAAATATTTCAACAAGTGGCAGGTATAGTTTTCGCATCGAAATATTTCAACATGTGGCAGGTATATTTTTTGGCATCGAAATATTTCAACATGTGGCAGGTATAGTTTTCGCATCGAAATATTTCAACGTGCAGCAGGTATAGATTTTGCATCGAAATATTTCAACATGTGGCAGGTATAGATTTTGCATCGAAATATTTCAACATGTGGCAGGTATAGTTTTAGCATCGAAATATTTCAACAAGTGGCAGGTATAGTTTTAGCATCGAAATATTTCAACAAGTGGCAGGTATAGTTTTAGCATCGAAATATTTCAACAAGTGGCAGGTATAGTTTTTGCATCGAAATATTTCAACGTGTGGCAGGTATAGTTTTTGCATCAAAATATTTCAACATGCAGCAGGTAAAGTTTTTAAATCGAAATATTTCAATATGTGGAAGGGATAGTTAATGGTTTTTTAATAACCTTAGCTTGAGATAGTATTAGGCCACAAGTTGAGGACACCAATCGTGAATCGAACTTAATACAGTAGCAAAGATCTACCAATTTAGTTTAACCACTATACAAGGGTTAGGTAAGTTGATATTTGAGTTTTACTTAGTTCGGATGCAAGTCTAGAGTACCTTGAGAGAATCGAAATCTTTTCAGTAAAAATTGTATGCAATAATAGCTTGTAACCCCCACACGGTATCTGCTGAGCTTATAAGTCTGGCATAAGGCTGTGGTTGAGGGGTACTATTAGATGATTACACCATTTACATTATACATGATATGCGGGACAAGTTTGCTAACCTCTACACGAGTGCTGGGCTTCATCTAGAATGATACAAAGCCACTAGTGAGGAGTACCTTGATATTATCAAACACATTGTATTTGAAATGGTCTGCGAGAGTATGCAGTACTCATGAATGGGTTTTCCCCACCCACTTTTTTTTATAGAGAGTTCATTTTCTTCTGAACCAAACATAGCAGGATTTCATTATTTTTAGTGGAACATCACATAACCAAAACGAATATTCTACAGTAATGAAAATATTTGTCAAAAATATGAATATGTTGCCGTCCAAAAATGAGTAAACTCCCACGAAAACTTGGATTTTGGTAACAGAATTTCAATGTTTGGTCATAAATAATACTTGATAACACTGGTCAACAACAGATTTCCATCAGGCATGTATTGTGGGGTACTTTGTGTCGTTTTTGATACTTATTCCGAAAATACTATCCGTTCCTGTATCTCATCTAGTTTTCATGAGGTGAAAACTGTATTTTAGCATGGAACCCTTATAGAGCAGCAAAGAGGATCCAAGGTTCGACGTCAATGACCTTCTGCTGGGTATCTCCTTTGTATATGGTTGGTGTCACCTGGAAGTAATTCATGGTGTCACTCCAAACTCATTACAGAACTCAATAATTTCTATTAAAGCCTATTGTCCATTTCTCCCAAGATATTTCATCGAACTGAGACATTGAGTGGACAGTTTTGAGTATATATTGTTTGAGGTTGAGCACTGTTAAGTCGGGCACCCATCTATTACTGCTATATGCAATGCTCTTCCAACTCTGGAATAGAGCATTTTGGTAGACGGGGAATTATGCGTAAGTAAATATAGATTGCTTAGTTTGGCTACTGACCGTCCAGTTCTGCGTAGGGCAGGGGTAAAAAGACTGCCTCGTGGAACTGGATGTTGGGTAGTCTATAGCCTCACTGAAGAGTTATACAACGAAACAGCTGTCTGCAGATGATGCAATTATATATATATATATATATATATATATATATATATATATATATATATATATATATATGATAATGATTAAATAATTGTGTCATCCACAGACAACTCGTCAGTGTGGCTATAGACTGTCCATTATCCACGAGGTAGGATCGAAACCTTCGCTTCTGACCCAGAGGCTGGCATCTTCTCTGCCCTACGCAGAACTGGACGATCTGTAAGGTTGAATTTAAGTGATATATTTATTCACGCATAATTCCTCATCCACCAGAGCGCTCTATTCCTAAGTTGGAAGAATATATATATATATATGTATATATACATATATATATATATATATATATATATATATATATATATATATATATATATATATATATATATACATATATATATGTATGCATATATATATATGCATATACATATATATATATGCATATATATATATATATGTATGTATATATATATATGCATATATATATATATATATATATATATATATGCATATATATATGCATATATATATATATGCATATATATATATATGCATATATATATATATATATATATATATATATATATATATATATATATATATATATATATATATATATATGATATCTGCCTGCAAATTTAACCAACCCTTCTCTACTCTATTGTCCTCTTTTCCATAACTGATTGAATATTTTCTGAAATATAGCCTCCATCAATAGATTTTTCATTAGAGATATCACCAAGAAAATTTGTAAAAGATCTCTAGGTAGATATCTTGGCGTTACCCCCTCTGATAGTGTCATCCGAGACGGGGCTATCCCTCTGCGTATACATAATAATTTTGATTTTCTGCATTGGAAAGTTCTGACGGATATAAATATTGTTTTCGTTAAACCTTTACCTACATTGCCTTATAAACATCAGAACTGAAGACAAAACGTGTCCGTACAAAGACAAAAATGAGATGTGCTGGAGCGGAACGAACTCAAAATTCGTAATCTGCGTCAAAAATTGGTTTAATTCATTTTTTACTGCAACCTTGATGAGGAAAGAGAGTTTAATTCTGTTGACCTGTGGAATGTCCGTTTTCGATCGTGTAATGTTTCACTAGAAATTATAAAATCCTGCTATGTTTGGTTTAGAAGAAAGTCAACTTCCTATGGAAAAGTTATAGGCGTGCACTCGTGTACTCATTTAGGGGCGACACTGTAGTTGCTAATCACTACTTCCCATCGTATTCATTACTCCGCGAGCAACACCTGGAAATATCCAATAATTGCTACCTGTCAAATGCGAATCGGAAAGTACAGACCTCAGAAAGAATTCGGTCAGAGAGCAGGTCTCGCCCACCTTACTGCTCATAAATCTGGCTGGAAATTTCCAATTCGTTAATGACGATATCACATTTGAAGCAACTAGAGCATTGCCTGTCCCAATGGTGAATGTCTTGACTATAAGGTGTGTGAAACAGCCTTCAATAATAATCATATACATTAATCCCCCCAACGTCGCTCGAAACCATGGTTACTTCTCTTCGTTGTTAACAAATTAGATATTTTATACCTAACGTCAGAAATTTTTATTTCTCTTTTTATTTATTTATCTCACTTTATTTCTTGTGAACCACTGACCCCTCTAAACTTGAAACTTAACACTACTATGCCTGGTGTCCTGCCTTATATATCTAACGAACGTCAACTTAAAATAACGGCCAGTTGTCGAGTTCAGAGATATTTCTTCGGCTGAAATTAGAAGGTATTGACGTACAATTAAATTCGCTCCAACTTTTGAACGGTTCGTTAACTGGGTAGGTAGAGATTCATCATCAGTCTGTTAACGTCCGTCGTTCGACATAGACCTTCCCCAGGATTCACCACACTTCTCTATCATGGGCGTCGCAGAGCCAGTACTTTCTGAATTTGTTTAGCTCGTCTCTCCATCTAATATTTTACCGGCTTCGGTTGCACATGTGATCTCGGGGGATCCATGTCGTGAATCGTGATGTCTATCGGTTGTCCGCCATTCTTGCAATATGGCCTACCCACCGCCATTGGAGTTTTCTGATAGATTCTATGATGTTCCTGATTTTTGTCTTTTCCCGGATGTACTGTGCTGTCTTGTGGTCTCTCCATGTGAGTCCCAGCATAACTCTTTCATGTGCACGTTGCATGGTTCTCAATTTGCAGGTTTGTCTCTTGGTTAGGTTCCATATTTCAGCTCCATAAGTGACTATTGGGAGGATGCATTGGTTATATACCTTTGTTTTTAGGATTATTGGGATTTTCTTATTTTTGAAGGTTAAGCTTGCGCTGCCAAAGGCTTGCCATCCTAGTGTGATTCTTCGCTTGATTTCTTCTTCTTTTGAGGGTCTCATCGAGATTCGTTGTCCTAGGTAGATGTAGTGGTCTACTTCTTCCAGTTCTGTGTCCTCGCTTATGATCTTATCGTTTTTCTCTCCGATGTGGTTGATTAACTTGGGATTATTTTTAATTCTCTGCTTAGTGAATCGAAGCCTGGTAGTGGTGAAAAAAACTGAGAAAGGTTCTGCAAATTTGAAGAGACTTTCTGTCACTCAATCTCCAACAATAACCACACATCTGGTATGAATATTCAAATGCGAGAAGAACAAAAAATGGATGAAGGAGAACTAGAAGAAGGAGAAGGAATTATAATAATATTTGGCAGTGTGCTATGGTAGGAGTCATCAATTTTTAAAAAAATATGAAAAGGAGAACCAATAAGAATTAAATATTATTTCTCTCACCTTTTGTTGGGCAAATATCACAAAAGAAAAGTCTGACTTTTTTCCGAGTGTGAATAGAACTGGACATAAACTATGGGATCAATTTAGCATACGTTTACATTGCAAATTGAACCTCACACTAAAAACCTATTTAGGGGGGCAGGGTATTGAAAAAAGTATTTGTTAGACATAATGAGTAAATGTTGAAATTTTCTGCCCATTGGCTTCATCGGTATAGCCTGTGTGTGTGATATATACATACATGGCCAGCAAGCCAGACCAACTTGAAAACTGAAGAAACCTAGATTAACTGTATTGGTGACGGTTTCTTATGATAATAAACCAATTAACTAGCAATGTAATCAACTCACCCAGAAGGAGTGTAAACACAGACACGACAGAGTAAAAACGGTGATACAATGCATAAAGCATTGCACCCCAGAGATGACACGGATAGACTATACGTAAAGAGAAAAGAAAGTGGCTGGGGGCCTCATCAGCATAGAGGACTATGTCCAGAGGGCCAAAGCAGATCTAGAAAAGTATGTGCAAACAGTGAAGATATCATAAAGAGTGCATGAAGCAGCGAACCGAACAACCAAAAAGAGAGAAGAGACGTTAGCTGAAGACCTGAGGAAACTTATTGTCACTCACCCTTCAGCAATGACTACCGGACAACTGGTGTGAAACCGTAAACCACAGCATTACTGTGGTCTATGAGAATGAGGAGAGGAAGGCTGGAAACTCGAGGAAACTTTCTGTCACTCAACCTCCGGTCGTAACCACCCGGCAACTGGTGCGAGATTACTACTAATAATAATGATAATCTGTTCAAAATATAGAAGTAAAGGAACTTGTGAAACTAAAGAATAGGGATAAGTACAAAATGTCCCAGTTATTGTCAAAGCACTCTGGATGATCAAAAAAGGCACTAGAACACATCATGTCAAAATCCCTGGTGACCCTTCCCACTGTGAAAACCAGAAAATAGAGCTTAAAAGCACTGCTCGTATATAGAGAAGAGGGCTATCATCTGTTGTGTACTAATGTAAAGAGAAACATAAAAATAAAACTACAACACGAAAACAGCAACACGCACAGAAAACAGTAATACTCACAAAAAACAGTAATACTCACAAAAAACAGTAATACTCACAGAAAACAGTAATACTCACAAAAAACAGTAATACTCACAAAAACAGTAATACTCACAAAAAACAATTATACACAAAGAAAATAGCAATACATTCAGATAACAGTAATACATACAGAAAACAGCAACATACACAGAAAACAGTAATACACACAGAAAGCTGCATCAAACAATATAAGCCTGGGTAGATAAGATAACGGAACTCTACTTCAACCTCCTTTTGACCCAAGTAGTTGGTAATGAATTGGCAATGGACTGTAAAGAATAGACGTCAGAGATCACAATAATAATAATAATAATAATAATAATAATAATAATAATAATAATAATAATAATAAACATTGAAACATACTCTTAGGAAAGTAGCCAACTGGAAAGCACCGGGTCCCGACGGGATCCATGGGTATTGGTTCAAAAAATTTACCACGTTACACGGCAGACTCACTCACCTACTCCAAAATTGTCTGAATGAAGGCAAAGCACCAGAATAGATGACTAAAGGCAGAACCACCCTCATCCAAAAAGACCCGGGAAAGGGGAACATAGCAAGCAACTATAGACCAATCACTTGCCTACCACTTATGTGGAAAATCCTGACCGGGCAAATAGCAGAGAGAATATACATGTCAATGGATAGAAGGGGGCTACTACCAGAAGAACAGAAAGGGTGTAGGATAGGAACCAAAGGGGCAAACGATTTACTCTACATAGACCAGATGATCTTAAAAGAAGTAAGGAAAAGGAGAAAGAATATCGCAATGGGATGGATAGATTACAAAAAGGCATACGATATGATTCCACATAGCTGGATACTCGAATGCCTTAGAATGTTCAAAATTAGCGAACCGGTGGTTAAATTCATTGGTAATTCAATGGAAGACTGGAAAGTAGATTTGACAGCCGCAGGGGACAAACTAGCCGAGGTAGGGATAAAAAGGGGGATCTTCCAAGGGGACTCGTTGTCCCCACTATTATTTGTTCTAACAATGATACCGCTTAACAGAATCCTGAAAAACAGCAAAGGATACCACTTCTCTAAAACAAAAGGAAAGGTCAACCACTTAATGTACATGGACGATATTAAATTGTTTGCGAAAAACAGGGGAGAGCTTGAGACTCTGTTAAACGAAGTAAGGGAATATAGTGAGGACATAGGAATGGAGTTTGGGATAGAAAAATGCGCAATCATGGTAATGCACAAAGGAAGGCTTTCAATGACTGAGGGAATTGAACTTCCGGACAACAACAAGATTAGGGCATTGACTGCACAAGACCGATACAAGTACCTAGGTGTCCTTGAATGTGACACGATAAAACGGGAAGAGATGAAGGAGAAAATTAAGAGGGAATACCTTAGAAGGATAAGGAAAATATTAGAAACCAAATTAAATAGCAGAAATCTAATAAAAGGAATGAACACCTGGGCTGTGTCAGTAGTTAGGTATACAGGACCATTCCTAGGATGGACAAAGGAAGAGCTCCAATCAATGGATAGGCGAACAAGGAAACTTATGACGATGCATAAAGCATTACACCCTAGGGATGATACAGATAGACTATACGTTAAGAGAAAAGAAGGTGGTAGGGGGCTCATCAGCATAGAAGATTGTGTCCAGAGAGCTAAAGTAGTCCTAGATAAATATGTGCAAACAAATAGTGAAGAAATCATAAAGAGCGCGAGGGATAGTGCAACAAACAAAGTAGAAAGCAATGGAACGGTACAGCAAACTAGAAAAGAAAAGTAGGAAGGGAAAAAATTGTACGGCGAGTTTAAAAGACAGATAAAAGATATAGCAGACGAGAAATCATGGACGTGGTTACGAAAGGGAAACCTTAAGAGAGAAACAGAATCGCTCATCATGGCAGCCCAAAACAAAAGCATAAGGACAAACTACATAAAAGCTAAAATCGACAGAACACAGGCAAACAGCAAATGCCGCATGTGCGGTGAAAGAGATGAGACAGTAAACCACATAACTAGTGAATGTAGTCAACTCGCCCAGAAGGAGTATAAGCATAGACACGATAGAGTAGCAACGATGATACACTGGGAACTAAGTAAACAAATGGGATTCAACCACGGGGAAAAGTGGTATCAGCACAAGCCAGAGGCAGTTTTGGAGAATGACAACCACAAACTACTGTGGGACTTTGACATCCAAACTGACCACCTCATCCAGGCAAGAAGGCCGGACTTAGTAATAGTAGACAAAAAAAGGAAGGCCTGCCAAATAGTAGACGTGGCTGTGCCTGCAGACCATAGAGTAAAAAAGAAGGAGGCTGAAAAAAGGGAAAAATACCAGGACCTAGCAAGGGAGTTGAAGAAAATGTGGAACATGAAAACCAGGGTAGTACCAGTCATAGTGGGAGCACTAGGAACTGTCCCCAGAACGCTGAGGGAGAGACTGGAGGAGATCGGGATTAGGGGGAGGATAGAGACCGTACAGACCACAGCACTACTGGGAACTGCACGGGTACTGAGGAAGGTGCTAGAGATATAAGTACTGCAACGAATTGTAGCTCTGTCATGATATGCGAAAGAGGGAGGAGACGTTAGCTGAAGACCTGAGGAGACTTATTGTCACTCAGCCCTCAGCGATAACCACTGGGCAACCGGTGTGAAACTGTAAATCGCAGAATTACTGCGACCTGCTAGTACTAGGAGAGGAGGGCTGGAGACTTGAGGAGACTTGCTGTCACTCAAACTCCAGCGGTTACCACCAGGCAACTGGTGTGAGATTCATAATGATAATAATAATAATAATAAATATGATAATAATAATAAATATAATAATAATAATATTAATAATAATAAATATAATAATAATAATAATAATAAGTTAGCTGAAGACCTGAGGAGACTCATTGTCACTCAGCCTTTAGCGATAACTACTGGGCAACCGGTGTTAAACTGTAAATCGCAGTATTACTGCGACCTATGAGTACTAGGAGAGGAGGGCTGGAGCCTTGAGGAGACTTGCTGTCACTCAAACTAACTCCAGCGGTTACTACCAGGCAACTGGTGTGAGATTGCAAATAATAATAATAATAATAATAATAATAATAATGGCCACCAGGCCAATGTTGTGAGATTGCAAATGATAATAATGTTGCAGATCTGAGGAGACTTGCTATCAATCAATCTTAAATAATAACCACCTGGCCATGTCTAAACATGCAAATACATGGAATTTGATAAAGGATATTGAGCAAGGTACAAGAAATTTTCGAAGACTTGCCGCCACCCCATTTCTAAGTATATCCAAAAAACATCTGGTCTAAACAAGCAAATACATGAAATATCTAATGCAATCGAAAAAAGATCTTATCTCTCTTAAGCACTGCTATCAATAGTCCTAGGCACTGCTATCTGCATAACTAAGTCTTTGTGTTTCCTATAGGATTAAGTAATATTGTCTAAGTTGTTCGGAATTTACGTGACACCCTCAGTTTTAGGGCTCTAAATACCTTGTTCACTTAGTGAATATCGCTGGCCGTTGTTACATGCTTCGTCTTATCACAATGAAGGTAATCTCTAGCTATATGCGTGTGTGTAATCACTGAGATTAGTCGACAACTTGCCATTATACAAAGTTAGCATTCGACACATATACTAGTCAATATACAAGACAGTGCGGAGTCAAGTTTGAAGTTTTTGGGATCAGCGGTTCTCGATAAATCTTATAATAAAAATGAAAAATTATAGATTATAGATCTTCCATCTAAAATTATGGATCTAAATTTAGATTTAAAAATATCTATATTTGCAATAGATCTTATTTTAGATACAAAGTATCCTTACGGGTATCACTGAAGAGAAGTGTCCGAAGTACTTCGGAATCGTTGTTTCGTACGAGGGACGAAAATTATTTCACATTAATATCATGTCAGGCTGCTTAACATACCATAAAGTCCAGCCCCTTCCAACGTGCACTTTTGGAACGGACATAATTATAAACTGGAATGTTGAATTTTTTTTACCAGAATGCTTTTGAAACCTCTCACACTTGAAACGTTTGTGTTTTAAATGTCATAGCACCCGACAAAAATGGCAGTTATTTATGCATGGATCGGCAGTTCTGCCTTGAATCAGAGTATCTGTATGCTCTGGATCAAAGAGTCGCTTCCTGTCACTTCTGCTTATGATAAGAGTATCGTATCCGTGTGTTCATCGAAAACTGTTAGACCCCAAAAAATCTAATATATATATATATATATATATATATATATATATATATATATATATATATATATATATAGCAATACCTTGAACTGTGTAGTTTTGATGTGGTACGATTGAGGTATCGTTGTACAAATTAATGTAACTTAGTACAAGCTGAAAAAAGGCAAATTGAATCATAATACAAGACCTTTAACAGTGCAGTTCGGAAATGTTCGGAAAATTTTGGAACGAATTAACCGCACCAGTCAAGGTATACTCGAATATGGATACACATTACGTCTAATATATGTGGATATCGCAACTGTTAGTCTCTTTGCAATCCCTTTATTTGATTGCTATTACTGGTACATCCAGGAAAAGACAAGAGTTAGAGACATCATACAATCCATAAAAAATCTTAAATGGCGGTGGGCTGGCCATGTTGCAAGAATGGCAGACAATTGATGGACATCATGACTCACAACGTAGATTCCCCGAGACCACATGCGCAACCGAGGCTGGCAAAATGTTAGATGGAGAGACGAGCTAGACAGGTTCAGGAAGTACTGGCTCCGTGACGCCCATGATAGAGAAGTGTGGCAAATCCTAGAGAAGGTCTATGTCCAACGACGGACGCTAAAAGACTGATGATGATGATGATGATGATGATGATGATGATGAATGACTGAACGGTCAACAGTCTGATCGTTGGGACTAGGGGCGGAACCAGGTTCTAAAGTTAGGGGAGTGATCGCATAAAAAAGGCACCACGACCCGTAGCAAATAATTCAAAATCTATTCAACGCTTTTTTCTGTATTCAAAATCAAAACACAAGGAAGATACAATTTTAAATGAAATACAGCAATTATATGGAAATAAGTAAGAATATGCCGATATTTTTCAGGGGAGGTAATCAGCATATTGTCTAACAATTATTTAATACCTATTCAAGACTAAAGCCTGAAATACATCATAGTTATTTTGGATTTAAAGGCTCATAAATCTATAATTTATTTAAAAATCGAATGCGTGTTATTTAATTATTTTGATTTAATCCAAGTACCAATAAGAAATAATGCGATCCGACTTGAATCACACAAGGGAGCTCACTAGGTTGAAAAGGTGCCACCTGGCGGCGCCACTCTTAACTTCACCATCGGAAAGAACATCAGTACCCATATCATTTTTGAAAATGTATGAACCCAAACCAACGTCAGCGATCTTATAATACAATCTACTTCTTTCGGGAATCCCTGAGATTATTAAGTTTATTTTCCGAAAGGAATGATTGCTATTTTATACTGTGGATTTTGAGATTCGAAAATACAAGACAGACGAAGAAGAGGGTAGGGCTACATAGTCTAATTCCAAGCAGGATTTTTTTCCTTCTGTTTTGACCCCAAAAGAGAAAAAAAAGATTGATACAAATAAATACTGAAAAATTAAATGAGAGCGTGCCTGTACATGTCTTCCACAACACAATCCACCTCACTTCGCAATTCTGAAGAGTATTGAGGTTGTTATCAGAGCAACTCTCAAATACAAGACTGGCTCCTTAGAGGAAAGGCTACATATTTTGCTTCCGAATAGGAATGTTTTTCCTTTTTACGAGCCGACGAAGTGGGTCATGGGCAATGCGGTCAGTCATTTTTTATGCGTTTCCACGAAAGTCGAATTCCTAGAAGTAAATATGTACACCCTTGATAAATATCATAGCCAATCTCATTTTTAGCGCACAAAGAGCGATATGTGTCGATTAAAATGTCTGTAACTTGCAAACTATCAATTGTCTCGTTGTAATCTTTGTGTTTATCTTTAGAAGAAAGATTGCAGAACATTATCAGTTATAAAAAAAATATCTCTTATGACAAGAAAATCTTATTATCTCATAGGGCAGGGGTATTTTGCAAGAAAATCTCAAAGGAAACCCACACCATTCTAATTTTATAAAAACCCAATGAAATATCTTTCTAGATCCAACCTTATTACAATTGCATGAAGGTAATGCCCGAGGGAAACTAAATCTGGTGGAATTTCATTCGATCCTGTCTATTTTCTTTCTGAAATCGGAAATAACAAATAACAAAAATATTTTCTGTTTAGAAAGTTGTTGTTCGTTTCATTTTTTTTTTCATTGAACTGCTATAGAACAAGGAAAGAGAGTACGTAAGAGAAAGAAAAAGAGTACGCAAGTGAAAGAAAGAGAGTACGTAAGTGAAAGAAAGACAGAACGAAATAAAGAAAGAAGGAATGAAAGAAAAAAGATGGAGGAAAAGAAAAAGAGAGAATGAAAAGAGAGAACCGGGAGACGAAAGATAGGAAGATAAATGTAAATAGAAAAATTAAATGAAATTATTTATGTGATAAATGTCTAGTCAGTCACTCAGTGGAAACCACCACTTGGTCATGTCTTTTGGCAGCATACTGTTTTAGAGTGATCAATTAAAAATTTTGAAAATTAATAAGATTTTTATCTCACCTTCTGTTTGGCAGGAATAACTATAAAGTTCGAATTTTCAATCATAATGCACGAGCATTGCCGGGCCTAATCTAGGCGACCAGTTTAGCATAAAATTATATAGTGAATTGAGCCCCCCCCCCCAAATAAAAGCTTGTTTTGGTGGTGGAATTTTTATTTTTTTATTTTTTTTGTAGGATTCGACGTTCTTTTTTTTTTGTTTTTTCGAGGAGTAAATGTTTGCTGTTATCTTTATAGTAAGCCAGCAAGACTCAACAGAAAACTGAAGAAAACTACGTTTTGGTGACCGTTTTGGTTTACGGTTTCTAATTACTAGGAAAAATAAATGAAAGGAAAAAAAAAAAAACAAAATACGGAAGAAGGAAAGAAAGAGAAATAGAAAAATCCAGGAAAGGAAGAAGATAGAAAAACGAAAAATAGAAACACAAGGATAAAAGGAAAGGAAAAAGAATGTATATCATAATAATAGGACTGTTTAGTCACACAATAGAAACAGTCACACGACCAATGTCTCTTGGTAGCATGCCGTATTGAGGGTGATCAATCAAAAAATTGGGATACGGGGTTATCAATGAATAAGCTACTTTCCACTTCTCTCACTTTTTGTCGGATTACTAAAAAGTTCGAATTTTCAACAACAAAAAAAAAACAAGCGGACAAAAACTAGTGACCAATTTAGCTTGAACCTACATTGTAAATTGACACCCCCGTGAAAACAAAGAAAACAAAAAGTTTTTTTCTTTACATTAAAAGGAGTAAATGTTCACTTATTTTATGTCCACCGGCGCTGACGTAGTTGTGACGTCATAAGAGAACAGTCATTCTGATCACACTTTTTTAAAGTTTTTTCTTTACATGGTCTCATATTCTGACTACAGCTTGTTCCAAGCTGGAGTCAAAAGGATGAAGAAACTTTATCCCCTTTTGATGGTAAGGATTGAGGCTATGTTTGAGCCAAGAGTGAGGGGAAACTTTTTTCTTCTCTTTTTGGTGTCAAAATCAAGGGAAAACTTCTTTCCTTCTAAAGGGTTAAAACTGAAGGGAAAACTTTTCACTTCCGAAGGCTTAAGTGAGGAGAAACTTACTTACCTCTTTAAGTGGTCAAAAGAGAAGAACAATTGTCCTTTATGGGGTCAAAAGTAAAGGGAAACCTTTTCCCTCTTAGGGTTCAAAATAGAAGGGGAACCTGTCTTTAACTTTCTAGGGATCAAAGTGACGGAGAAGTTTTTCTCTTTGTAGGAATCAAAGTCGAGAGGTAACTTTTTCTCCCATTTCAAGGGCCAAGAAGGATGGAGATTTTTTTCACTTTTCGGAAGTCGAAAGAGAGGGGAATGTTTTGTTTTGTTTTTTTCCTTTTAGGGTTCAAAAGTAAACTTTTTTTTTCTTACATTTAGGCAATCTCTTTCCTATTTAGAGGACCAAGGGGAAATTTAAATCCTTTAAATAGGAAGTGACTTTACATCGAGCTCAACAGTCGCTGAAGGCGGCCATCAAGCGAGAATGTGTAAAAAGAGAGACAGACTGCTGAGAGCATAAGAAAGACAGAAAATATCAGTGAAGAAAAAAAGATTACACGAAAAATTGATAAAAAATAAGAGCGTGAAGAAAGAGAGAAAAGGTTAGAAGTACAAACTGATAATGAAAAAGATCGTCAATGGAGGTGCTCAACATTTGTGACGAGGGTCGAGAGAAGAAGATTTTCTTTTTATCTCTGTATGTCACATTGTCATGTTTCAACAAGATAAAAAAAGAAACACAAATAACTGATTAAAGGTTTTCTTTCTATTTCGAGAAAAAAAAGCAAATTGACACAAAGATACTTCCAATATTTATCGAGTTGAATAGTTGAAAAATTCTCGACACTTGAAGGTATTCATGTTTTACCAGTAAGAAAATAGCGTTCCGCATGATGTGTTGATATAATCTGTAAAAACTTTTTAAAAAACACTGAACGAGAATATTTTAACATAGAATAGACTATTAAATATTCATGCAATGGTTCAAAATAGATATTTACAGTGGCATGTAACTAAATTTTGTAAAATAAGATTGTTCAATTTTACCACTGCATTCTTGTCAAATATTATTTAAAGTTTTACAATCATAATAACACATTGAGCAGGTACGTATTTTTCTTACTGGTCCTGTATTTTTTAACAGTAATATGTACGCACAACATCCTATTGTTTGAAAAATAATACTTGGGTGGATTTGAAGCACCAATCCCTCGATTACAAAATGGACTCAGTAACCAACAGCCTCCTGGGGACATGCGTACAGGAAATGATTTACCGAATATATATCATTAGTGTATAACTTACGGAATCTTTCTCATTTCCAACACTAAAAATTTTGTGATATGTTTACAAATAGTTTGTTTGTTTGTTTGTTTTTTGTTTTTTAGAAAAAAATATTTGCAGGTTTAAATGAAGAGTATATGGGAAGTTTAGTGTAATTCACTTCTATGATTCAGACTTGCATTTCTCTGTAAAAGTAAAAAATTCCCTGAAAATTTGAATCTAGCATTTTCAGAATGATTTTCGTTAAGTCAGTGTATTTTTCTTTTAAAATTACAAGATGACATAAATTGTATTAAAATTGGTTGAGTTTTCCGAAAGTTATTACAAAATTTAAGCCAGTGTAATTTTTTTTAAAGTTACGTACAATTAAGTTCTGTACAAGATGACATGAATTGTAATAAAATTGGTTGGGTTTTACGGAAGTTATTGTAAAATTAAAGTCATCAATTTGTGTAAAGACTCAACCATATTATGGACGAAGCGTTAAATGCACCTATTCGATAACAAATTCACTTAAAGCTTTAGAAAATAAGAATTACCACGTTCACTGCAACTTCGGATGTCGCAACAAAATATTCACGTGCTCTGCTCAGTGCCACGAGACAGAAACTGAGTCCAACACATTGCTGTCATTATGTATAATGCTTTAAATACAATGTTGCCAACTCCAATATGATTTTTTCGGTTAAGAATGGCTTGATTTTTCCATTTTTAGCTTAATTTATGGCTAAGAAAGTTGAGTACGGTACCAAACATACTTCAACTGTCGAAATCTTTGGTTGCAATTATTTATGGCAGCCCATTTACAGCACGTTTTACACAAAATTGAATATGTGAAGAATGTACAAAAGGATTCGAAGAATCAATGTATTGAGACATTTCATTAAAATGAAGGACACTTCAGTTGTCAAGAAAAGGGGCCTCAGTTTCTGGCTACTTTGGAAATGAAAAAAATGTATGTAATATATACATCCGATATTGTTCCTGTCTCTAAAATTACGTCCATCTGATTAGAAGTCTCTGGGGACTTTCTGATCTCAGATTGCACATGCGTCCCACCAGTATTGGCAATTGCCATGCACTGTTGGCTATTCATGGTTAAAACTGCCGATAAAATTTCGGTTAAAACTGTCTTAGAAATGGCTAAAGTGGCCAAAATCGGCGAACGTCATGGCTAAAATGTTATGAATTCATTTAAGCCTATTCTTTTTTCAAATAGAATAACGATGCTAAGACTCCAGAATGAATTATTGCTAAAGATTTTACATTTTCTTTTATCTTACTCACCAGATTTGTAATGTATTTGTCAAAAATAAATTTAGTTTGTGATTCCTAAAATATTCTTTAAGCAAAAATTTCGGATAAGATTTGGTTTATCTATCTTTTAAGTGAAAAATTATGAAAAATATAACCCTTAATTTTGTTTGCTTCCACTGACCCCGACCTTCGTTTTTCTTCGTTGATTTCTTTCATTTAAAAAAACTTTTATAAACTAAGTGAGTGAATTGGCTCCAAAGTGGGTGACCAATTACAATAAACGTATAATTTTTTTTCGGCCAAAACTTCTTCGAAAAATGGCTAAAATCGGCTAAATTCTTTCCCACTCTCAGCCATCTTTGTGACTAAAAATACTGAATATATAGTTAGCCGATTTTAATTTTATTCTATCGCTAATTTTTTTTTTCCACATGGTCAGCGTTTCCACTATCTGCTATCGCAGATTTTATTGGCTATATAGGAAAAACAAGCTAGATCTAGCCGAAAAATGGTTGATTTGGCACCTCTGCTTGAACAAAACCATGGAATCAGTGGTGGGAAGGGAGGAGTACGCAGAAACATTGCGTATACCTACTCCTCAATTTCCAGATTTTGGTATATTCAATGTCTACTAATAAAGACGTTGTCGTATAACTAGTTCTCAAAACCTAACCTTGCCGTATACCTAGTTCCCAAAAGCCATTCCCATCACTACATGGAATGTATGCACATGTGCATCAGCGCAAAACGCAACACGCCACAACACACACACACACACACACACACATGTATCATGTGGCAGTGAATATGTTAATCCCTTTTGAGGACACTGTTGAATATATACAATCAGCATAAATTGGTTTCAAGAAAAAAACATGAAATCAGGATAGCGAGGAGAGTAAAGAGATTACAAAACCGAGTCAATGTCTTAAGAGTAAATAGCAGATGTCTGCGTAGCATAACCACATGCAGATGTAGTTGCATCGGCAACAAAAAGCCGTAGTGTTTCAAACGACCTGGCTGAAGGTTCCAAGAGCAGCTTCAAAAAATGCAAGGACGAGAACAAAATACTAGAGAGCTGGACAAAGATCTGGGAGAAATAAGGGTTCAAATTTGACAAAAAAGCAAAAACATTGAACAGAGATTTTCTCCAAGACTGAGAGAAACCTGGCGCATCTAAGTCACTACTTTTATTCATAATGGGTATCTGACTTTTATCATCATCATCATCATCATCATCATCATCATCAGTCTTTTAACGTTCGTCGTTGGACAGAGACCTTCCCCAGGATTCGCCACAATTCTCTATCATGAGCCAGTATTTTCTGAATTTGTTTAGTTGATCTCTCCATCTTGTGTTCTGTCGGCCTCAGTTTCTCATGTGATCTTTGGTGATCCATGTTGCGAGTCGTGATGTCCATTGGTTGTCTGTCATTCTTGCAACATGACCTGCCCATTGCCATTTGAGTTTTCTAATAGTTGCTATGATATCTCAGACTCCCGTTTTCTTCCAGATGTACTGTGCTGTCTTGTGATCTCTCCATGTAAGGTTGAGCATGATTCTCTCATGCACACGCTGCATACTTCTCAGTCTGTATGTCTGTCTCTTGGTTAGGTTCCATGTTTCAGACCCATACATGACTATCGGGAGAATGCATTGGTTGTATACTCTTCTTTTTAGGATTATTGGGATCGTCTGGATTTTTAAGGTTAAGCTTGCTCTGCCAAAGACTTGCCATCCCAGAGTGATTCTTCGCTTGATTTCCTCCTCTTTTGAGGATCTCATGGAGATTCGTTGTCCTAGGTAGATGTAGTGGTCTACCTTGCCGAGTTTTGCATCTTCTAACTTGACAGTTATTTTCAACATGATTGTTGCACATGATTTTCGTTTTTACAAGTGTAGGCCGACTTTTTTGCTTTCTTTGTTTAGTTCATCTAGTATTAGTTGGAGGTCGTGTAGGTTCTCCGCGAAAAGAACGATGTCGTCTGCAAATCTAAGGTTGCTCAGATAATCGCCGTCTATTTTGATTGCTCCATTTTCCCAGTCCATGTTTCGGAAGATCATCTCAAGGCAGGCTGTAAAAAGTTTTCGTGAGCTAGTATCACCTTGTCTTACTCCTTTTTGGAGCTGGAATGGGGTCCGAGTCTTTTGTATATATGTTGCAGTACTTTGACGTACACAAGGTCTACACCTTGTAGGATGATGGCCTTCATGACTATGGGGATTTCTACAGAGTCGAATGCCTTCTTGAAATCTATGCCTTCTCTTTCAGGTGCCAGTTCTTCTACTCTCAGCAACCCCCTCGCTGACAGTAAAAATCAAAATCTTTTACTTATCCCTTACCCAAATTCATGGCTTCATTGTTTGAAAAGTCAACCAATGAAAAGAGAGATATTCTCAAGGCGTCCGTTGATTGGTTAAACAGACCTTGTAGGAGGCTATGAGATTGGCCAACCAAATACCATTACAAATGTCCCCTTTGTCTCGATTTTACCGCTCAAATTAACGGTCATTTTTTTCTACTTCTCTCATTTGAACATACGGTCATCCGAAAACGTTAACCGAATTCGACTTATATTATTCCTGCTTGGGATCAAGACCCCTTGTCACTCTTCCAAGTGGCAAACACTCATACGAACGAACACACAACTGTACATACGAACACACAACCGCACATACGAACACACAATTGTACATACGAACACACAACTGTACATACAAACACACAGCCGTACATACGAACACACAACTGTATATTTGAACACACAATTGTACATACGAACACACAACCGTACATACGAACACACAACTGTACATATGAACACACAATTGTACATACGAACACACAATTGTACATACGAACACACAACTGTACATACGAACACACAGCTGTACATACGAACACACGACCGTATATTCGAACACACAATTGTACATACGAACACACAACTGTACATACGAACACACAACTGTACATACGAACATACAATTGTACATACGAACACACAACCGTACATACGAATACGCAAACGTACGTACAACATTCCACAACATTCGTTTGTTTCGACTTTCAAACCGTCAACCAAAACTTAAGATATCAACATGAGCTTCTTCAGTTTTTAAATGGGTCTGGTTGGCTTGCTACGTGTGTGCTGCACGTACAGGCTGCACCAATGAAGTTGACGGGCAGCGAAAAACATTTGCTTTGTATTTTGAACCTCACCCCCGCCAATACGTTTTTCTCAGTCGGGGTCAATTCACATTACTTTCAATTGATTTAGTTTGAGTCCGTCAGTGTTCCCACTTATCTATTGAAAACTCGGTCTTTTTCAGTGATCATCATCATCATCATCATCATCATCATCATCATCATCATCATCATCCGTCTTTTAACGTCCGTCGTTGGACGTAGACCTGCCCCAGGATTCGCCACAATTCTCTATCACGGGCGTCGCAGAGCCAGTATTTCCTAAATTTTTTTTGTTTTTTTAGTGATCACCGCCGAACAAAAAGTGAGAGAAATAACTCATTCATTAATCATCCCCTTCTCCAATTTTTTAATTGATCATGCCGAAGATACACACATTGCGTGCAGTCAAAAGACGTTGGTCACGTGACGTTTTCTATTGAACGACTAACAAGTCATTTTGTTTTGTATTTGCATCAATTGTTTTTTGGTTTCTTTGTTTGTTTGTTTTTTAATTTTCACTTCCAAAATATAAGAGTACACGGTCAAAATCGAGCTTTCAAATGACTAACTTGCAAAAAACTCTCTACGGCTGGCGTCTCTGCTGAAATACATGGAGGCTGTTTTATGATCACTTAACACTGATGCCCCTGGGGAAATCATAAATTCCCCACCCTCCACCCTAGCTGTGTGTAAAATAGCAGAACTCTCTCGCTTTAGACTGGAAACCAGTCTAGGAAGAAGACAACTATGATTCCAAATCAGGGAGTGGAGTCTCGAGGCGGTTTATCACATAATTTGACGTCCATCCAACAGCTCCTGTGGCTACACTCTCTGCTCTCCTCTGGACAACAGCAAGACTGAGAGGTTGATTCTGACGACTAGGCATCTCAGTATCTCCATACATAAAGCCCAGGCATATGCCCTGTGTTGTTCCATTGTCTGTAGAGATAAAACTAAGCTCTTGCTTGGTATGGTAAAAAAAAACAAACAAACGCAATAGTTGACAAGCCAGTCAAAATCGAACCCAAAAGCAATGGCATGGGAAACCAGTTTACAAATCGTAGCTCTACAACAGGGGCTTGAAAGATTGGATCAAGGATATTTTCTGGAAATTTGTGGGCCATCGAGCTGTGGATGGCTTTTAGTCTTTTGCGTCACGATTTGAACGATTTGAACATAAGCATTGTATTGTATAATTGGTTCAATATAGACACGCCCATGAACTTTTGACAACTGGCTACTACTTACATTCCAAAATTTACTGAAGTTATGGGAGGCTTCAATCCTCACACTGATGTTGAGGCATTTCACATACGCACAGCTACGCAGCTACGCAACTGTGTCCTCACCACGTGCTCCAAACGCGTATACACTTCTCACTCTCTTGAATGAAATGGTATTGCTTTTTAATATCCGAAAGCCACGATGATCTCTCCTACTTTTCTTTACTTCGGGAAACACGCATGAATAAAATTCTGTTGTCTCTCTCTGTCATGGTCTGCCCGTTGAGTGTCCAACAGCGCAAGAGAATAGCCCGAAAGTCATGCACATAATTTAGCAGTTTGGCTCACACACTGAACCCGATCTTCATATTCATTCCTTGGTACATTCCAAGCCATATGGGTTCTACAGTAGTTCAGATACCTCCACTTCGACTCTGACGCTAGCACTATCAATGACAACAAAGCTCCCACCTTCGCTATCTCTTCTCATCTCTTCATGCAATCGATCATATCAATGTTATTACATGTATTTCATTTTCTTTCGTTATTTGTGATTGATGTAAAATATTTGTTCATCCAAATACTTGCATGTTCTCTTTTTACTTTGTTTCATCTCTGCGTCTACGTTCATACTTGGCGTGCATTCTCTTCGTACATCTCCTTTTCCCTTTCCACTCCTCCATTGACGTCGCTGCAAATACCAAACCACGTGGAAGCAAAATCCTTTGTCTAGAACGTCTTCGTGCTATCCATTCCTTAACTAGAATTACTGGAACTATCCAGAACCATACCATCTACAAACCACCCTTACCAACCTGAATATATCCTACTATCACTGGTGACCAATCGATAGAATAATACATGAAAACTGGTGAAAATGAAAGAACATCCTGAAAAGTTAATACAGAGATAAGTCATGGTGCCAATGAGCGTTTGACCATGAGTTCCCAGGGCTTTTATGGGAGCCGTCGTAGGAAGTGATGTTTTCGATATATAGCTAAAAGAGGGGTTTTATAATTAATTCCTAAGTAAACGTATAGGGGGGGGCACAATATACATCTGGATCATGAGTGAAACTAAAAAAAAAAAAAGAAGTTGCTGATCCCTGCTCTACAACGAGCGCCTTTATTGAAATAAGTCACTCTGTTTGTCAAAGATGATTCCAGCAAAAGGACATATTTATGGAGCATGAAGTCACGGTCGATCTCACTTTTGCAAAACTTCACAGATCTGGCAAGTTTCTATACTAAGAATGTCTGAGAAACGGAGGGGGGCTTTTAGAGGGGAGTCCAAAGACTCTTGAGTATTACGTGTACAAGATTGTCTAAAATTGTGTCCCACATTTATATTTCAACATTGATACCGTTGCCGAATGCGGGCTGAAAGTTTACCTTTCTTATCTAAGATAAGATTTTCATCACATGTGAGCGTGTGAATGTAACAAAATGCGTATATCTCACGTTAAACGTGTAAGAATTGGAAGGTCTTCCTTCTGAATGGTTACACTCTTTCCTCCACTGATTACCTTCTCTGAAGAGGAGCAGGAAACGATGTCATTTGGACGCCTTCTCAATATATTGAAGCTGCTAAGACAAAGAAGGGTATACAACCAATGCATCCTCCCAATAGTCACGTATGGAGCTAAAAGATGTAATCTAACCTAACTTAGAACCATGCAACGTGCACATGAAAGAATTATGCTCAACCTCACATGGAGAGACCACAAGACAGCACAGTACATCTGAGAGCGGACAAGAGTCAGGGACATCGTAGAATCCATTAAAAATCTCAAATGGCAATGGGCTAGCCATGTTGCAATAATGGCCGACAACCGATGGACACCGCATCTCACGACATGGATCCCCTGAGATCCCATGAGAAACCGAGGCCGACAGAGAATTAAGTAGAGAGACGAGCTTGACAAATTCAGAAAGTACTGGCCCTGCGACGCCCACGATAGAGAAGAGTGGCGAATCCAGGGGAAGGTCTATGTCAAACGACGGACGTTAAAAGACTGATGATGATGATGATGATGATGATGATGATGATGATGATGATGATGATTTGACACGCCAAGCATTCGACTAAAATCGTACGGCACCTAGTGAAGGTCGTTCTACGGCAAGCGCTCAGAAATTGGGAGTTTTCTGGAAACGGAATCATGTTTTATTAGATTTGGCGACATGTACCAAGTCAAACACTATTTATCAAAATGAAATAAGCCCGTGTGTATGTGAATGATGAATTTCGTCAAAACTTATCAATTTTGCGCAAGCTGTAGGACAGCCTCCTGGCTATGAGTTGGTCGTGAGTTCAAATCACGGAGAGGGAATGTGAATTTTACACATTGGTTTATACCCTTTTATTTCGTTTTTGTTATGGCTGGAAAAATAGAGTCACCTCAAGTTTTGGAGATCGACAAAATTGAAATAAGATTCGCCATCACAGTCAACAATTGAACGACCGTTGCGTAAAAATTTGAAGTCATGTAAAAAATTTCATCGAAGAATAAATATGGTTAGATTAAATTCTATTTATGACAGCACTGATGTTTTCCACTGGATAACATTTAAAATTGAATTTTTTAAAAAACATCCAGATTCTGAAGTTTATCAATAAACTACACCCATCAAAATAAGGTCCCAAAAAGGCCAGAAGAGTTTTTCTCCCAAAAGAGCTTTTTTTCTAAAATAAATGAAGACATTTTTAGGAGTTTAGTGGAGTACTGATGTCAGATTTCAAGTGTGTAGTCGAAACGGTATGGCCAAGAGGCGTTGGAACACACAAATACACGAACACACAAATACTAGCACACATGAAAAGAGATAAAACCCCTCGCCGCCTTTGATGGCTACGGTGGTTCAATAAAGACTGAAGTTCTATCAGGTTAACGAATTTATTTAAAAAAGAAACGGTAGTTGTTTGTAGAGTCCAAAGGTTGATTGAAAGTTCTGTTGTACTAAGATAAGAAAGTGTAGTCAAGTCCAGACTAGCCTGGACTATGAATGATAAAAAAAATAATAATGACCCATAAATGGGCTCTACTTTTTACTAGGGGCATTTCCTGACCGTTCCTGATTATTCATAACGAAATGTTGTTGTTTTTTTTTTGTTTGTTTGTTGTTGTTTTTTGGGGGCGAGGCAAAACCCTAACATCTGCTTTTCTTACCCCCAAAGGATCTTTATAAATACTGCTAGTTCTAAAAGGTAAACAAAAATCAGGGACGGCCATTAAATAACCCTTGTAAAAAGAAGAACCGTTGACAAGATGGTGTATGTTGGTGAGACAGGATGTTGAATGAGTGTATAGATAAACAGTATTTGCTTTTCTTTCAAATGAAGGAAGGTCCAAGTTGGTAGAGCCCCCCTCCCCTAGGTTAAGGATGGTGGAGCCAGCAAACTTCGGTGGATTAAGTACTACAATAACACTGAAATGTCTTGGGCCGTCTCCCTTGTCCGAGCTTGTTCGATTCAATAATGACGATGTTGATAACTTTAAGAATAATGGTGATGATGATGATGATAATGATGATGATGATGATGATGATGACTTTTAAAATGATGATGATGATGAGGATGATGATGGCGATGACTTTAGAAATGATGATGATAATAATGATGATTACTTTAAGAATGATGATGATGATGACTTTAAGAATGATGATGATGATGACGATGATGACTTTAAGAATGATGATGATAATAATGATGACTATAAAATGATGATGATGATGATGATGATGACTTCAAGAATGATGATGTTAACTCAAGATGATCTATAATTACAAAACTTATGTTAGTCTGGTACACGGCTAAATAAATACGAGGGACAGGTCTGGTTTGTCACTCGATAGAAACCGTCACTTGACCAATGCCTTTTGGCAGCATGTTGAGGGTGATTAAGGAATAGGTTACTTTCCATGCCTCCTATGTGGGTAGTGATCACTAAAAAGATAGAATTTTCAAAAAAATCCGGAGTAAATATTGCTGAACACAAACTAAGGAGTCAGTTTAACAAAAACTTATATTACTAATTGACCTTCCATTTAAAAAAAAACTATCGGGGAGGGGTAGAAAAAATAAGAGAATATGTTTAGCCTTCTATCCCATTGGTGTGGCCTGTATGCATTACGCATACATACATAGCCAGCCGGCTAGCAAACCACACCCACTAAAAAACTGGGGAAACTTGTGTTGATGTTTATTATATTCATGCTGACAGTTTTTGATGACAGCTTCTAATTTTGAAGGTAGGGAGATAGAATCATGCCAATCTTCCGGCTGGTAGAGGGCCTACCCGCCTGCCTTCCCGCCATGAAAATCAGCATTCTGAATCCTTGTTTTTTTTTTATCTGGAGCAGAACTCCCGACTGTTTGCACCATTGGAAGTACGCAACTACCTCTGAATACGCGTTTCATAATTACTAATATTTTATTACGTATTATTACTTTTACAACAATGTATTAATGTTGCTTTTTATCCCAACCTTCTGAGTGAAACTCATAACTACAGATGACAGTAGCTTACTAACCCTTTTCGTATCAAATTTAGTGCGTTTCTTGTTTTGTCAGCGTGCGATAAAATTTGACACTAATTTCGCTTAAATCGCTAGAAAATAATTAAAACTGACTGAAGATATTGAAAAAAATAGCGTGGGAAATTATCTGAGAATTCAACATTTAGCGCTATTCTCAGCCAATTTTCATCGCTATTTTCCCATCATTTTCAGACAGTTTTCAGCTATTTACCAGCGATTTTAGGAAAAGCCATTTTAGCTTTAAAAAAAAGTTGAGTGTTGTTATATACCGAATTTTTTACGCTTTTCCGAGGTTGATTTAGTGCGAAAAAAAATTCGAGTCGGCTACGCTGTTAAGTACAGCTACACGGTGGGGCGCCTAAGCTTATTTTCGTAATGTACAAAAGCCACAAGTGTGAGGTACCTATCTAAATCGAACTCACTACTACAGTAATAATAGTCCACGAGGCTTGCTTGTTGACTATTTATCCTCTACTATGCGTCTGAACTTAGCTTAGTAAGTCACAATCGCGCAAAGCTACGAGTGGGGGACACCGAGTTAAGATCGAACACGCACACACGCGCTACTTCTACTGTAATGGTCTGTGAGACTAGCTTACTAACTATTTCTCCACGACAAGGGGCTCAAGTTTAAGTTAGAACAGATAGTTTGTGAGATGTGATACAAGTAGTGAGAATCGAAGTCTCGATTCCGTTCGTTTAATATAAGATGGAATTGAAAAAGAGAAGAAAACAACAATAATGTTGAGCAGCGGCTATGGAGCAAGGGAGACAATCGTGAGGCCACCCTGTTCCGGTCGCGGTTAGACTCGATCAATATGTAATTTGGCCTCTGCAAGATAGATACATAGATATGAACAGATAGATAGATAGACAGACTGACGAGCAGATAGATAGATAGACAGACAGACATGAGCAAATAGATAGATAGACAGACTGACGGACATGAGCAGATAGATAGATAGATAGATAGATAGATAGATAGATAGATAGATAGATAGATAGACATGGGCAGATGGATGGAGAGACTGGCAGATATGGGCAGATGGATAGAGAGACTGACAGACATGAGCAGATAGATAGATAGATAGATAGATAGATAGACTGACAGACATGAGCAGATAGATAGATAGATAGATAGATAGATAGATAGATAGATAGATAGACAGACTGACAGACATGAGCAGATAGATAGATAGATAGATAGATAGATAGATAGATAGACTGATAGATATGAGCAGATAGATAGATAGACATGAGCAGATAGATAGATAGATAGATAGAAAGACATGAGCAGATAGATAGATAGACATGAGCAGATAAATAGATAGATAGATAGATAGATAGATAGATAGATAGACCGACAGACATGGGCAGATAGATAGATAGATTGATTGATAGATAGATAGATAGATAGATAGAAACACATTTTCGGAGTTGCTTTTTTCTTAAGACATAAAAAAAACTTTACTGCGATGCAAAATTGTGTTTTGGCAATGACAAAAAAAGAAATTATTCAATAACCCAATTACCTCCCCTCCTTAGATGAGTGTGCGATTTTTCTGTTTACATCTTAAATAGTGCATTTTGCATTGGAAATTGTTGAAGTTTCTTGAAGAAAATCGATGTCTGTATAAATGATCAATCTTCAATATAAATTCAAATGTTTTTCAACATGAAAAATACGTATACATCGTTTTAGATATCACTGTCTTTATCGAAGGAGCCACTATCCTAAACCTTGTTTTTGTTTACCTGCAAATCGGAGAAGATGGTTACATAAATATGTTTTACGCATTTATAAGACTCTGAAGCACTTGAGTTTAAGTATTACTCATGGTTTCATTGTTTATTTTGTTTACTGTTTGGGGTCATATCATATATCCACGTGACTATTTTGTTGTTGTTGATTTTTAAATTAAAGAAAAAGATAAGATTTGGACGTAAAGTTGGGCGTCAAGTTGCCCTAAGGGGGTTCCACTCCCTGGTTTGGAATAAGAGTTTTGTCCTTCTCCTAAACTGGTTGCCCTCGCAAGACTAGAGATCCCAATCTGCTTTACTATTCTCCCTATACCTGGGAGAGGGGGGATGAATTTATGCCTTTCCCAAGGGTATTTATGCAAAATGAACATGAACATTCACAACCAGAGTTTGATGGTTACAGAAGTAATACCATAGCCAATATGTCTATATAAAGGTCCTGTGACCAAGTAAGTTTTAGTCTTCCATTGCTTAGTCTCGGGGAGGATCAATAAGTCCCGGGACAGCACCTCCCCCATTGCACTAAAAGTTGGGAGCATAGACTTGTCCTGACCCCCTTTGTGACACTAGTTGCGAGGCCGACGAAAGTGGGCTTGAGCTATTTTTAGAACTGACGGCGTGTATTTGTGCAAGACCCCCAACGTTAGAGCGACCTTGTATAACCATCACGTTCTGTCGTGGTGTGGGGGCTGGATAGGAAAGTATTACTCATGGTTTCATCATCTGTTTACAGTTTGGGACCCACGTGACTATAGTGATATCGTAGTTAGTTCAGGGTCTCATATTATCACGGTTGTGGTGAGCTAGGACAAAATTGGGATGGGGGTACGAAGGCGTACAGCGTATACCTACTTCTCAATTTCCGTTTTTTTTGTTGTTTTTATTTTTTTGTATGTTTGATGTCTCCTAATGGAGACAATGCCGTATACCTATTCCACAAAACAAACCTCACTGCATACCTAGTTCCTCAAAGCAAGCCCTACCCTATAACTAATTTCCCTGAACCAAGCCTTACTGTATACCTACTTTAAAAAAAACCCAACATTTCCATCAGTGGGTCCGAGTGAGCCAAGTGAAGCAAATTCAAAAAAGAGAAAATGGTAATCTGTGTTTTAACGTAATATATATGGTGGTGTATGACCAGCATAGAGAGGCCTAAAAAGTGATACAAAAGCTTTATCAACCGTGATGATAATTAGAGACACTGAACTACGCGATAGCCATAGTCACATGGTTATGACTAATTCAAAATAGTAAACAAATTATGAAATGAACACGTTCTGCGTAACCACGAGGTCGACCTGTATTTTTTACAGTAAATGATAATTTTTTAATTAAGAAAAAAATTAAAAAACGAAGAGAAAATGGACAAATTTATCAATTTTGACGAACTGAACTTATCGAAGGGTTTCCAATTTAGATTTTTTTATTATTTTTTTTTATTATTGTTTTACAAATTAGCAAGGTTTCCAATTTTGATATTGGGGGTAAAACGCTTGGATGTAAATAGGTGACCGCCTCCCTTCTCCTGGTGGCTAAAAATGGCTTGATTTTTCTTCTTTTTTTTTCTTTTTTTTTTTTCACTTCCTGTTAACTTTATAGCTAAAACCAGTACGCTCAGAAACATATTTTGGGCTGCTAATTATATTAGCCCCCAAAATATGAATTACCAGAATTGATCGAATGAAATAAATCCTGGTAAGTAGCGTGTTCACTGTTTAAGCGCAAAAACAAGGTTAGTTCAGAGTAAGTTGGATTGTTAACAAAACACGGGAATTAGAACAAACAACAGTTTTATTGAGTTTTAATTCAGGAGTGAATTAGAATAAATGAGGACTGGAGTTTCTGCTGACACAGATATGTGGAGGGATCTACCAGGATAAGGATGCAGAGATAGGGAGAATGTAGGGAAAGAAATGTCACTAAATCAGCTGAAAGAAAAAGCAGCAGAATATAAACTACCACTCGCCGTAGCATTTATCGACTTCAAAAAGGCGTTCGACTCAGTAGAAATCTCTAAGGTCATGGAGGCCACCATTCGACAAGGTGGAGATCCAGTATATGTCGAAGTGCTTAAACATATATGCAATTATAGCAGCCCCTTTATCAGGCTACATAAAGACTGGGACCTCTTTCAGCTCTAGAAAGGAGTAAGACAAGGTGATACCAGCTCACCTAAACTCTTCACAGCCTGCCTCGAGATGATCTTCAGAAGACTAGACTGGGAGAGTAAAGGAATCAGAATAGACTGTGAGTATCTGAGCAACCTCAGATTTGCATACGACATTGCCCTTTTCGTAGAGAACCTACATGACCTCCAACTAATGATAGATGAACTAAACGAAGAGAGCAAAAAAGTCGGCCTACACATGAACTTCAGCGAGACGAAGATCATATGCAACAACCACATCGGAGATAAAAACACTAAGATCAAAATCGAGGACACAGAATTGGAGAAAGTAGTTCACTACATCTACCTAGGACAACGAATCTCCATGAGACCCTCAAAAGAAGAAGAAATCAAGCGAACAATCACACTACGATGGCAAGCCTTTGACAGAGCAAGCTTAACCTTCAAAAATAAGAAAATCCCAATAATCCTAAAAACAAAGGTATATAACCAATGCATCCTCCCAATAGTCACTTATGGAGCTGAAATAAAGAACCTAACCAAGAGACAGATCTAAAAATTGAGAACCATGCAACGTGCATATGAAAGAATTATGCTCAACCTCACATGGAGAGACCACAAGACAGCACAATACATCTGAAAAAGACAAGAGTCAGTGACATTATCGAATCCAATAAAAATCTCAAATGGCAGAAGGCTGGTCATGTTGCAAGAATGGCAGACAACCAATGAACATTGCGACTCACGACATGGATCCCCCGAGATCACATGCGCAACCGAAGCCAGCAAAATATTTGATGGAGAGACGAGTTAGACAAATTCAGAAAGTACTGGCTCTGCGACGCCCATGATTGACAAGTGTGGCGAATACTGGGAAAGGTCTATGCCCAACGACGGAGGTTGAAAGACTGATGATGATCATGATGATGATCATGATGATGAAAGTCCGTAGAATGTCCGTCAGTTTGGTCATCTAGTTGTAGCCAAAAAAAAACGAGCTTACCACGAGGCTGTCAGAACACAGAGAGAGAGAGAGAGAGAGAGAGAGAGAGGGAGAGAGAGAGAGGGGGGGGGAGAGAGAGAGAGAGTTTACCGCCACAGTTCAAATACTCTGAAGATAACGATCAGTTGTCTTATTGGTAGTTCTGTGCGACGTCAAAGAGGAAGTGACAAGGAATTTACCATTTCTACAGAGATGTAGGTGATAGCAAGTAGATCCCTGCCAAGGACCGATAACTCCGTATATTTTTCTTCTGCTGGAAAAGGTGGGCACTACACATACGATGTCTCCTAAAATATTTGGATGTTAGAATTTTGTTTTGATAAAAATATATTTTGGATTTCAAAAATTTAAACATTAATTATTTGAGCAATCGTATTGATTTCTTAACGTACCTAACACGGATTAGTACTCTCTAAAATTCATACAGAGGCTCGAATCTTAAAATTCAAAAGTTAATTATTATGATCTTTAAATATAAATTTTCTTATAACAAATTTAAACATTGATCAACTATTAGAGCCTTTGTGTGATTTTTCGAGCCTACTTAATATTGATTATCAACCACACAAACAAAATAATGAAAATAAATAACACAATAGATAAAAGGTGCATACCATATCAACACAATGAAAATAAAAGCAAGTAATTTGTTGTTGTTATTGTTTCAATTTCGAATCAACAACGATGTGATCAGATATGAACGCTATTATAAGACTAAATGTTTTTTTTATTTCTAATCAAGAACGTATTCTGTTGTGTTTTTTTAAATCTCGTCATATTTTGCCGTCAAGAAGAGTAACGTCTTTTTTTATACCTGAGTGCAAGTTTTACAGTGTTATTTGTTTTTTATCGGTGTATCGAATCTGGAAGTCAAGTGTTATTGATTTAAATGTGTTTCTTTTTTTTCCAATTTAGGAATGATTTCAACAATTGAAAAATTGTGAACAAATATAGGCCACACCCGTCAGTTGTGAACGGGCTTCAAAAGAAATGATCGTAAAGTTTTAGCTCAGAACCTTATAGAGGCTGTCTTCTTTACTGGGGATTTTTATGATACAAAAAATTCCCCGGTGAGCATCTCAATATATAAAAGACATTAAAAATACTCATTCAACATTAAAATACACATCAAGTCAAGTGGTAAAAATGTGTATATTAAACTGACAAGGATCAAAACAAGATTACCACAACTTTTGTATTATATATATATAGATAGATATATATACATATATATATCTATCTATCTATCTATCTCTCTCTCTCTCTCTCTCTATATATATATATATATATATATATATATATATATATATAGATAGATAGATAGATAGATAGATAGATAGATAGATAATAGAAAAATGACTTTTTTGTATAAATTCATTTATTCATTAGAATAAATAAGCCCATACGTATCTGAATGATAAATTTTCGTTAAAATCAGACTTGTCAATTCAGTTTAGTCAGTAAGATAGCTTCGGGCAATTGGTTGGTCGTGAGTTCAAATAACGGTAGGCGAATGTGAATTTTACACATCGGTTTACACCCTTAATTCTGATGAGGATTGTTCTTGTTACAGTAGAAAGTCAAATCCAGTTTTGGAATTTAACGAAGACATACACAGAAAAAAAAGGTAGAAATAGGAAGCAAAAAAAATCGCAGAAATGTAGTGACTAACAAAAAATTGTAGTTACCCTCCCTGGGGAGCCGGGACGCACCTAGGTACCGCACTGGCGCCTCTGTTGAAACAACTGAAATAAATGAACGAGACAAAACGCTCCGGAACCCAAGAAGTTGTCAGCTTTGGCGCGTAGAAAGTGAACACTGCGTCCCTGCCGGGGAAGCAAACACATTTTCTTGAGGATAGGTCTCCACAAGGGGAGGTACGACAAGTCAGATAAGGACAAAAATTGCTCACTCCCCTCGACTTGTGTTGCAAAGGCGTCAGGGTAATCCATAACTCTCCCTTTTTAATACAATGGGGAAGTACTACCAGAAGTTGGAATCTCCGGGGCCAGGCACGCTTCATTCAAGCCCTCTCTCACCTGAAAAAAAAGCCTGGTATTTATTTGCCTCAGTACATATAGTTAAATCTGATACAAGGTCAGTTTTAATGTGGACCCAACCCGGTTTTGCATGCCCACTCCCAACGTCTTTCGTTGTAGGCGCCAGGATGCATCCATAGACTCAACCGTGTCCGGGCAATGGGGAGTTGCTACTTGGGAGAAGGTTCTCCGGGAACCAGGTGAGCTAATCTGTACCCTGACTCACCGAAGACGAAACGGCTGATCCTAGCCAAAAAGTCGGGAACGTGAAGCTATGAAAACGCTCCATCTCAGAACAATGTACCTTGTATTGGTATTGCTTGAGAAGCAAAACAATAATGCGACATGTTGAAAAGCTTTTTTCTATTAAATACTAGTGTGTCTTACTATGGGATAATACTTGTTCGGTTCAAGTTGAGTGGTCACCATTTATTTATGCATCTTGGTGTACCCTATCATGCTGCTGGGACGCATTCGAAGTTGTATCCTATTACGGGTTTTCCGTCTTCTCTCCCGTTCTACAGAACACTACTAGTAGTAAATGTTTCATCTCGGTATCAATACTGGGGTGAAACTACTGTAATTTACAAATGATCGTTATAATTTGGCGCCAGAGAGACTACGCTAGACAAAGAAGAAATCATCAGAGACCTTCCCCAGGATTCGCCACAATTCTCTATCATGGGCGTCGCGGAGCAGGTATTTTCTAAATTTGTCCTGTTCATCTCTCCATCTCGCCTCGGTTTCGCATGTGATCTCTGGGGATCTATGTTGTGAGTCATGATGTCCATCGGTTGTCTCTCATTCTTGCAACATGGCCGGCCCATTGCCATTTGAGTTTTTTAATAGATTATATGATGTCTCTGACTCCCGTTTTCTTCCTTATTTACTGTGCTGTCTTGTGATCTCTCCATGTGAGGTTGAGCATGATTCTTTCATACACACGCTGCATGCTTCTCAGTTTGATAGAGAAGTGTGGCGAATCCTGGGGAAGGTCTATGCCCAACGACGGACGTTGAAAGACTGATGATGATGATGGTGATGATGATGATGATGATGGTGGTGGTGGTGGTGGTGGTGGTGGTGGTGGTGATGATGATGATGATGAATCGATTGTATGCAAAATCCCCAAACCTCAAAAACACCATATGGCAGACCAAGAAATAAAGAGCCACGTTGATTAATCGATTAGAAGTTGTATCACGCAATAAGGTAATGCAGGCGGTCTGTCCATTATCAACATTCGGACGATATTCTTCGAACATATATGTTCAAGGGATTTCAGTCATTCGGATTATTTCTAAATTTAATATAAGAGAAAAAGAATCAAGTGTTTAAAGATTTCTTTTGCTCAAATATTTTAGTTTTTGTTTAATAATAAAAGATTTATTTTCTGAACTGGTTAAACGCAAGGATAGTTTATTTTATTTTATTTTATTTCATTTCTTTACAATTCATACTTTTTACACTATTGTATTATAATGATGTGGGGACTGTGTTCCTTTACTTTGTTAAGGATGAGAAGGGTTCCTTACTACTGGTTCTAGAGGTTGGGTTTTTCCACGAGATCGCTACGCTCGCTCTGCTCGCTGGAGCAAGTAGCAGGGTATTCCCCACCGATTTCTAACCCTGGTATTTCCAAACTCCTTTATTTAGCACTTGACAACTAACTTTTCTCGTTTAGCGCTTGAGTAGTCGCTGTTGGGGCACTTTAACTCCGCCGAAAGCATGTGATGTGGCTGGGCCTTTTAGAAATTCGATTGCTTTAAGAATAATAACTTGGAGATGGGGGTTACGAAGAGGTCTAGTTACAATGTAACCATAATGATAAAGCGGCCTTCTTTTTTTTTTTTTTTTTTTCATCATTTTCAATATGGTAGGGCTTGCATGGGTTATCTCATTTTATAATTTTAAAATCTTAATTCTTTTTAATAGTATTTATTTTTTCTATGGATTGGAGTTAGGGTTGAGGTCAGGTCACAATGAAACAAAGGTAGCCCCGATCATAAAACTTTTACACCCTTGCTCAATCACTAAAATAGGAAGAAAAATATCTTCTAGGAAAATTGAGTGTTGTGTAAAAACGAATCTCACTCGAGACCTCTTTATCGTCTGACTTCTTTTTCAGGCGATGAATCAAATAGTGACCAATACAATTCGTAGATTGCTATGAGTTCAGTAAGGACAATGATCGTCCTTGAGCAACTGATTAGATATTCAATCAATACGATGTTACACAGAAATATTTCGGTTGAGGCCAGTCCAAGGTAATGGCAACACGGTCAGTCGCCTAGGGTTCAAAATGTTTGGGGTGCTTGGGGTGCTTGTCATGTATCTGGGACTGCGGCTCTTTCCAAATACGAATGAGAAAATAGGGAAATGAATAGATAGAAAAGAATCGAAACAGTCTAAATAAGAAAATTCCCTAATGTAAAGTCATATTGTTCAGAAATATCTGACAGTCAATAATTGAACGACCGTAGTGTCAAAATTTGAAGTCACATAAAAAAGATCATAAAATAATTATGATAAAAAAAATCTATTTATGACATCAGTGGCGTTTCCCATGGGAAAATGTCGAGAATATAGTTAGAAAATCTAGAAACATTTCGATTATGAAGGGCCCAGACGTCATTAATAAACTATACCCTTCAAAATAAGACCCTAAAAGATCGCAAAAGCTTTTTTCCAATGACAAAAAAAAACATTTCTAGTCTGTAGACAAAACGGTATGACCAGGAGCGCTGGAACGCACAAACACATTCACATATTAAAGAAAGTGATAGAACTCTCTGTCACTGGTAGCTACGGTTGTTTAACAATTGACAAAAGAAATTCTCATGAATGACGACAAGTCCATTTTATAAACGCTTAGTAATTTAAATTATTGATATTTAATATTCAATTAATATAGTATACCTATGCATATTCCTATACATCTATTTTTCTTTTTATGAAAGATGAACAAATATATGTACTTCAAAGGTTGCCAAGCTTCAACTTTCCAAATTGTCAGGAACCCTGGGGTCAATCCTAATTTCGGGCCCAATATAGAAGTGTACTCAGGCCTGTCGCCAATGTAGAGCGAATGGGATGGTACATTCATTGAGTCGGGGGCGAATAGAGGAGCTTGGTGTCGTTAAAAAGCACTAAATATTTTTTTAAGTAAACCCAAAACGCCCAGAATGGTCAAAACACACAAAAGGGATACTAAAAATAGTCAAAATTACGCCAGAAAATGTCCAAAAGCGAAAATGATAATTAAAAAAAGTGAAGACGTCTCGTAAAACGGTTTATGTTATGAAAAATCAACTAAAATTAATTCGCATCACATTCACCAGGGATCAAGAAACGAGTCTTGGAAACAATTCAAGTCATCATAAATGGCAGATTAACGAGGGTGCTAGAACTTTCTATCCTCAAAAAGGCATCAAAGAAGATTCAGTTTAATCCTGAGTTAGACAAAGAATTAAGGATCTATTTTGAAATGTCTATCTGATCACGGAACATCATTCAGAGAGAAATCTCAAGCAAGAAACATTGCAAACCACTTTTGACACGTTGGATTATCTATAAATTATTAATTCATTCCTATATTTTTTGATCGCATTCACACCACTCTTTAAATAAAAAAAAAGCATAATATACCAAGAATCAACAATCCCCATTGTTGAACCAAAATACGACGATGTTTTAAATTATTTCCAATTTATATGGAAACCTAATAACAGACATTTATGCGAAAGGGATTTTCGCAGTATGAGGGAAATATCCAACATGACACGGGAAACACAGGTTGATTCATCATCATCATCATCATCCTCATCAGTCATTTAACGTCCATCGTTGGACATAGACCTTCCCCAGGATTTGCCACACCTCTCTATCATGGGTGTCGCGGAGCCAGTACTTCCTGAACTTGTCTAGCTCGTCTCTCCATCTAATATTCTGCCGGCCTCGGTTGCGCATGTGATCTCGGGGGATCCATGTCGTGAGTCGTGATGTCAATGGATTGTCTGCCATTCTTGCAACATGGCCAGCCCACTGCCATTTGAGATTTTTAATGGATTCTATGATGTCCCTGACTCTTGTCTTTTCTCGGATGTACTGTGCTGTCTTGTGGTCTCTCCATGTGAGGCCCAGCATTATTCTTTCATGTGCACGTTGCATGGTTCTCAATTTACGGATCTGTCTCTTGGTTAGGTTCCATGCTCCAGCTCCATAAGTGACTATTGGGAGGATGCATTGGTTATACACCCTTCTCTTTAGGATCAATGGGATCGTCTTATTTTTGAAGGTTGAGCTCGTTAGTGTGATTCTTCGCTTGATTTGTTTTAATTCCCCGTACGTTTTGGTAGCTTGTATTTATGTCTGTGTCTGACAAGGAGTGACCAAGAAAAATATGTATTTGTGCGTGTGCCTGAGCGAGCGTTGCATGCGTTTGTTTTACGTATATTATTGAAACGCGGAAACGCTCCCATCTTTATTTGCCATGTCACGCTGTCGTATTACGTTGTAAAGAGAGTGGAAAGGGCGAGATAAAGACATGAAAGCAGTCATTGCTGCACACTTGTCCTCCTTCCACGTGGATATAGGACAGGCGAAATATCATTTCATAGAAAGTAAACTGCTTGATTCAAAAGTATTCATGAAAATTGAAGTGAGCGAAGGAGAGAGTTGGGAAAGGGAAGGAGATTTAAGAAAGCAATTTACACTGAAGGTACAGAGTGAAAAATAAAAGAAAAAGACGGGAGAGGAATGAAATAAAAGGTAACGAAGAAAGGTAATAAAGGAAAATGTAAGAAAAAGAGAAACAAAACGAAATGATTAAACATTAGAAACATTTATGCGAAGAAAAGTGTACAATTTGTATATAAAAGCAGGCATCAAATGATCATATTTACACAATATCTCAGTTATAGACGTTTGAGTTAGCAGTGTGTCATAAACATAATTCTTTTTAAATTGATTTGCAATTGTTGATAGCACAATATATCCCTGTAATATATTCCATAATCTCACCTCTCTGTTGCTAAAAAAGACTTTCCTGGTATTCAATCTAATTCTGTTCATTTACATCGTATGTGCATGGTCTTTCAGTCCCTTTTGATGAAAATATATTAGGGTCTACTAGTTCTATACCACGCATAATCTATCAAGTTTCAAACAATGCCAACCCTAACTCCTTCAACCTTCCCACATAACCCATACTTTTAATTCTGGTACAACTAACTTAGTTGCTCGTCTCTGGACATGTATCCTCCTCCAAGTAGGGTGACCACTACCGGGCTTAAATGCAGCATTCAAGGGACGGGCGAACATAAATCTTTTATGATACAAGGAACAATTCCTCGTCTATTAAATAGTTAGATCTTTATCGTGTTAGATATCTTTTTTAACCTTGGAAATTCCAGGGGTATTGCAAGTGATGATTGTCCAGGTGTTTCTTCAAGCGGTGAATTCTCTTAATCTTGGACGGTTTTCCAAAGGTTATGACTCATGAGGTACAAGAGTGCTCTTAAAATCCAAATAAACTTCAACTCTCTCTGTGACGGCCTTTATCAGGATAGGTCATTGTTACAAATCTGAATCATGTCCCAAGTTCAGATTTGATGAAACATTTTTGAGGAAGAACATGCAGGTTGGATATAGAACTACGTGTGTCTAGAAATCATATCTCTCTCTCTCTCTCTCTCTTTCTCTCTCTCTCTTAATCATGTCCCAAGTTCAGATTTGATGAAACATTTTTGAGGAAGAACATGCAGGTTGGATATAGAACTACGTGTGTCTAGAAATCATCTCTCTCTCTCTCTCTCTCTCTCTCTCTCTCTCTCTCTCTCTCTCTCTCTTAATCATGTCCCAAGTTCAGATTTCATGAAACATTTTTGAGGAAGAACATGCAGGTTGGATATAGAACTACGTGTGTCTAGAAATCATCTCTCTCTCTCTCTCTCTCTCTCTCTCTCTCTCTCTCTCTCTCTCTCTCTCTCTCTCGTAAGTGCCCATCAACGAACCATTTTTTAAAAGATGACATGTTTAATCTACATTGCTTAGATCACGTATTTTGAGGCTTGAACACTCTGCATTCATGGAAAGTTCAAGCCACAGTTATTTATTAAGAAACAGATATATGTGATCCTACAGAATGATTTATAAATTACGTTATATTATATAGAAACTTATTTGAAATGATCTCCCGTCGTTACACGGTTTTTTCGCGTTGAAATGAAGAATAAACGAGGTGAGTTGGGTTGAAAGCAGCTAGCAGGGCCTTTGCATAAGCGGCAACTGTTCATCTCAATGGTAAGAGCATCGCTACGTTGAAGCGGCTACCCTATCGATGGTAGGTTTGATTCCCACAGAACCCCCATTTTCTTTAATTGTTTATTCTATTTACGTTGTCTAAATTGAGTGATATATTAACTGTGCAAAGCAAAGGCCAAATAGCCGCATCCAGACCAAATTCTCATCTCGTGTATTCTCGGTCTTTTCCGTCTCTTTCAACGCGACAGTTGAGTATTCGAGAAATGGATATATTAGGTCCGACAGAATGAATTATAGATTGCATATATATATATATATATATATATATATATATATATATATAAATCCATTTCTCGAACACTTGACTTTCGTGTTGAAAGAGACGGAAAAAACCGAGAATACACGAGATATATATGTATGTATGTATGTATTTATGTATATATATGTATGTATGCATGTATTTATGTATATATGTATGAAAATACGTGGATGAATTCGTGAAAAAAAGGAATGCCAGACTTTTTATTTATGGTTTTACGGGTGGTTCAAATCCTATAATCCAACCTCCTACCAATCTGACCAACATATGATTAAAATTTTCATTCACATTTACAATTTGTAAATGCGTCCTTCAATCCGTTGTAACTAAATGTCATGTCAGGTGCAAAAATAAGTCTTTCAGAATTGTCTCATGGACATAGATCTACCTTTGTACACACACGCATGCGCGCGCACGCTCTCAAACATACATATATATGTGTGTAAATGTATTTATACCATAGTCTGAACTCACCATAATGAACCAAAGGAATCCTCTTTCTTGATTTCTATTTTTGCTCCCAAAGCAAAACATCTCATGCTAAATTTGTTCACTACGAGACCCCTTTAACCGCTGAAAGGTGAACACATACTACTGAATATGGAAACCATTCCCGAAACATGTATCGCATACGAATTAATGCATTTATGAATTAAATAACAAATAAAATCTCCATATACTTCCACTCCTGAGTCTTTCTCATTCTCCATTGTTCATATATATATATATATATATATATATATATATATATATATATATATACACACACACACAGTATATGTGGTACAAATCAGGCTAGCAGTATCACATAATATAATTATATATCAATAATATAGCGCCACTTCTGAAATGTATCGGATTTATTTCATAGAGTGCTCGATACATACAACATTTCACTCATGGAGTTGAGTTGATTTAGAGTAGAGCTGGAAATAAATAGTAGGTTGTGGATTCGCTACACAAACTAACTCATGTTTCGGCCCTCTCTGGACCTCTTCAGGCGAACCATGATTCGCCTGAAGAGGCCCAGAAAGGGCCGAAACATGAGTTAGTTTGTGTAGCGAATCCACAACCTACAATATATATATAAATATATATATATATATATATATATATATTGTTTGCTTTTTTTGTTTTGTTTTATGCGTGTGTGTGTGTGCGCGCGCGCGCGTGTGTATGCGTCTGTTGACTGAAGTCAAGTTGAAAGACCTTACTACTTTTCGTCAGTGATGTTCTTATATATATCTTCTTTTTTTTTTTAGATTAGATGAATGACACAGCTTTTATTTTTAATATAATTCATTAATCATCCCCTTTATTCACCATAGTTATCAAACATTTTTATTAAGATCACCCCATCGAGGGTGTGGTCGAATAGATTTCACTTCAGATGGGCTCATGATGCACGCTGGTGAAAGCCTGTAGAAAAACCATTTCTGTGAACAACGAGGGTAAAAACCAGGATATAATAGCCTGTTTGAGAGCCGGAAATCGCTCGCGAGACAAGAGAAAAGAAATCAGGGTAAGAATCACTTTCGGTTGGCAAGCTTTCAGTTAAACAAATTCAAGCAAGAAAATCCCATTAGTCCTAAAAAGAAAGGTCTGCAACTAAAGCATCCTTCCGATAATTGCCTATGGAGCAGAAACATGGAATCCAGCCAAAAGATTGACCCTCTGAGACCCATGCAACGTGCTGAAGGGGAGAACCATGCTAAACATCACATGGAGAGATCACAGGACAGCAAAGTACATTAAATAAAAACAGGAGTCAGAGATATTATAGAAACCTTTAGGAAACTCAAATGGTCGACAAAAAAAAGATGGAATGACGACCTATACCAGTTCAGAAAGTATTGACTCCATAATACCCGAGATAGAGAGGTCTGGCGGAAATCGGGGAAGGGATATGTCCAACGACGGACGCTAAACGGCTGCTGCTACTGCTGCTGCTGTTGTTGCTGCTGCTGCTGCTGCTGATTATTATTATTATTATTATCATTATTATTATTATTATTATTATTATTATTATTATTTGCAATCTCACACCGATTGCCTGGTGGTTACCGCTGGAGGTTGAGTGACAGCAAGTTTCCTCAAGTCTCCAGCCCTCCTCTCCTCGTTCTCATAGACCACAGTAATACTGCGGTTTACAGTTTCACACCGGTTGCCCGGTGGTCATTGCTGAAGGCTGAGTGACAATAAATCTCCTATTATTATTATTATTATTATTATTATTATTATTATTATTATTATTATTATTATTAGATTAGATAATTAATTAATTAATTAATTGATTAAATAAATACTAAATGAGGAGAAGGAGAGTTGGAAGACCAAAACCTGGAAGATCAGTCAAAAATGTGACAAAGGCGGCCAAGCTGAAATGAGCTGCCGACACCGAGCCCGCTGGCATGGTCTGGTTACGGCGCTATGTTCCACGAGTAGTCTACAATAGGAATATAAAGAAACATGTCGAACCCTTGAATATTGTCTCTGGTAGGTAAATGTTATTTGTCAATTACAGGGTAACAGACTTTCTCAAGTTTATTTAAAGGAAGTTCCAACACTCCTAAGGGCGGAAGGACTCAGTTACTAAACATAAACGCTCATCATAATCAGTATTTTAACCTCCGTCATTGGACATAGACCTTACGCAGGATTCGTCACATTCTCATGTGATCTCTAGGGATCCATTTTGTGAGTCGTGATGTCCATCGGTTGTCTTTCATTCTTGCAACATGGCCTGCCAATTGCCGTTTGAGTTTTCTAATAGGTTCTATGATGTCTCAGACACCCGTTTTCTTCCTAATGTACTGTGCTGTCTTGTAATCTCCATGTTAGATTAGGTTCCATGTTCCAGCTCCATAAGTGACTATCGGGAGAATGCATTGGTCGTGTACTCTTCTTTTCAGGATTATTGGGATCGTCTGCTTTTTGAAAGTTGAGCTTGTTCAGCCGACAGCTTGCCATCCTAGGGTGATTCTTCCTCCGATTTCCTCCTCTTTTGAGGATCTCAAAAGACGGATAAAAGATAGTCGGACGACAGGACAAGTAGAGAGAAAATGTGAATAAAACGTTTTCAACAAATGATGGTTTGATTACAGAACCTGAACTCGTAACATTCGTTTAAAGAGGAACAAACGAATTGTCAGTCGTGGAGACGGTTAACGAAAATGCTGAACAGATAAGCTGACAAAAAAATTAATGGGAGAAAAAATAACCTGCAAACCACCATATTTTATTGTATGAATTTAGCTTCGGTTTGTTTTTGTTTATGTTTTGCCTTAAACCACTCCAAAAACAGATAGAGCTTTCCAAAAAGGTATAGCATGACGTTATCTGTTGATGATAGAGGTGTACATGAATAATGGAATAAATGAATGAAATTAAACATTTGTTTACATTCGGCATACAGTTTATTTAAAGCGTTATGTCTAACGTACCACATGTTAAAATTTAAGCTCTCTAAGTCTGTTTTCAAGGGGTTAAGACCAAAGAAATAAATCGAAGCTCAAGTCATAAAATAAAAATTAGCGGTTCACATTTATCCTTGCTTCCACTAAATTTTTAGCGGTTTATCAGATTAGCATTTAGCTGCGTCCACAACGGCAAATGGTAAGTATAAATAAAGAGTTTGGATCAAATATTAATCAAATCAAAAGACGTTCGAATTACAGGAATGGTACCTATGGGATGGATTCTTAGAAACGCAAGTAATGAATATAAATAAAGCAATTTCACAAAATATTGGTCGGGTTAAAAGACTCCAGGAATTATACCTACAATATAGATTCAGAACAGCACAAAAAATGTAGAAAAACAAGAACCTTAAGTTTAATGATGCGTGGTAGAAGTAGGCGGAGGAGGAAGAAGATCAAGTAGTCTTTGAGTCAATCGATTCTCATACTTGTAAAATATTGCGATATGAACATACTCTGTTGGTATCATTTGCAATAAAGATCGTAAATGGCCATTTTTAGCGTTCGGGGACTATTTGGGCCTTTTTTGTACAAAAATACGAATCTTGTACATTCTATTATGACAATATTACAACTGGTAAAAATGATTGGAATAGATTCTCTTTTAATGACGGAACACCTTTTGATGATATCAGACCCCTTCCTTCCCCCCTCCCTTCCTAATTCTATTGTTTTACGTAACAGGAACCGACCAACAGACCGATCGAGAAAACGTCTGATTGAGATACTGGGATACATCTGAAAATATTCCTCATAATTTGATCGGATTACAACGTCAGACAACAGGATTTAGAAGATTGATAGATAAAAACATAAAAACATAAATCGTGAAATGAGAATGGAATATTTGGATCAAAGTTTGACCAGATTAGATTAAGAGAAGGTCAGAGATAAGTGTGTCCGTCTGTCTGTCTGTCTATCTTCACTTGAGTCAAATGAAAGACCTTGCTATATTTCATCAGATTTGTGCATCCGTATCTATTTTTAGATGAGATGAATGACGCAGCTTGTTTTAGATTCATTCATTAATCATCATTCATTGTAAACTAAAGTGATTAATATTTACGTAAATGCTAGGAACATTAAGAAAGACAAGGTTATGATGATAGATAATATCATATATAGTGTCATATAATTTGATATAATAATAAAACCAGTCGTATTTGCACTAACCAAAATCTCCGGGAATAAAAAACACGAAATACTTCGGAACTTCGAAATTTATTCAGATCATTCAATCCAGGTTAGAAGACCAGATGTAGTCATCGTCAACGAAGAAAATATTTTTCAGAGAGCTCATGTCACTGTTCCACGACAGAGTAAGGTTTCCTGGTGTGGTACTTAAAAAAGAAGTGAGGGAATGTGGGGCTTCCTGCCCTTGTACCGGAGCTTAGAGTTCCGCCCTACTCAATCACACACATACACACACACAAAAATTAAACATTTAGCCAATTTTCTGAGACGTTTTGAAGCCATATGGAATGAGTTTTTAAACAAATACCGGACATTTTTTCTTATCTTTCAACGAGGAGATTTTAGCGGTATGCAGCCGTTTCCTCCCTCAAAAAGTATTGGAACACCGTTTCACAGTACTACATCATTGAAAATTTTTAAAAAGTGCAAAACTGAATGAATATCAAAATCTTGCCAGAAACAAATGTGAAATATGAAGGTAACACTTGTATCCATCATTACTGGTGCACTTTGAACGGTCCCGAAGGGCCATTCGATGGTTAGGAAGAAATGAAAGTCCCAAGAAGTAATGGGGCCGTCCAGGCGGCAGCATGACTAAAATTGAAAGACTGATGATGATGAACGGCAGAAGAAGGCATATTCGTTCTCTCGTGTCCCTGGCCAGCCTCTCACGACGCTGGAGGAGGTATTGGATTTTCCCGGTTTGAATTCATAGTTTCCCGTTTTCCTAGACTGGTTGCCAGCCACAGCCCGATAGCCCTCTCTGTCCTGCTATTTACCCATATCGGGGAGAGACGAGCTGGACTCAGGCCTCTCCGAAGGGTATTAGTGAGAAGGGAGTAGAAACTGTATCTTCAGTTAAAAGTCTAATTCTTATGAAGTTAGTAATGGATTCTTATCATCATATTCTCATCCAATGAGAGCTGATTTTCACTCCTTCATCTCAATGTGTCATTTCCTTTCAGGGCGTAGGCGATCATTTCTCTCCACAGCTTTCTTTCCCTTGTCGCTCTCAGCAACCTCTGCTCCTCTTCGCCTCTCGGGATTCTTTCTGTCATCATCATTCATCATCATCAGTCTTTTAACGTCCGTTGTTGGACATAGACTTTCCCCAAGATTTGCCACACTTCCCTATCATGGGCGTCACGGAGCCAGTACTTCCTGAACTTGTCTAGCTCGTCTCTCCACCTAACATTTTGCCGGCCTCGGTTGCGCATGTGGTCTCGGGGGATCCATGTCGTGAGTCGCGATGTCCATCGATTGTCTGCCATTCTTGCAATATGGCCAGCCCACCGCCATTTGAGATTTTTAATAGATTCTATGATGTCTCTAACTCTTGTCTTTTTTCGGATGTACTGTGCTGTCTTCTGGTCTCTCCATTTTTTTTTTTTTTTCATTTTAGCAGTTGAAAAAGTTTGAATTTTTGTCATACACCTACCCAATCCCTACAAATCGGTCTAAGTTTGTATCTTCCGCCCTCTATTTCACTCCAGTTTTAAATAGTGGCACCCACTAAAAAAACAAGTAACTGCAAGTCTCCTCAATCATCATCATCATCATCACCATCGGTCTTTTAACGTCCGTCGTTGGACATAGATTCCGCTACACTTCTCTATCATGGGCGTCGCAGAGCCAGTATTTTCTGCATTTGTCTTGTTCATCTATCCACCTTGTGTTCTGTCTGCCTCCATGTTGTGAGTCTTGATGTCCATCGGTTGTCGGTCATTCTCGCAACATAACCAGCGTATTGCCATTTGAGTTTTCTAATAGATTCTATGATGTCTCGGACCACCGTTTTCCTCCTGATGTAATATGCATTAAATAAGTTCAAACAAGACGACGTCTCCGCATCGTAAGTCCAGTCCAGAAAATAAAAAATGAAGAGAAATGTCAGATAACAGTTCATTTTAGGAAGAAGTAGGACTTAATGGTGTGTCGAGGAGCCTATCGTAATTGTCATATAAAATAAGTTCGCGTCCGTCGGATGAAATTATGGCTTCGAAGTATTTCTGTTATTTCTCAAGAATATTTTTTTTCAACTTTTAGTCACCCGAAGGCCTTTCGCCACTCCTGAATATCTAAGAGTTTATAAAAAAAAAAAGAGTTGTCAATGCTATAGAATTAAGAAACACAAAAAAAAAAGTGTTAAAATAGCCTTTTGATGAAATTGAATATTTTTTGTGTCACTTACTTTCTTATAGCTGTTAATGTAATTTTCTAGGGTTTTTTTCATGTTTAATGCATACTTTGATATTATGGTACTACGTGTAAATTTTCATCGTTACATATATGGAAATTTAGAGGTGAAAATTAAATAGTGAAAATATTAAACAAAACCGCGCTGATATTGAAAATGGTAGACAGTGCTGCTGAAAGTACTTCATCTTTTGGATAATACTTAAATTCATTGAAACCAAAGATTCGTTCTTTTATACAAAAACAAGAAAAGCTTTCAAAGATGCTCCTTGTCTGTCATATTTAATGACAGATGTATTGAAGAAAATTCGTTGCCAAAGTATATATATACATATATATGCTGCTGCTGCTTTACCAAAGACCTGATACCTGCTGGTCATTCTTCCATTCAGCAGGAGGCTTCTAGTAGCCCTGACAACAAAACTTACCCACAATGCATAGCTCCTGGCAGTGGACTCTGGTTCCACATGGTACATTTTAATTCACACTCACACAACACACACCACTGACGATGGGAAGAATCCCGAAACATGTATGGGCTATTGACATATAAGAATTAATGAACCTTACCACCAAACACTTCACTCCCGAGTCTGTCTCACTCTCTAAAGTACACATTATACATATATATATATATATATATATATACATACATATATATATATATATATGAGATTAGGGAGAGAAAACACCCGACACGTGTGTCATGGTTTGATCAATTCATTCTATGAAACCATGAAACACGTGTCGGAGGTTTTCTCTCCCTAATCCTGAGTAGATATTGCTCTATGTTAAATTGATAATGTATTGAGCGCTTTTAATTCAATGAAAATAACTAAATTTTAAAACTTCAACAGCACTACTTTTTTAATGAACATTTTTCATTAGAATTTTTTTTAAATAAAGTAGTATTATGGATGAGAATTATAATATACATATGAAGAATAACTGATGATTCCAAAAGGAGAGATCCAAAAATAGTACCACATCGAATTCTGTATAAAACATAAAAGCTACTGAAAAAATTACATAAATCATTTTAACAGATATTGGGAAATAATGGAACGAAATGATGTGAATTTTGGGGAAAAAAGCTCCTTATACATTTAGTGTGGAAGGCTGTTAAGTTTTCTAGGACATATATATATATATATATATATATATATATATATATATATATATATATATATATATATATATATATATATATATATACATATTTGTATATTTTCGCTATTTGTAATTTTAAAAAAACAATGAATACGTATATATATATATATATATATATATATATATATATATATATATATATACACAGTATATGTGGTACAAATCAGGCTAGCAGTATAACATAATATAATAATATATCAATAATATAAAGCCACTTCTGAAATGCAATGGACTTATTTCATAGAGTGCTCGATACATACAACATTTTACTCATGAAGTTAAGTTGTTTTAGAGTAGAGCTAGTCTTAGACAAAAAATTCTTAGACAATCTAATACATGCCAAAATTTAGAAAATTTTTGCAATCTCTGCCTTGATGAAACATTTGAGATTCTAACCTTTACTAGAATCATAAAAAAAAACAAAGAACACCTAATGAATAGAAAGAATGAGACCATAATACAGTGCAGGGACCGCTCTAAATTTCTTTTAATTAATATGAAACAACACCAATAAATCAAAAAGTAAAATATACAATCTGTCCCCATGTCCATCATCCCAAAAACTTCCCATCACTATCTTTTACCTTCAAACATACCCAAACACATAATGAATTAAACATCAAGATTCTATCCCCTTGAGCTACAGAAGATACCAGCAGGGGCAATAAAACCCAATGCCAAGATACCTAGGTCAAGATAGAAACTACCCCCAGACCGCTACTGAGCATCCTTGCAGAGATGACCCCTACATGGAGTTCAAACCCCTTGATAAAATGAATATTCCCATACTCATTCACTACCACACTCACAACATTCACATCAAATTCCCAATAAATAGACCAAAAAAACATAGACAATCATTCTCCTCATGAGGCCCAAACAGGGCAGAAACATGAGCTAGTTTGTGTAGCGAATCCACAATCTACTATCTATCTATCTATCTATCTATCTATATATATATATATATATATATATATATATATATATATATATATATATATATATATATAATCAACCATTTACATGATGGCTCCGATATCGGAAAAATACATGTGTCAGTGTCTGCACCTTCTGACGATGTTGACTTGCAACCGCTGACGAAATATGTCCAGATTTTACGCAATCATAATGGAGATTCTACACACACAATATCAACCTATCATGTATTGACTTGAATAGTACATCCATATATATATATATATATATATATATATATATATATATATATATATATATGTATTCATATACATATATATACACGTATATACATTTGTATACATACTTATATATGCACACACATACATCCATATACGTATATACACATATACATGTACATACGTATGTATATATACACACACACACACACACACACATATATAAACATATATATGATTCATTTCATATGTATTGTTACTCTAATTCCTTTCACAAATATGTTGTTTGATTTGTTATATACACGCATATATATACATATATATTTATTTATTTATACATATATATATATACTTATATATATATATAATTATATACACGTTTATCTCTCTATCTCTCTCTCTATATATATATATATATATATATATATATGAATAAGAGATGATGGTTTTGTTTTACATTCGAGCGTTAACGGCAGAGAGGATGGGCTGGGTGAGTCGAGTTTACCCTAGCTCCGCACGGATGCCCTTAGATGAATCCATCTTTTGCACCCTGTGTTCCAACATGTCCTGGGCCAGCGTGGCAGAATAAGGTCCATCCACCCAGCCTACCAATGACTCACATGTACTGATGCAGAAGGAACCAACAATGGGTCTTACAGGCGATAAAAAATTGATTAACAACATTTGTCGTTTCCCTCTCTATCCTTCCAGGTTTAATAAATTCATCCAAACAAACAGACGCGTGAAGTGTTCGATAGGCAGATATTTTGACCGCGGACAAGTCGACCAGGAAAGTTCAACCTGGACAAATTGACTGCGGACGTTTTGGCCGCAAATTTTTTTATATTGAACAAATTCACCCCGTTTTTTTAGGGACGAAATTTTAGTCCATGAGATAAGGGTTTCAAAGATATCAAATTGTTTACTGACTAAATTTTTCATTAAAAAAAATTGGTAATTTAATAAAGAATCAGATTATCGATGTTAACAAGGCTGTTCCGATCATATATCCGTAGAATTAGGGATAATCCAGGGGTTACTGTGTAAATCTTGTTCTTCAATTCATATAAAGGTTTGGAATACTAGCACAGTAGCTAAGATGAAATCTCTAGCCGAATTGTTCAGAATTTGGAAAAATTATGAAAAACTTTGGAATGTTGGAAGATTTTTTTCATACTTTGTAATATAAAAACAAGATACACATGAACTGACCAAAATTGTGGCCGGCATCTCGATTTTGATATGGTCACCATAAAAAAAATGGCGATATAGATAAATAGAAATTACAGCTAGAATTGTCCAAAATGTGAAAAAAAAAAGTGTGAAAACCTGCATATTAGTAGATTTTTCAGAATTCTTTCACATAGAAACAAGACATACTTCATCTGACGAAAATTGCCGCCATCATTAAAATTTCAAAATGGCCGCCATAAAAAAATTCGCCATATTTATTAGTTGAAATTCCTATCAAATTGTTTAAAAAGTGAAAAAAGAAAAAATGGAGAAAACTTGCATACTGATAGATATTTTGTATGCTCCTTTACATAAAAAGAGAACACGCTCGATTTGATGAAAGCTGCGACTGCCATCTTAATTTCAAAATAACCGATGTAGAAAAACGAAATTGGCAATATACATCAATTGAAATTTCAGTCAGAATTTTCCAAAATTTCGAAAAAGACTTTAAAACTTGGATACTGGTAGATTTTCTAATACCTTCCCGTGGAGATACACAATCTGACCAATCACAAAATTGCTGCCACGTGAAAAAATTTAAAAAAAAACATAATATAGTGCGGTAAAATATTTGAAATCTCAACCAAAAGACTTAATAATGAAACAAAGGTGTGTAACATCGCTTACTGGTAGATTTTTCAATGGTATTTCATATAAAGAGAGAACATGTATGATCTGACGAAAATAGAAGCCGCCATCCTGATTTCTTTATAGGGAGGTGAAGACGCCTCTAAAAATAATGAGAATAGCGTCATTATTTAATTTTATGACGTCTCAATAAAAATCAATCCGGATCGAAAGGTATTTACATTGTAATATTTTGAGATGAGAATGAATTGACGATTTTTGTCAAATTCAAGCCCGATTCCCTCTACCCAGTTATGGGTAAAATAATATGACTCTCTACCTTTAGGAAGGGAGCCAGTCTAGGAGAAGAGCAACTCTGGTTCCAAACTAGGGAGTACACCGCCTTTATTTGACCTCCCTCCGACTGCTCTTGTAGCTAAGCTGATACCAGACATATCGTTCTCAGCATTACTCTTGATATGTAATCAAGAGTAATACTGTGAAGGGGATTCTGACGATTGGGCACCCCATAATCTCCATACGCTTCGCCCAGGCATGCACCCTGAATGGGAAAGTCCACCATCTGTAGCGATAAAACGGGGGCCGACATAAATTCCAAGTCAGAGACTGGGGTCGGCTTTGTTTTGTTTTTTTTTTGTTCTTTTACCGTAACAACAACAACAACAAAAATCCTCACCTATTTCATGGGAGTAAAGTTTTCACTGTTTGTCTGCCTGGTCACGTTAAACCAACCTGTTGTATAAAACTAACTTTTCCTAACTGTGATTTGTAATCACGACCAAGTGATCAGTTGGAGGCTCCCTCGCCGACTGAGCTAAACTGACAAGTGTTACAAATCCACGAAAATTTATGTTAGAAACACGCAAGAGCTCATTCAATTCTAATAAATTAATACATTTTTTGAAATTAACATTCCCCTATCCTTGATTTGAGATTACGACCAACTTATCGATAGGCAGATCTCTTACCGACTGAACAAAAATGACAAGTTTTACTCATCTATGAAAATGCATGTAACAAATACCCAATGACTTATTTCATTGTCATAAGTAAATACATTTATATTAAAAGTATGTTTTTTTAATCATTTTTCACTTATCATATATACAATAGAAAAGTTGCAGTAATCATTTTCAATCATAAAAGGAATGAAGTTTGCCCTGGCTTGCAGTTTGAAGTTGTCCATATACGCCATATTAGTGAATTAGGATTTTGCGATGCAGTTTACCATTGGGACAAAGTGTTGAAGAAAGATCGAATCGATGAAAAAAAAAAAAAAACCAGTCGCCAAAATATTGAATCAAGGTTATCATCATCATCAGGCTTTTAACGCCCGTCGTTGGACATAGATCTTCCCTAAGATTCGCCACATTTCTCTATCATGGGCGTCGCAGAACCAGTATTTTCTGAAATTGTCTAGTTTATCTCTCCATCTTGTATTTTGTCGGCCTCGGTTATGCATATGGTCTCTGGGGATCCATGCTGTGAGTCGTGATGTCCATCAGTTGTCTTTCATTCTCGCAACATGACCAGCCCATTGCCATTTGAGTGTTCTTATGGATTCTATGATGTCTCAGACCCCTGTTTTGTTTCTGATATATTGTGCTGTCTTGTGATCTTTTTTATGTGAGGTTGATTCGCTATAGATTATTCATTTCTTTGTCTCTTTTGTTTTGTTTGTTTGTTTTTTTTGTTTTTTTTTGAGAAAACTGCAAGATGCAGAGAAAATGTTACTATAGGGAAAATAATCAAAACTGCGAATAGGAAAACAAATAATAGGGTCGAAAAGTGTAAGACTGAATTTAGGTTAAGAAAGCTATTCAAGGGAAGGGGTGGGAAGAAAGAAAGAAAGAAAGAAAGAAAGAAAGAAAGAAAGGAAGAAAGAAAGAAAGAAAGAAAGAAAGAAAAAAGGAAAATATCGAAACAGTGAATAAGAAAATCACGAATATGAAGGGTAAAATGTGCAAAGCAGAATATATATATATATATATATACATATATATATATATATATATATATATATATATATATATATATATATATATATATATAGCTTTCTTTACATATATATACATAGCTTTCTTTTCATGTATAAGTGTGTGTATGTGAAAAAGAAAGCTATATAGTGGAAGGAGAAAATGTCACTGTCAGTGGGTGTAAATAAAACAGGCGTAAAAACGGAAGACAGAATTTAGGTAATGAAAACTATATATCCGGACGAGAAAATTAGGTAAATATCAAAAATGATTTCCAGGTATGTAGTGAATCACTGAAGCGATGCACAAATTTGGAGCTGTATGTGTTGGGTGTGTGGGGTGGTACTTTTTCACGCAGGGTTTTACCAATACTGAATCATTTCCTCCTTTATTTTCTCCTCTAACCGAATACAAATGGCTATCGGATAGATTTAATCGCTTGGTAATTAGACAGATTTCATATCCTCTGTATTAACGTTCATCTTCAATTTTAAAAATGCCCAAGGGTCACTTTTAAAACGTGTATACGTGAATATTTTCTAAATTATTCAATTTGAATAAAACATTTTGGTACATTGATTTTTCAGTTTTCCAAACACGATTTGTTCAATTTTCTGTAATGCACAAATTGATTTTAAATTTCCCCATAAAATAAAATTCAATGAAAAAAAAAACAAAACAAATTAATGGCTTTCATTTTCATTAATGAATTTTAACCAAAAGATTGTCGAAAACGGTATTTTTAGATAGAGATTAACGTTATTTGAACAACGGTACCAATGTAGCTACGTTTAGCCATTTAAAATTGCAAAGTATAAAAAGGCCCACATAAAAATAGCGACATATGTTATTCCAAGAAAATGAAATGTGAGATTTTAAGCCATAATAGGAAAAGGAATATATCAGTACAATCACTTTTCAATTGGTAAACATTCTGTGATTTTCCTTATCATTTTTATTATCGTTTCACCGATAAAAGTAAACATTGCCTTTGAAACAATCCAATTCTACGTTATAAAGGAAATATTGTACGTTTGTTTTTTAGTAATATATTTCAGCTTTTTTGTCTTTTTTGCAACGATTTTTCTAGAAAATAAGAGAGCAGAGGGGAATAATTTAGTATTTGTAATTGGTAAAAACTGACGAAAATAGTGTACCCCAAATAGGTACTAGGACTAGGTATACAATTGTATGACGTACACCTACTTCCGAATTTCCTGTTTATCATATTTAGTATCTACTAATGATTATGAACATCACCAGCCTTCTAACGTCCGTTGTTGGACATAGACCCTCCCCAAGATTCGCCAAACCTCTCTATCATGGGCATCGTGGAGCCAGTTCTTTCTAAATTTATATAGCTCGTCACACCATATCACTTTCTGTTGGCCAAAATTTCGAATGCGATCTCTGGGGATCCACGTTGTGAGTTATGATGTCCAGAAGTTGTCTGGCATTCTTGCAACATGTCCAGCCCATTGCTACTTGAGTTTTCTAACCTTTTCTATGATATCATGGACTCCTGTCTTTTCTCTGATATACTGTGCTGTCCTATGATCTCTCCGTGTTCGGTTTAGCATGATTCTCTCATGTGTACGTTGCATGGTTCTCAGTTTGAGGGTCAATCTCTCGGTCAAGTTCAGTGTTTCAGCTCCATAGGTGACTATTGTTAAGACACATTGGTTATTTACCCTTCTTTTTAAGAATAGTGGGATTTTTTTTATTGTTCTTGAAAGTCAAGCTTGCTCTACCGAAAGCTTGCCACCCTAGAGTGATTCTTTGCTTGATTTCTTCTTCTTTTGAGGATTTCATAGATATTCGTTGTCCGAGGTAGATGTAGTGGTCTACTTTCTCCAGCTCTATGTTTACGATTTCGAACGTTGTATCTTTGTCCCCAACATGTTTGTTGTATATGACATTTGTTTTGCTGAAGTTCATGTTGCACCAACCTCAACAAATGCCTAGTTTAAAAGAATGTATAGATAGTTCCCCAAACCAGGCCATACCGGCAAATTGTGACCTTTCCCGTTTCAAAATGATTACCGCTCCAGCTGAAGAGGAGCAGGCGCTGATGGCGAATTTAAAGTCAAGGAAGCAGATGGAAATAATCCTGACCTTAACTTAACACTAAAAAAGCTAACCCTAATCCCTCGAAAATCTTCACCTCAACACTAACCCTAAAAAAACTAAAACTAAAAACACTAACCCTCAAACACTAACTGTGCAGTTGGAACGGGAAAAGAAACAATAGCCCCTTATCGTATATTTAGTTCCCTAAACGCAGCCTTACCTTATACCTAGTTTCCGAATCCCAGTCTTATGCCTAGTTTGTAAAACTGTGTCTTACCTTGTACCAATTCGCAAAGCCCACTTACCTTATTCTTAGTTGTCAAAATCCAGTCCTATACCTTGTTCCAAAAAACCCAGCCTTATACCTAGTTCGTAAAGCCCAACCTTACGGTATACTTAGTTCCCTAAACCCAGTCTTACCTTATTCCTAGTTCCCCAAAACCAGCCTTACCTTATAGCAAGTTCCCCGGAAGTAGCCATACCTTACACCTAGTTCCCCAAACCAGACTTACTTAATACGTAGTTCCCCAAAACTAGCCTTACCTTATACTTTGTTTCCCCCACACCAACCTTACCTCATAGCAAGTTCCCCCAAAGTAGCCTCACCTTATAACTGGTTCCTCCAAACCCTTTTCCATGACCACAAACAAATGAATACACAATATACCATAAGGTTGCAAAGGCGTGTTGTTAGTCACGTCACTCCTTATTACTAACAGAACATCTAGAAACATTAAAGATATTTCTGGGGTTACATCAGTAACAACCACACGAATGAGGAAATCTTGGTCACGGCACAATAATAACTAAATCCTGATTTAATTATAACGATGATGCCCGATCAGCCATTTTCAGGATACAGTTGTCGAAAATGGGAAAGTGGGCGGATTTAGCCATTTTTTAAAGTCAGTCAGAGCAAATCAAAGTACAAGGGAAAGTATTCTTTCAAAATTTTCATTTTTTTTATTCAAGATTGATAAATCGAATTTTTACCAAAACGTCTGCTTTGGGAATATGTTGCAAGTCTGCACTTGAATATTCTTTAAGCAAATCCACTACGAATCTGGCAAATTTGATAAAAGTAAGTATATAATCTTGGTTAATCCTTTATTCTTGAGTCTTGGTTATTTTATTTGATAACTAAGCTTTAAACGAGTATAAGATATTTTTAACCATAAGGTCAGCGTAAAGTGATTTAAATAGATTTAGCCGATTTTAGCCGATTTTTTCAAGCGATTTTATCAGTGAAAAAATCAAATTTGAGTTGGCAACGATGGTGATGATATTCCTACGTCGCTAACGAAAGTTAATAGAAACGGTTGTCTGTGTTAACAACAGAAAAGATGATAAGTTGATGTTAATGGATTAATAAAAGGTCGGGGTGAATATGAATAGACTGGGAGAGATAGATTTGACGAGACTGAAGATAGATAGATAGATAGATAGATAGATAGATAGATAGATAGATAGATAGATAGATAAATAAATAGATAGATAGATAGATAGATGTTACGAGACTAGAGGTAGATATATAGATAGATATTATCAGACCGAAGATAAATAAATAGATACTACGAGACCGATGATAGATAGATAAATATTACTAGAAGATCGATAGATATTACAAGACCGAAGATAGATAGATAGATAGATAGATAGATAGATATTACGAGACCGGACTTAGATAGATAGATAGATAGATAGATAGATAGAGTCTGGTCTCGTAATATCTATCTATCTATCTAAGTTATTGACTGTGATGGCAAGTCTTATCATAATTCAGTCAATGTCTGTTCGTCCGTCCGTTTGTTGTTCTCTATGTGACAGTCTACCGAGGAATTCGTACAACACAACCCCATGAAATTTTCTGTGTGTACAAATGTGACCTTACGAAGGGTTTTTATCTTAGTTTTTGAAAACAATCCGTTAAAATAGTTTTAGAAGGGGCTGATTTACAATGTAAATTCACACTAAAATGGACATATTTTTGTGTCTGCTTTTCCACTTGAATCCACTGGCTACCGAAGAAAAACTGTTGAATCGTAGACCTAGTGCGACTTCGTGTCGTTCGTAGGAAGGGTGGGAGTTTAAGACGGTGATGTTGGGCGGTTGATAGCGACTGCCTTATCGTGCTATCAAAGAATATTTCGGTATCGTTCGTGAAGAGGGGCTGAGTGCCAACGGATGATAGACTTCGTTCATTTTCTGTTAAGTGTAACTTTTTTCTGCGACCGTAAAACTCTGTAGACATTCCCATGATCATGAAGGCCATCACCCTACAAGGTGTAGACCCTGTATACGTTAAAGTACTGCAACGCATATACGGCCACAGCAACTCATTCATTAGGCTACATAAGGACTCCGGACCGTTTCAGCTCCAAAAAGGAGTAAGACAAGGTGATACCAGCTCACCCAAACTCTTTACAGCCTACCTTGAGAAAAAAAAGAAGAAAGTTGCAAATATCACTTTTTAAATAAAATTAAACTCACCATCACAGTCAGTAATTGAACAATCGTAGCGTCGAAATTTGAAGTCTTGTGAAAGGAAATTCCATTGAAGAATAGATACGGTCAGAATAAATTCTTATGACATCATAGGCTTTTTTCCACCGGAATACGTATAAAATAGAGTAAAAAAAGCTCCTTAGCAAACCCGTCAAAATAAAGCCCCCAAAAGGTAGAAAAAAGCTTCTATTTTCCCCTAAAAAATTATAAACATTTCTTGAAGGGGTACAGGGGAGTACTGAGGCCAATTTTCAAATACGTATACTAAATGGTGTAGCCAGGAGCGCTAGCCACACCGTTAAACTCATGCATACATGAAAAAAAATCAAATTTAAAAAAAAAAATGCATAGAACCTTTTGCCATTTTTGATGGTTACGATTGTATGATTAAACATCATCTGATTTTCCGTCTATTTATTGTATTCTTTCTCGTCTTGTTTTATTCTAGGGATATTTTACAGTAATCTTTTCTGCCTGTTAGAGCGAGTATTCAGTCTAGTTTCGCCAAATAGACAAATATGTATTTTGAGCCTTAAACTTGTCCAGTGCGGATATTATGTCTGTCCCGCTCCCGTCACAAAGTTGGTAATCTATGGTTTTTATCAATAGATTTTTTGGGCTCTGAATCTTCTTGATAAACCATCTAACTCCAGTTTATAGAAATCAAATAATATTTCGAATAAGATAAGTGATGTCTTGATTTGTTTTGATTTATAGTTTTAAAAAAAGAGAAAGTAATACATTTTCATATTGAATTACTGTGTTTTGCTAGACCCAATCTTAACCTAGGTTTTTTTACAAGCTTTCGTCTGCTTCATTCGAATTTCCGCATTCCAATATTCTCTCTCTCCTGATTGGTCACTTTTTTACCAATCTTCGTGTAATGGTCGTATGCTTTCTCAGATTATCTAGACTTTATCTTGAAACTTTACATCTGCAAGACCTTGTTCTTTTCTTCTTTCTTCTTAATTTTTATTCCTTGATCATCATCATCATCATCATCATCATCATCATCATCATCATCATCATCATCATCATCATCATCATCATTATTATTATTATCATTATTATTATTATTATTATTATTATCATTATCATTTTCATCATCATCGTCATTACTATCATCATCGTCATTACCATCATCATCGTTAATATTGTCGTTGATGTTGGCGCGCAAACTTGGCCTTCAGCAATCCAGTCTCAAAGACCCCAGACAATTTCTACTGTGCTTACTGAGTACTCCACAAGTATTGTCTCGTTTCAGAATAAGCTAAACTGGGTAAATAACTACAGTGGACTAGACGTCTTATAAGGAAAGTCCCGAAATAAAAATCATTCATTCGAATATACTTCTTTGAAGAATCACTGTTCGTTTCCGCTTACACTTCAATTCAATTGTCTGTTCGAATTTTTCCTGGACTAAGGGACATAACTCTGGTTGGACTTGAAGACTGAAGTTGCTATCAATGTATTCTAAGGAAATATATAGGTCAGTGATTTCGAAACTTTGAAAACTCATGGGCCCCTTTTATAAAGGAAATATTCTGGCAGACGTATTTCTCCCATTTAGTTCTTGGATTGATATCAATGAACCACAAAAATAAACAATTTTTGACCTTTAAAAATCATATTTATTCTAAAATGATAATATTTATTTGAAGTCTTTTATAGTACACATCTGTATAGAATATAAAATTTTTCCAACAGCTGTGCAATGGATGTTCTTTCTCTGTCAGAAGATTTGCAACGTCAGGTTTAAAGGAAACACCCATCCATTTTTTAGACCTTCCTGAACTATTTTGCTCCACCCCCCCCATTTCAATCGCTCAAAAATTTTGATGTTCTTGATTGTTTCTATAACTCCCCATGTTGATAAATTAAGCATTAGTTACTATGATATTTATAGTAAAATTAGTAGTTAAGAGTAGGGGAGAGTGAGGTGGAGTATAACACTTTTTACTCTTTTCTCAATTTCCTTGAGACTGGTTCAAATGGATTAATCATATTTTCCTACAGTATAATTACACTTGTCTAAAATTCGTCATATCATAGAAAAGTCCCCATAAAATTACATAAAGAGTACAATACAGATATCTTTTTTGAAAAGCTACATATTACAGTTGATCTCACAGATGGGGTCAATTGTTTCAAGGTGTGGGATCAAGTGTATCAACTTAGAAAACAACTACAAAGAAGAGCATTAAGGTATTTAAATAAATTAACTCTTAATTAAAAATATTCTTTCATAGCTCAATTTATCTCATCAGCCTATTTAAACAGTTTGACAAATATCTAAAATGTTAAATGTTAAAATGTAATCAAATAGATCAGCCAGCAGTGTTAATGCTTGTTTTTCAAAATCCAGACGTTTTTAGTGATCACAGCCCAACAAAAGCCAAGTAACTTATTCATTGAAAATCGAATCCCTTGATCATATCACAACCTAGCAGGCTGCTTAAAAACATTGGTCATGTGACAGTTTCTCTTGAGCGACTTATTAGACTTGGTTTATTTTATTTTATTTCGGTTAAAGTACAGCGGTAAAGTAAAGGTAAGTACAGGGCATTTGTAGAAGAAATTTACAGTTTCAAAAATCTATTAACACAAACTATTTGATAAATAGACTCTCGCAATGCACAGTTTTGTAGAGAAACACTTGAAGTTTATTACTGAAACTTCATCATCATCATCATCATCATCATCATCATCAGTCTTTTAACGTCCGTCGTTGGACATAGACCCTCCCCAGGATTCCCCACAATTCTCTATCATGGGCGTCGCGGAGCCAGTATTTCCTGAATTTGTCTAGCTCGTCTCTCCATCTTGTGTTCTGTCGGCCTCAGTTTCTTATGTGATCTCTGGGGATCCATGTTGTGAGACGTGATGTCCATCGGTTGTCTTTCATTCTTGCAACATGGCCTGCCCATTGCCGTTTGAGTTTCTTAATATTTTCTATGATGTCACGGACACCCGTTTTCTTCCTTATATACTGTGCTGTCTTGTGATCTCTCCATGTAAGGTTGAGCATGATTCTCTAATATGCACGTTGTATACTTCTCAGTTTGCAGGCCTGTCTCTTGGTTAGGTTCCATGTTTCAGCTCCATTGGTGACTTTCGGATGAATGCATTGGTTGTTACTGAAACTCACAGTTGATCAATGCGTGCAATTTCTATTCATATGATGGATTGTTTTCTTTACTTTCATAGAAATCTTGTGTCAGCGCTACCAGACACACCATTTGGTCTGAAATCTTGTTAATTGACATGAGTACTCGACTAGACATCTTCTAGAAATGTTGTTATACATCTTTTGGAATTTTCAAAAATTATTTTATTTTTATTCTATTTTCTAAAATCTTGTGTCAGCGCTACCAGACTCAACATCTGCTACATCAAACATGAATACTGCTGGACACAAACTAAGAGATCGATTTAGCATACATTTACAATTCAAATTGACCACCCACTAAAAACCTATTTCATGTGGGAATTTTTTTTTAAAAATGTTCTTTTTTTTTTCTGGATATAATAAGGAGTAAATCTTTAGTCAGCCAGCCAGTCAGCCAGACCAACTTAAAACCTGAAGAAACCTATGTTGATAGCTTTGGTTGGCAGTTTCTAATAACAGGGTTCACAGCTTACTTAATAACCATAGATAATTGAAAATAACTTGAGTACTGCAATGAAAATTGGTGCAGCCTGTTCACGTCATACATACATACATACATGTAGCCAACCAGACCATCTGGGAAACTGAAGAAACTTAAGTTAACATTTTGATTGGCAGCTCACTTAATGCTCGTAAATGAAAAAAATAACCTGATCATTGCAATAAAAATTAACAAAGACAAAATGAAAGAAAAAAATAATTAGTAAAAATCCTTTTATATTTTTTATTACATGAAAGCCATTGTCACTTTTTTTATTGATTGGTTGATTGGTTGGTGTCTGTCATGCTATAGCAAACAGATATATAGAATATAAAAAAGACTTGCCAGAGTCCCTTGATATCGTGCAATTCAAGATGTAAGGCAAATGGTTTTTGGATTCTAATATTTTATCTATATCACTGACCACTCGTGAAATAAACTATAAATAAAAACTTCATTTCATCAATAAAACGTACTTAATATGACTTGAATGTTAAATTTCTCCAATTTGCAATCAATTAACATAAAATTACATCATGTTTTCCCCATGATTTCTTTGATTTTGAAACGAAAACAATTCTCTTATTCACCGCCGAAATCTTCTCCCAAGTTACCTCCCTTAGAACATAACTCCAAAAACGAAAAGGAAGTTTTTTTACATGAAATTTTTTATTCATTTTATCTATCTTAGACTGTTTATTATATATCTATTTATTCATCTCAGTCTGTTCATATCTATCTATCTGAGCCAGTTCATATCTGTCTATCTATCTATCTATCTATCTATCTATCTCTGAGCCTGTTCATCTCTCTCTGCCTCTCTCTCTCTCTCTCTCTCTCTCTATATATATATATATATATATATATACATATATATCTTTGTCTATTCATTATCTATCTATATAAATTTTCACCTGGTCACCAAAGAAACACATGGTCTGGCATTATCCTAAATGGACTATTGATCAATAATTAACATTTTTACATCTCTTGGTCTAATTGGTAGCAATATTTGTTCAAATCAATGATTAGTTTATCCAGAAGAAGCTCACGCTAACTAGAGGAGTGATAGCAAATCACAGGTTTCTAGGTGATAGACTTTAAAAAACCTTTTTCAAAATTTACATCTATCATCCTTGTTTGAAATTTCAACTTATATTTTATGAAACTCCAAGGTTTATAAATATATTAGGAAAATAAGCCTCCTATCTATATTTAAGTGACACTCTGATAAGAGGATTATTAAAAATCTTAGTTTCTACACACCATGCTAAAAAGGTTTGCAATCACAGCTCAAAAGAATCCCTTCTAATATAACCATATCAACAGCATCACCTTCTTTGAATTAAAACTGACCTTTTATCAGGTTCTCCATCATCATCATCATTTTAGTGTCTGTCATTGGACATAGACCTTCCCCAAGATTCACCAGGCCTCTCTTTCATGAGCTTCACAGAGTCTGTACTTTCAAACTTATGTAGTTCTTCACACCATCTTATTTTCTACCGGCCAAAGTTTCACATGTGATCTCTGGGGATCCACGTTGTGAGTCCTGAAGTTCACCAGTTGTCTGCCATTCTTGCTACATAACCAGCCCATTGCCATTTGAGTTTTCCAATGGAGTCCATTGTGGACGCCTGTTTTCTGTAATATACTGTGCTGTCCTGTGATCTCAACATGTGATTTCAAACTTGATTCTCTCCTATGCATGTTGCATGGTTCTCAGTTTGAGGGTCGATCTTTGGATTAAGTTCCATTTTTCAGCTCCATAGGTGACTATCAGGAGGATATATTGGTTGTAGACCCTTCTTTTTAGAACTGATGGGATTTTCTTGTTCTTGAAGGTGTAGTTGACTCTACCTAGAGTTTGCACTTCATATCTGTGAATCATGCTTAGAAATACAGTCCAGTTAGTTTTTAACTATGACATAAGTTAACTGTTCTAAAATTCTAAAATCCAGGAAAATTTCATGTTAAGACCTGATTTGAATCGGTTAATGGCATTCGTAAAGAATTAAGTGACCCGAGGAGAGAGTGGTTAAAGAGAGAGAGACAGTGTTTGTTAAAAAGAAAGAAAACTGTTATCTTAATAGAAGGTGGGGGATAATAAGAGAAAGAGAGAAAGAGAAAAATTTTTTTTTACATCATATCATTCCTTTTTTAAAAGTCAATTCCCAAGATAAAAAAAGAGAATATAAGAAAGAAGGAGAGAAAAAAAGAAAGCAGGTTAAACAGTCTTTATAACTAATGTATATACTTCATATATAAATATTAATAACATTCTCCTTTGCAGATGAGTTAGAATGCATTTCAAACTATATTTTTCCTTTTATTTTTGAGGGCAATGATTATTCATTTTTGTTTCAAATGTTTTAACAAGGGATAACTTGAAAAATCAAGTGAAAACACATACTTTTACTTCAGAAACAGGTGGCATTAAGTGTCCTGAATCTCAGATTACTGCCTATTCATTTATCTTGTATCGTAGACTAAATCTTATCTTAAATAAATAGTACGTTCACAAATTTTACCATAGGCGCATTTTTTCATAAATCGTGAACATATCCACATCACCCTGATTTTAAATAAATTCATTGTAAATACTGCCTAAATCTTATTGTAAATGAATAGTACATTCACAAATTATATAGAAGATCTTTTTTTCATGAATATATCCCTATCCTAGGGGTATTATAGACCGCACTCCCCTCTTAGCAGTAGTAGTATTTTTCAAATTATTATTGTCTCACACTGGGATTGAACCTAGAACCATCAGATTACTTGCAGATAATTCTGTCTGATTCTCTAACCATTACGCTATATGTCTACGTTTACCTTTTAGATTTCAGTGAAGCAAGTGAGTTTGACCCTAGCATCACCAAGCTCGTTTTCACTTTTATTGTGAAGATGTCTGTTTGTCAGTCACGCTATTCCGAACCAATGTATGAAATTATGAAACATTACCATGACTCAATCGCCTGACATTCACCCTAATAGTTTGATTCAGAGATGAAATAAATTAGGATTTCAAGCCTGAATTATTACCAGACAGTCAATTTGGATAGGTTATAAAAGCAGCAGAAGATCACTAGACAGATGGCTTAATTAAAACCAAAAATATGTCACCAGAAATCATAGATCACTTTGACAAACTAATTACTGATAGATTGAGGAAGCATACAATGGGCCATAATTGCAAAATATTTGTTCATTTGGTATTCAATTACTTTTATTTAGTATTTGATATTTATTACTGTATTTACATAAGTGCGATGTAATGTGACCCCTACTTTTTGTGGCTAAAAATCAATTATAGATTTTATCCTCTCGTTGCCACAAATTTGAACTAAAAAAAAACTCGAAAGGAAATTATGAATCACCACAATCCATATGTGCGGTGTTGGGGGTGATCAATTAAAGAGTTGTAAAAAGGTGTGACACATGATTGGTTTACTTCTCACAGCTTTTGTTGGGATGGAATCAATAGAAAAAATCTTAATTTAAAAAAAAAAACGAGTGGGCACAAAATAGTGACTGATTTAGGATAAACTTAGATTGCATATTGAACCCCCACTTAAAACCCATTTTAGAGGGGAATTCAGGTAGAACAAAAAAAAAGTTTTCCCAATTAATTGAGTGGAGTGTGTGTGCAACAGCCAAGCGGGCCACAAATTTTTCTCTCTTTGAGTATCTCAAGGTCTATGTGTGTATGTGTATATGTGTGTCTCCAAGCACTCTCAGTCACATTTTGTGGGCTACAACTTTGAAAATTTGCATTTTTACACTACTATAAACCACCTAAAAACGTTTTTTTTTTTTGTTGTTCTTATGCAAATCAGGAGTTATTAGGATCAATTCCAATTCCCAAAAGTGTATGAAAAGGTCACCAGCAAATGAATAGTTTTTAATTGTGTTTTAAATCTCAAGCTTTCAAAAAAAAAGGACCCTGGGAACTTTTGCAAACACCTGATATTTGCATTACATCCTATATGTTGAACGACCGTAGCCACCAAAGGTGGCAAAGAGTTTTATCCTTTTTTTTATACATGTGTGTCTTTGTACGTTTATTCCAGTGCTCATGGCCATACCATTTTGTCAACAGACTTAAAAACTGGCAGCAGTACTCCACAAGATATTTTTGTTTTTCTAAAATTCGGACAAGTTGCTGAAAGGTTGCATTCTTCTAAGTATGCATGTGTCGTGTATGCAGGCATCAGAGTCAGAGCTGAGTTTGACCCTGAAGCAACAAGGCGTACACCAGAAAAGAGAATAATTTGATGATCAAACATCGTCCGGATGATTTAGGAATGATCAAATGAAATAGTGTCATCAATAATCAAAACCAAATTAGCCATTTTTGGCTAGATCTGACTGGATTTTTTCTAATTTAGTCAATAAAAATCTATGATTTACAGAAATCTGGCCAATTTCTAGAAAATGTATATTTGTGGCCAATTTCTAGAAAATGTACATTTGTGGCCAATTTCTAGAAAATGTACATTTGTTGCCAATTTCTAGAAAATGTACATTTGATAAGTTTATAAAATTATTTGTATGAAACTTGAGGTTGCTTTAGCATAATTGAAATAGTTGCACATCGTTACAGAATGTTTTTTCTTTGTTGTTCATGGTTTCATGATGTTCTTTTTGTGGCTTAACAATACTTACAACACTCACTCAATGTTAACAGTCCAAACAGAACGAAAATAAAGGTACTATAATTCCTCATCTCTTCACTTGTACATAAGGAGATTGGAAAGGCTTTTGGCCAGCAGTGGACTTATAACAGCTGATGATGATTATATATATCCTAGAATATACCTGTCCAAAATGATGGGATTATTTATGTACGGATTGGCACTAAGGAGTTCATAGCTAATTCATTTTTAGTAATCTAAGTATCCTAATTTGAAGGTTTTTTAAAGTCTCAGCTTGTCCCAAGCTATTTTAATGTATGATGATCAGACATGAAGTCTTAAGAGTTTCTATGATGTAATTTCTATTACATCATAATAGAAAGATGAATCAACCAATGGGATTATCCCATTTGAGCTCCTTGGAACAAACAGACAAATGAACTGGAAAATTACCCTATAAGCATATTTTATGGTTAGTTGTGTCTCGGCTCCATTGGCTAAGCCTATATTTCATATCATGTATCTAAATTGTTGGACTGCATATTTCATTTGAAAACTGAAGGCTGTGGAATGTATTATATTTAGAAATAATTAAAATAAAATATAAAATTAATGTTTTGGTATTTATTATGAATAGCGTATTGTACTAGAGAAGCATATTGTTCTATTCAATAAGAATAATATATCATTCAATTATTAATCATTGCTATCTATGACAGACTGGTTTAATCACTGTTGCTGGGTGTAGGTTATTTATGTATCTCTTATTTATATGTATTTATTGAATCAGTTTCCCATAAATGGCTTGACCATCCAGCCAAGTGGGCTACAGATTCTTCTCTCTTTAAGTCTCAATGATTCTATCTCTATTTCTATCTATGTGTGTGTGTGTATGTGTGTGTGTGTGTGTGTGTGTGTTCATGTGTGTGTATGTCTAGGCACTCCCGGTCACATTTTTAGGGCTTCAACTGCATGAGTACATAACTCGGCACCATCTAGAAATGTGTTTTTGTTTTTTCAAGAAAAGTGCTGTATGAGGTCTCTATGGGCATTTTCGGTCAACAATGCCTGAATCTTGCACCCCTGGTATTTTGGGGATTTTTAGATGAAATAGCTTTTTTTTAAAGACAATTTTGGGTAAAAGATCTATTTTTAAAGATAATTTTGGACCATTTTTCAGGTTAATAATTCTGAGACATACACTGGCCATGGTGATTAATTAATATCTATCTATGTATCTATCTGGACTTTGCCTAGCCCTTACCATGCATAGTAGAAATTTTGCACACACACATACACATTTCTCTCAATGAGTATTATATTAATGTGTGAGTATATGTGTCTGTTGGTGTGTTCCAGTGCTCCTGGCCATACTGTTTTATCTTGAGGCTTGAAAACTTGCAAGAGTACTCCAGTAAACTGCCTCTAAAAATGCTTTTTTTCTGTTTTTGAAAGAAAAACAATATCAAACCTTATTGCGATTGATACATTAATAACATCTAGGTTCTCTGGAATTTAGATGTTTCTAGATGTTTTTTTTTTTACCTTATTTCAGATTTTTTCCAATGAAAAACACCTGTGATGTCATAAATAAAATTTATTCTGACCATATTCATTCTTCAGTGGAATTTTTCTACATGACTTCTAATTTTGACTCAACACTTATTCAATTATTGACTTTAATGGCAAGTTATATATTATATCATATACATTATTGGTCAATGACCTATCATTTTACTGACAGTTATTGTAAGTAGACAACAACCGGCATGGTTAATGGCTGCTACTGGTACTATAAGTGTGACAAACATCATAGGAAGGAAGAGGGTAGAAAAGAAAGTGTAATATAAAGTTTGGTATGAGTGTCATAAATCCAGCAGACTGGATGGTTGGTGGTGTTTCATAATTTCCCTTGGAATGCTAAGTCCACTTTATATTGACATGCCGAGTCGACATTTTTCCTCAAAGAGAACTGTTAATTCAATGACCTGAATTAACAAACCAGATGTCAAAATATCTCACATAATTGAATTACTAGAGTGCAAGTGTACTAGAACTAATTATCTAAATCTATCTAAAAAAGAATAAACTTTTCAACTAAAATTATCTAAAGTAATCTAGAAAATTATCTAAATTTACATGTTTATATAAAAAAGAAATTGATCCAACCAGTGTATGTTATACATATAATGTTAGTCATATACATAATAAGAGCCGTATCTGTCACATTTAGTATAAGTAGCAGACATTAGCCCTTCTCCCTTCCAAGCCCCTTTTTTTCTAGTTAACTCTTTTATTTCTACTTTACGAATTGATTTTCTTCCCTCTCTCTTTCTTATCCTCTTATTTAACTACCTGAGTTTCTTTTCCTCCCTCTTCCTTCCCACTGTGCTGTTATACTTATAGTATCCATAGCTGCTATAGTTGTTGTCTACTTACAATAACTATCAGGAAATCAATAGGTCATGAACAAGTAACATGTATGATATAATTTATATCTCGCCATCACAGCCAATAAATGAACTACGGTAGTGTCAAAATTAGAAGTTATGTCAAGAAATTCCATCGAATAATAAATATGGTTAGAATAAATTCTATTTATGACATCTCTGGAAAACATCTGATATAGAGTAAAAAACATCTGAGAATTGAGATCAAAATAGAATAAATTGATTTTCTCCGATGAAAAAAACAAAGAACCTACCACTGAAAGGGAAAACGCAGATATTTTTCTTTCTATCTTGAGGATTGGTTTTTGAAAAAATAATAAACAATGTTAGTTGACCGGGGACAGACAAAGTGAGTTATACAGATGTTGGACACATCGAAAAATCAACATTGTAGCTCTAGAAAAAATGAAAAATATCAGCTAGTTACGAATGGTTTATAGGGCACTTAACATGTGCAGCCACACATCCATGCATACAATAATCAACAAAGTACAGACATCTTCTGTATTGCTAATAGACGCAACTGATGTAGTAAAAAAGAATTTAATTCATGCAACTTGAAACTAGAAACCTGTTTTTCAGGGTATATTCAAAAAACAAAAACTATGTTTACCGTACTCATTGAGAGAAATGTGTATGTGTGTGCAAAATTTCTAGTTTCAACAATGAATGGTAAGGGCTTGGCAAAGTTCAGATCGATACATAGATAGATATTAATTAATCACCATGGCCAGTGTGAGTACCAGAATTATTAACCTGAAAAATGGTCCAAAATTGTCTTAAAAAAATAGATCTTTTACCCAAAATTATCTAAAAAATTATTAAAAAAAAAGTCTTTTATCTAAGAATGCAAAAAAAACCTGCGGTGCAAGATTCGGGCATTGTTAGCCCAAAATGCCCACAGAGACCTAGTATAGCACTTTTCTTTAAGAAACAAAAACACAATTTTAGATGGTGCCGAGTTATGTACTCACGCAGTTGTAGCCCTAAAAAATGTGACCCGGAGTGCCCAGACATGCACACATACATACATGAACAGACACACACACATGGATAGAAATAGAGATAGAATCATTGAGACTTAAAGAGAGAAGAATCTGTAGCCCACTTGGCTGGATGGTCGAGCCATTTATGGGAAACTTATTCAATAAATACATATAAATAAGAGATACATAAATAACCTACACCCAGCAACAGTGATTAAACCAGTCTGTCATAGATAGCAATGATTAATAATTGAATGATATATTATTCTTATTGAATAGAACAATATGCTTCTCTAGTACAATACACTATTCATAATAAATACCAAAACATTAATTTTATATTTTATTTTAATTATTTCTAAATATAATACATTCCACAGCCTTCAGTTTTCAAATGAAATATGCAGTCCAACAATGTAGATACATGATATGAAATATAGGCTTAACCTCTGGAGCCAAGACACATCTAACCATAAAATATGCTTATAGGGTAATTTTCTTGTTTATTTGTCTGTTTGTTCCAAGGTGCTCAAATAGGATAATCCCATTGGTTGATTCATTTTTCTATTAAAACAATAAAAATTACATCATAGAAACTCTTAAGACTTCATGTCTGATCATCATACATTAAAATAGCTTGGGATAAGCTAAGACTTTAAAAAACCTTCAAATTAGGATACTTAGATTACTAAAAATGAATTAGCTATGAACTCCTTAGTGCCAATCCGTATATAAATGAGCCCATCATTTTGGACGGGTATATTCTAGGATATATATAATCATCATCAGCTGTTATAAGTCCACTGCAGGCCAAAGGCCTTTCCCATCTCCTTATGAACAAGTGAAGAGATAGGGAATTATAGTACCTTTATTTTTGTTCTGTTTGGATTGTTAACATTGAGTGAGTGTTAGAAGTGTTGTTAAGCCACAAAAAGAACATCATGAAACCTTGTGCAACTACTTCAATTATGCTAAAGCAACCTCAAGTTTTATACAAATAATTTTATAAACTTATCAAATGTACATTTTCTAGAAATTGGCCACAAATGTACATTTTCTAGAAATTGGCCAGATTTCTGTAAATCATTAATTTTTATTGACTAAATTAGAAAAAAAAACAGCCAGATCTAGCCAAAAATGGTGCGATTCTTTGCATCTCAACAAGATGTGTCCATGGATCAAAAAAATTGTGTTTCACTCACTTGCCAATTGTATCTTATTCATTTTCCAAGTATGTCTTATTCATCTGCCAATTGTGTTTCACTCACTCGCCAATTATGTCTCATTAATTTTCCAATTGTGTCTCACTCCCCTGCCAATTCTGGTTCACTTGTTTCATCCTGGTTCAATTCTGCCACCTCATGTCATTATATCTGACAATTATGTTTCACTCATCTGCCAATTGTCTCTTGCTCACTTGCCATTTGTGCCTCTCTCATTTGCCAATTGTGTCTCATATATCTGGTTATTCTGGTTCACCTTTATTCTTTCATGTAAAACAGGAGACACTCGATCATTTGGCACACTGGGCAATAGTCTGTGTTACTGCTAACAACTACTAAGGTCCTTTGATAAAGATTAGTTCAACCCAATAAGACCAAGTTGAAATTGGCAGCATCACAGACAAATTAAAGCTAAAGATAAGCAAAAAAAAAGTATAATAACAATTTATCTCTATCTTTTCAACATGAGACCCGTGGCATTCCAAACAGGGGGCTTGCGTGGGTCTGCCATGGAGTGTACTCAAGCTCCCTTTGAACATTGTAAAAATTTGTACCACCCGATTGAATCAAGTAAAGATCAGTATCACCCAATCGGACCGAGTATGAGCCTGGCTGCTGCTGGCTCAAACTCCACTCTAACTTCTACTCCAACTGAAAATGATTATTGCAACTTTTGTATTGTATATATAATAAATAAAAATGTATATTTTTTTAGTATAAATGTATTTTTTGATTAGTATTAAATTAGCCCTTGCATGAATTTTTGAAGATATGTAAGACTTGTCAGTTTGGCTCAGACGGTAAGAGAGCCACCTACCAATCACTTGGTTGTAACTTTGAATTTCGGTAGGGAAATGTTCATTTTATACATCAGCCTGGTTTTATGTGATGACATAGACAAACTGTTAAGACTTAACTTCCCAAAATTAGGTGAGGATTGTTGTTGTTGTTGTTATGGCAGAAAATCAATGTTATCTCTAGACTATAGTTTGTCAAAAGATCAGTACCATCAGGAGCAGGGGCAAAGCAAGGGTTCTGAACACTTGGGGACAAAGACAACACCTGGGGGCAAAGACAGTGCCTGGGAGCAAAGACTGACATAATCATTAGTTGTCAGGCATTATAGAGAAATTTAGCACCTGGGGCAACTTTCTCCTCTCGCTCCTCTCTTGCAATACCTCTGACCAAAAGGAAAAGCAATGCTGATCTTTACTCAGCCTAACCAACCACTACATTAGAATAGATGCCCTAAAGAAATTTATCAAGCTTAGCTTAGTTTAGAACAGGTCACAATAGTTGAGCACCTGGTGAGAATCTAAATAACTACACTATCTATATCTGTACCTCACATCAATGAATCAGTCTAGCCTACATATGTACCGGAGCTAATTAGCAAAAAAAATCTAAAATCATCTTAAAAATAGATCTTTCATCTAAAATTATCTAAAATAAAAATATGTAATTTGCAAAAGTGAATCACCATAGCTTGCACGGGTCTCAAAACTAATTATCTGAAAAAATCTTAAATTATCTAAAGAAATACATTGTTTATCAAAAATTATTGAAAAAATTGATCTCTTATCTAAAATTATTTTAGAAATATCGGCACAGGATTTGGGCATTATTGGTCTCTAAAGAACCATGAGACCCCAAAAAGCACTTATTTGAGAGAAAAGAAAAAAAAAAATGTTTTTAGATGGTGCCAAGCAGTGTACATGCAAATTTTCAAGGTTGTAGCCCCCAAAATGTGACCAGGAGTGCCTGGAGTCATACACACACACCTAGATACGGATGTTCAAAGAGAGAAAAATATGTAGTCCAATTGGCTGGTTGGTCGGGCCATTTGTGGAGCTACGGTAGTTCGATACGAAAACATCAATATTTTTGTTGTCAATGATAAGGATTGGCAAACTTTTTGAGAGATAGCCCAGATTAGAAATGTTTTTATTTCTTTCGAGCCGTAGGGAATAAAAAATTGATCTAAAAAGACAATGGAAACAACTTGCTTTTGATTACTTTGATGTTTTTTTCCAATTTTATGAGTATATACCTACATCAAGTTTGATATATTTATCAATCAATAAAAACTATGGATTGGGGAGGGTCAAAATCAGTGGCATATGGTACTTTGTATCTAGAATGTGTTGTGTGTCACAGATGCACAAAAAACATATTTTTTACTTTAGTATCCATAAAAAGCAATTAACAGTTAAAGCCTTTTTGGCACAATGTAAGGAAGGCGGTCCTGATTTTAGAAATTAAAGAATTAATGGAAAACAGAATTTGGATTAGGTATTATTATCAGTATAATAATATATTAATAGTGTCCATTCTACATTTTGTTTTTCTTTCATCAATTCTCTTATTTCTTTTTATTTATTTGGCATTTGTAACACCAAATTACAATCGGGACCACATTCCTGACATTGTACCAAGGAGGCTTTATTGTCCATTGCTCTTTAGAGACACTAAAATATTTTTTGCATTTTTGTGCATCTTTGGCACAAAGCAGGCCAAAGATACAAAGCACTATATGCCCCTGGACAAAATATTGTGTGATTGTGGTCAAAATTTTGTTAGTATTAATGAAACCACAGGAATGCGTAATGCTGAAGCATTTATTCTTGCCGCTGCAAAAATGAGACTTTTGCGCTAGATTTTTTGCAGGAGTCAGGTATTGATTCTCGAGGATACATGAATTATGTTATAGATAAGGATTACTTGCATGAATTATGTTATAGATAAGGATTAATTGGCTCTATATAATAGACGTAAAAACATAAGCTCGTATCATTCAGTAACGGAGATGCGACTGAGAACCATGAGTTCAACGATGCGTCCACCATCCGTTGCAGTAGTAGCGGGAAGAGGAGGAAGAAGAGCAAGTTGTCTTTCTTTGAGTCAACTGATTCCCATACTTGTGAAATATTGCGATATGGAAGTATTCTGTAAGTATTATTCTCAATAAAAATCGTTGATGACCATTTTTGGTATATTTTTGCCTTTTTTGAATGACAAAAATTCTACTCTGACGTCATTAGCTGCTGGGAGATCAATTGAGAAGAAGAAGAAGAAGAAGAAGAAGAAGAAGAAGAAGAAGAAGAAGAAGAAGAAGAAGAAGAAGAAGAAGAAGAAGAAGAAGAAGAAGAAGAAGAAGAAGAAGAAGAAGAAGAAGAAGAAGAAGAAGAAGAAGAAGAAGAAGAAGAAGAAGAAGAAGAAGAAGAAGAAGAAGAAGAAGAAGAAGAAGAAGAAGAAGAAGAAGAAGAAGAAGAAGAAGAAGAAGAAGAAGAAGAAGAAGAAGAAGAAGAAGAAGAAGAAGAAGAAGAAGAAGAAGAAGAAGAAGAAGAAGAAGAAGAAGAAGAAGAAGAAGAAGAAGAAGAAGAAGAAGAAGAAGAAGAAGAAGAAGAAGAAGAAGAAGAAGAAGAAGAAGAAGAAGAAGAAGAAGAAGAAGAAGAAGAAGAAGAAGAAGAAGAAGAAGAAGAAGAAGAAGAAGAAGAAGAAGAAGAAGAAGAAGAAGAAGAAGAAGAAGAAGAAGAAGAAGAAGAAGAAGAAGAAGAAGAAGAAGAAGAAGAAGAAGAAGAAGAAGAAGAAGAAGAAGAAGAAGAAGAAGAAGAAGAAGAAGAAGAAGAAGAAGAAGAAGAAGAAGAAGAAGAAGAAGAAGAAGAAGAAGAAGAAGAAGAAGAAGAAGAAGAAGAAGAAGAAGAAGAAGAAGAAGAAGAAGAAGAAGAAGAAGAAGAAGAAGAAGAAGAAGAAGAAGAATCGTCGTCGTCGTCGTCGTCGTCGTCATCGTCATCGTCATCGTCATCGTCATCGTCATCAGTAGTCTTTTAACGTCTGTCGTTGGACATAGACCTTCCCCAGGATTTGCCACACTTCCCTATCATGGGCGTCACGGAGCCAGTATTTCCTGAACTTGTCTAGCTTGTCTCTCCATCTAACATTTTGCCGGCCTCGGTTGCGCATGTTGTCTCAGGGTATCCATGTTGTGAGTCGCGATGTCCATGGATTGTCTGCCATTCTTGCAACATGGCCAGCCCACCGCCATTTGAGATTTTTAATGGATTCTATGATGTCCCTGACTCTTGTCTTTTCTCGGATATACTGTGCTGTCTTGTAGTCTCTCCAAGTGAGGCCCAGCATGATTCTTTCATGTGCACGTTGCATGGTTCTCAATTTACGGGTCTGTCTCTTGGTTAGGTTCCATGTTTCAGCTCCATAAGTGACTATTGGGAGGATGCATTGGTTTAGGATGGCAAGCCTTTGGCAGAGCTAGCTCAACCTTAAAAAATAACAAGATCTCATTGATCCTAAAGAGAATTGGTAAGAATAGTGTACTTTTAATGATGTCATGCATTTTAATGACATCACACATCTTCCTTCCTTCATATATCTGTTTTTTTTCAACATAATTGGGACTGACTGACCAATCAGTGCCGAAAAAGAGACGTGTGGATACTTTTAAAAGCCTTAGAAAGTTTTATTCACATTGCAACAGAGAAGACAAAAAAAGTGAATTTCATTTAGAAGTGAAAGATTTGGGAATATTGAATGAACAGCACTTGCAATTATAGAATTATTTTTTTATTTCATTTTTTATTCACCGACAAAATCATCTTTGATAATTCAGATCATAAAGATCCTGATCGATCATGACATTTGTTTTCTGATTTCACGGAAATTCATTGCAGGGATCACTTTAACCCCTTCCCCTACTTCTGTAGAGTAGTCTAGGGGAATGATCAGTGCAGCAAATTTAGCGCTTTTTGCGATAAATTTAGCGCGTTTCTTCTCTTAGTAGCGCGAAAATTACGCATTTAGCGATATTTTAGCCAATTCTTAGCGCTATTTCCCCCCTGCAATATTGATCGATTTTTAGCCAGTTTCTAGCGCTATTTCCCCAGCAATATAGACCGATTTTTAGCTATTTCTGGCCACTTACGGTAAACATAGCAATTCTAGCCATTAAAATGGCCATAAATTTGCTAACAGCGTTTTTTTTTTACCCTGATTCTATTCAGCGTGAAAAAAATCTTTTAGGGTTGGCAAGACAGGAGAGAATGTTCGATTTGGTGGGCCTAAAAGAAATCCGTATGTTTAAGTTAGTTGTTAACATGAGTAGCTCCCTATGATGAGAAAAAAAACCCCTTCTTAAATAAGCGATGATAGGAGAATACATAGAATCGAATTTCCTAACTTTATGGCTTTAACTGACTCGCTAAGGTGTTAGTAAAAAAAACATGGGACTCAGAAACTTGAAGTAAACAAACACGTGGTTTTCCATTTAACTTGGGAATCTCATTCCCTAGTTTTGATTTCGCGCCGTGTGTCAATTTTTAACTTTTGACACGAGAGAGCTTCGCAGAGTGATTTCCCTTACCGAAAAAAAAGTATGTACGATTTTATTTTCATATTACATATTGGTCTTGAATTCTTTAAGGAAAGATTATCTCTTAAAAGAACAAATAGATAATGTGTTCTTAAAGTATTTTTTATGTAATAGAGCTGACTATTTTATTGGTGTTTTTGTGTTTGCTGACTTTATTATAACATCGACCTTTTAGAGATTGTCATAATTCTTTTCTTCGCGAGTCTCAGTCAAAAATATGAGGTAGCAGTAAATACCCGTAAAAGTTGAAATTATCAACTTTATAGTACTTTTATTTGTTTGGAATGATTTATAAATAACCCACTCTGGGATACGAGGAATAGATGATAATAATACTTATATCACGAAAGTAGATTTCTTTTTACTTTTAAAGTAAAAAAAAACAAACTTATATCTGTTATTAGTGTTAAAAAAGCGCATTAAAAAGTGTGTTTTGTATTCTCTTTGGTATTTCCCGCGTTAAATTATTAGTAATTTTTTTCGTTAAAAAATATTTATAAAACTGACTTTATCCATGAAGGATATTCAAAAATCAATTAAAATTGTAATCATGTCGTACCCAGAATGACAAAAACAACAAAAAAAAGTCAATATTTCGAAAGATTCTTTATCACATGCCCCATTTGGTTTTTGAAACAATTCCTCTCTTGTAAGTTGTACCTTTCATGTTATGCAAGTTGTGATTGCGTTAACCAGTTTCCTTCGATAGAATTTGTGTGGACGTTTGAATCATATATTTGATTTAACTCTAAAAGACAGAATGCAGAAATTTAAATTCAAACTTTTACTCAAAAACAATTAGAAATACTTCATAATTTAACAAGACAGCAAGGTTGTTTTTTTTACGCACACATATTTATTTACTTGAGAGAATGCCTTATAATTAGTAAAGGGATGCTTTAAAACTTCAAACTAAAATTTCTCGACTTTTTAAAATGTTTTGAAGTTTTTGGTCAAGACGAGATCAATTGAAAAAGATATAAAAAAAATTCCTTGGTACATCAAAATATTGAATGTAAATAGAATTAAATATGTTAATGTTATTAAATTGTCCTTTGACCATCAACTTGGTTATGTTCGGATTTAGATGCGTGCGAATTTCACCTTTGACGAAATAAATCGACTTCTGATTGACCAAAAATGGCCAAATGAATAAATGATATATGTAGGGCGATTTAAGTTTCCAAAGAGAAAAATGAAATTGGACTCTTAGTGTGGATCGAACTCTGTAAGGCAAGTTCATGACTGACTTACAGTGCATACCCTCGCTCTATGGCTGACGCTCTAATTTCCATTTATTGTACATATTGAAATATACGCTAATGTATGCAATGAGGCATCGGTCTGGCCATTTTTGAATCGCTAAAAATGGCTAGATTTTCCTTTGTTGCTGCTAACTTATTACGGAACAAATGAAAGCAGAAAACATAAAAAAGTTATTAAATGAAACTTCATTTTTATTATATCTAATTACAAAGGATCAAATTTTTAGTTAGTTGGATCGGGTTGCAATTAACACCATTAAAATATCAAATAACACTAATGTTTGAGTACAAATGAAATTGAGATCATAAATGATTAATTTTTATCCTTTTTGACAACTTTTTTTCAACACGAACTCATGTAAAAAAAAGTAGAGAAGTAGTCTCCTATTTATTCAAAAATTTCTGCAATTTTTAATCAACCTAATTTTGTCCACTAAAAGAAAATCTAGCCACTTTAGCCATTATAAATGGCCGATTAAAAAAAATCGGCCGGCCTGATGTGTTTTTGTAAGGATTGCCAGAAATATACTTCTTATTTTCTAGTGATGGTATAGAAAAAATCCAGAGCTATTAATGTAGTTTGTTCCCGATTTAGGACCATCTCGAAAAAGATGCTGTCAAATTGAAAATAGAAGATGTAAATTACAGTTGAGAAGAAAAAAATGCCAACTTGTAATGGTGATTTTGAAAGAAAAACACGTATGTTTAATACATTTGTTTGAAAACAAGAAAAAGGGCTGACTCTGTTCAAAGCCTGCAACACCTTTTACACAATTTTTAACAGCCTTTGACGAAATTTGTTCGTAATAAAACTATTTTTTCCAATTGATTTAAAAAAAAAAGAATTATGTAAAGCTTCCAAAAGGTTTAAAACGACTCTGAAAATGGACACTGGCTTTTTTTCCCGAGCCTGGCTACATTTTTGTTCATATCAAAGTGTACATATATTCGTGACTAACTTATATGTTTAGAATATGAGATATGTTTAATGCCTTGGCTTTTTACATTACGAAAACTTTTTGTCAATTTTTATTTCTTTATTTCGACACTCCATCTCGAAACTGAAGATATCTTACAGAGGAACTCCGCTTATTGTGATCAATTTCGGTCAGTCAGGATCTAATAGGCAGATAATATTAAGCGGAGAATATAAATAACTATTTACCTTAAAAAAAAATTATATTATAACTATGAAATTAATTAATTTAAGATTAAATGTCTAGGATCGACATATTTTGATGATAGTCATTTGATAACATTGTCTATGATTATAATAAACGGCTTTCTCTGTACTTTTAAATGACTAATTTCCGACTCCCTCTACTCTTATTAGGACCCCTCCCCCGCTAATTGATTTTCGAGAATCCGTACTCTCCCTAACTGTTGGGGAAGGGGGAGGACAACTGTAGATTTGCCTATTTTTTTCCATTGGAAGACAACTTTTGATTGAACTTATTGTAAAGATAATGTCTATAGTTTCGAGAACATTAATATTCAGTTTTTCAGACAATTGAAATCCTTGTTGTATGTGTTATAAACACGGCGTTCCGTCCGATTCATTCTACGGCTTTCTTCAGGTGTAATATCCAAATATGATGGTTTGTGGTGGTTTATAGAATTTTCCAATGCTGGTAGTGAACAGAATATCCAAATGGTTACAATGTAGGATTCGGGTAATGTCGATCTCTTCATCTTTCCTTGTTATATTCAGATTTCCATACCTTGAATCCCCGTTGAGTTGTGGAAGCCTCATCAGGTTGAACTCCACTTTTGTTTGACTAATGCGTTCAATCGACATGTTAATATTGGCCTCCTTGATTTTTCTCAGTTTCCAGCCGCGTTCTCTATCTATTATACGACCTTCTTCCCAAGGAGGGAAGTTTTTGCCTTTGTCTCTCCAAATGTGAAAATTTGGAAGCAAGAGAATTTCCTTGTTACAGTCGATACTGTACGTTTTTACTTCCCATGTGCCTATTCCATAAAGCTCTCTCCAACGACGTTCTTCTATTCAGATTCTACTAGATCGTGTCGGTGGCCACGGTTTCCTACCCCTCCCCGGCTCATTCCACACATCCCAATGATTAAATTGTGACCGATTTTCCAGCCTCCTGCTAATTCCGACCCTTGCGTATCAAATTGTGAGAGATTTTCAAACTCTCTGCTCATTCCGACTATCAAGCTCTTTAGAGTAATTATAAAACTAGGAAGGTCCGTTACGTGAGAAATGTGATCGAAAAAAATAACCAGATCGCCACCATGTCATAGAAATTAATCGAGATTTTCTTTCCGTGAAACTTTTTCCAGCATTAAATAATCGTAACTTGTTCCTTGATTAATTCTCTGTCGATTGAGATGTTTTTTTTAATTCCTAGTGTATAAGATAATGTTATTTTGGCGAGCTAAGATCGCCTCATTGCACTGCACACAAATGGTCAACCAAGTTTAGCTCTCTTACTAAGTTTAACTTTCCCACGGTAGAATAATGAAATATCTTCTGATCTGAAATCTCCAAGGTTACGCTTCTGTCTCCTGGGTAATTTACTATATCCCACAACGGTATTAACATTTCATGATCGAAATAATCGTTGATAAATTAAACTCACAGAATTGCGTAACCGATTGCATTGAAATTTAAGCATCATATACTTATCTGAGAAATTTTTGTTCAGAGAGTTTTGCGTAAATCGACCAATCTAGCTGTTTTGGGATCAAAATTTAGCCCCTTCAGTTATGACGGCCTAAGCGTCTGTAAAGACCAACAGTACCTTGACCTGCAATGATATTACTACGGCTATTACACTTGACCGGAGCTAATACTTTTATAGTAAAATTAGTGTGAATATGAATTGAAGCTAGGAGCAAGATTCGGAATATGTGGCTAAACAAGAAAGAAGAGCTAAATCTTGTTCCAAAAAAGCTAAATTGTCAACAGAGCTCGAACGTATGCTCTGCTGAACTAAACCTGTTCGACTGACTAGCCTTGGAAACATGGCTCTTATGAAAATATAAATGTAAGATATACATTCCCTATAGTGATTTACCGATTTCCTGGAAATTTAATCCCAGAAAACGGACAAATTTTGTTGTAAAAGGATTTTCTCTTTGCTTCATTTTACTATTTTGGACTGTGTGGAAAGGCTAGATTCCATTACACCAATTATTACTTCAAACTTTCTTAACTTCTGATCTAATGAGTGGATTTGGGTCAAATAAGACTCTTTCTGCTCAACAAAATGCCTTTCAACTTTTACCATATCTTTCATTGACACAATTCGCACAACCAAAATTCATATAACCGCCCTAATAAAACTTTGAATCGTCTGGGTTCCAGTTGCTGAGCAAGGTTTGCAAATTTAGTCTCAAACCATTTCTTTGTGACCTTGTCCCAGACTAGACAGAATTGCACAATTTTCTTCATGTCTGAAAACGGCCTTTTTAAAACTTCAGTTATTTTAGTCTCGTCTACACAGACACCTGTTGTACTAACTGATTTTTCATCACCTCATATTGCAAATAAACGCCGAGGATTTGGTTTGATGAAGTACTGTATTTTTGTAGGTAGGAAAGAGTAGCTTTTTCATTTTGATTTGTTTTGAATGAATATGATCTTCAGTCTTCCAGGGACGTTTCATTATCTTCTTGGAGCGAGTTTAAAATGTCCGCCTCAATACGTTTATTCAATTTAAAATAAAAACTATTAACGAAACTGTTAATTTTTGCTTCGATATACTTTAACCTATGGCGGTGTTTAACCAGTATAAAGGCTTCAAAAAAGATTTTTTTTTATTAAAAAGTATAATTAAACAACATTCAGAAATTAGTGGAGTCATAATGAAATTAATCGCATGTCAGATTGTCATATGATCTTGTCAACAAGGTACGACGTCAACTCAGAGCACAGACGTACAATGACATTATTTCTGAATTTAAAAAATGATATGAAATTATTCATCGGTCACATCTTCATAAATGGTCATGTGTAGAATATCAAAAGAAAAAAAAATAGCTTATCTAATATTCATGATATAGATACACGTATTCTTCAAATCTTCTACACAAAAATTATTCAAATAATTTTTATTATTCATTTATTTTTCTATAAACGGATTGATAAATATATATGAATAAATTTTGTCGACAGAATGACGAAAAGCAAAAGAAATTTATACGTATGACCTTCGGTAGGAAATTTCGCCAATGGTTTGAAATATTCAAAACAGCAGGAGACCCTTTTACAAAAAAATTTCTGAAAAGTATCACTTAACAGACTCGTTTGTTCTATATAAGTTTAGTTTACAATTGAAGTCATAATCTATCTCACACCCCTGCTCAATCGATTTTAAAAACGGCGTACAAATAAAAAAATAATAGAATTAATGAGAGAAAAACAATTAAATATCCGTACATCGCATAAACGAATCACCGTTAACCCGCACGTTTCCCAGAACTAATTCTTGAAAAAAAAAAATACCAACACAAGATTTGGGCATCGTTGGTCCCAAATGATCTTGGAGACCAAAGAAGTTGTAGCCCCTAAAACGTGACCCGAGCACCCAGAGACGAACACAGACTAACAAAAAGAGAAGAATATATAGCCCACTTGACTAGTATATCGGGCTGTTTGCAGAGCTACGGTGATTCGATTCATAAATTTGAATTATACAGTTATTTCTTTGAATAAATTGAATTAATTTCTTTTAGTTCACCGTTTAAAAAAAAAAATGTGTGAAACTTTACAATCGGGTTGGTCGGTTAGTTTATCAATTTCAATTTAAAAAAAATTAACTAAGTAAATAAATCGTACACCTTGGTGAAAATGTCAAAGATAATTTTACCGATTTTACGCCACTTATCTGTAGGATTAAAATACACAAAAAATAATTCAATCTGTCCCAAAAAGAAATTGCCAATTTACGCCGCTAATCTATAGGAATGCCCCCTTTTGTAGAGCAATTTACAACCACCCGTTAGGGCGGGTATTTCAGTTTTTTTCATGAATTATTTGAACTATCTTCATCAAATCTATTTTGGCGGTAGTTCTGAATTGAATAAAATGAGTTAAAGTGTGTGGAATGAGCGAACGTATGGATTTTTTAATTAAAAGCTCATATGTGAAAAGAAAATTATTACTTTAAATGCGACATCTTGTGAGGAAGGCCTGAGAACGCACCAGCTGTGACGTTGTGATCAAAACAACAAAGATAATGATACTTGTTGGAGTCCAAATGATTCATAGAATACATCGACAGAAATCTCGCCGTCTCCAAGAGAAAATAATACACACAGTAACGACTTGACTCAATTTTAATCTCATTATTAGTAGTACAGGTTATTCTTTGCTATTCGCGGGTTTTCTTTAATCGCGATTTAGTCCTGAATAATACTGCGAAAATCCGCATGATAGAAAATATGCTGTGTAGTATAAACTGAACGTAAAGATCCTCATCTTGGTTATTTTTCATACAACGTTTCGGCCGTTGTACTCTAGGGCCTTCATCAGGTATCATCTGGTAGGTGTGGGGAAAGTAACCAACCGAGCCCTTTATTTGACCGACGGAGGTATATAGACCGCACTCCCCTCTTAGCAGTAGTAATATTTTCGAATTATTATTGTCTCACACTGGGATTGAACCTAGAACCATTAGATTACTTGCTGTAATTTTGTCTGATTCTCGAACCACTACGCTATGTGTCCTTCCCCAACCAGATGATACCTGATGAAAGCCGTAGAATACAACGGCCAAAACGTTGTATGAAAAACAACCAAGATGAGGATAGTCCGGATAATAATAGAAATAATAATAATACCTCATCTCAAAAATTCAGAGATACATGAACGTAAAGAGTTTAGAGAATAATATTTGTCAATTTATTCATGTAGACAATACAAACCCAGTTGAAAACTTGAATTTGTTCAATGTTTACATTGCAAACCGGTTCGTTGAACGAACGGTATTCTTGACATAATTTTTTTCCCAATTCATCATCGTCATCAGTCTCTTAACGCCCATCGTTGGACATAGACCTTCCTGAAGATTCGCCACACTTCTCTATCGTGGGCGTCACGGAGCCAATACTTTCTGAATTTGTCTCTCCATCTAGTGTCCTGCCGATATGAAAACGAACTAGACATATTCAGAAAGTATTGGCTCCGCGACGCCCACGATTGAGAAGTGTGGCGAATCCTGTGCTGTACACAAATTTATTAATCTATTCTTTTTTTTTTTTAGTTGAAGTATTGAGACGAAGGTAATTAGCATAAAAATGAGAAGAAAATGTTAATCGTGATTTATAATTACCTTTTCTTTTTCATTTTCATGCTTTTATTTACCTTCATGTTGATATTCTTTGCTTTTTATCGCATCTTTTCTCAAGCCGGATAAGATTTTTCAAAAGTCACAAAAATGTCAAGATGACTGTAAATTGCAGCATTAAAAAGGGGGAAAATGCTAATAATTACTGAACTGTATTCATGGTTTTCTGTTATTGATGGTACATATTTTTTACTAGCATCTACCGCGAACTTTTTTTACAATCTTTTAAAACGTATCGCAATGATAAAATGTCTTCTTCGAAAGTTTAATTTTGGTTATGACTACAAGGTAATAGCTTAAAGTTAGTCGCAAGAAAAGGAAAAATACTTTCGTTTACCCACAGAGGATTTCTGAGCTGATTAAGGCTGTTATGTTTTTTGATTGAAAATAAATCAATTTTGCCATAATTGACAGGCCTGTCAACAGAAAATGAAGTCAAGTTTTAAAATTTAAAATTCCCACTATCTATTTGTACATAAACTATTTGAGAATGATGAGGAGTTTGCTTATTGTTTGTGAATTGGGGGGGGGGCAAAAATGGCTTGGAGGAGGGTCTGCAAAATGGTTCTGCAACTCCCCGCGAATAGCAAGGGATAATTGTACTTCCTCCGGGGTAGCGCAAAAAAAAAACAAACAAAAAAACAAAACAAAAACCCAAGTTGGAAATGTGACCAAAATCTGTATCCTTGTTGTCAAATTTTTCGGTTAAGAGTCTGGGTTAAATCCGGTTTTACTCACGCCACAAGAAGGCGCGTGAGTTAACTAGGACTTTCTGAAATGTTGATGATGTCAGTATCAACACTACCCCCCCCTCCACCAAAAAAAAAAAAAAACCCTTCTGGTGTGTGGTGTGAACCTTCGGCCAGTCCTCCGAGGAGGGTAGCTATAGCCGTTGTCCGAATAGTATTTATACATAACCACTTCTCCATCCCTCGGTGAAAAAGTACATAAATTAAAACACTGACTGACAGCTGGTTTCAGTAAATTTCAAAGGGAAATAATGTGAAAGAATGTAAATAAAAAAAATACGATAACAGTTTCAGCCTTTCGTACTTTAAAATTCTGAACCATTTTTTGTTCAGTCTTTCAAGTGAGTTATTTGCTTCCCAAATCACGAACGTTTTAGAAATTATAGTCTGGAGTGAAATATCTGAAGCCTACAAACGTTCCTTGCTTAAAACACAATTTTGAGGGAGAAATTTCATGACTGAGAGGTTAAGCAAATCTCCATTATTCCAGAAGTTATTTTGTTAGGATTATTATCATTCTCATTTTTATCACTGCGTTTTTATGCTACGCAATCAATCTGACTACTTTACCATACTTGTAAAATCCGACCCCCACCCCTTGTCCCACTGACCCCCACCCCTTGTCCCACTGACCCCCACCCCTTGTCCCACTGACCCCCACCCCTTGTCCCACCGACCCCCGCCCCTTTGTCTCACTGACCCCCGCCCCTTTATCTCATTGACCTCCCTTGTCTCACTGACCCCCGCCCCTTTGTCTCATTCAACCCCCTACTATCCCCTATCTCATTAACCTTTCCCCTCGTCTGTCTCACCCCCCGACCATAATTCACCCCCCCCTTCCGCCTGCCTTACATGTCCTACCGTTGAGCAGTGGTCAATAAGCTATTTGTGAGGCCAATCCTCACAGGGTGTTCCGCACTTGTCGCCTTCAGTCAGATCGTGCTAACCTTAATAAAGAAATACCAATTATGTCATTGAAGAGTGTGTGATCTCCTCCACTCCTCAGAATTTTAATTTAAACGGATTCTCCTTTTTCTTTCCTTTCATGTCAAATAAGCGCGACACGATAGAAATTTCCCCAATGGTAATCTTTGGTTTGACGCACTTAAACCTATGACAATATTTGAGTAGCAATCAAAGGCTGAAAAAGTCATACACAGGCTCCAAAAGTATTTTTTTTATTAAAAAGTATTATCAAACAACATATTCATCAGAAATTAATGCGATGATTAAATTAGAAGCCCGACTTTTGTTCTTTATTAAAACGTCAGTTTTTGGCAAGTCGGCTGCAGAGTACTCCCACGACTGTTTCCGTTGTACCCCAACAAATTCATGGTTGGTGTGCTATCAGATAAGGCACAGAAGACACTTTTTAATCCCGTTGTTGCCTTAATATCTGATGAATGTTTTTAATTATACTTTTTAATAAATAATTACACTTTTTTTCTAGCCCTTATATGCTGTTTAAACACCGCACTAGGTTCATGTTCGTCAAACCAATTGTTAACTACGCAACATTATTCACGGCGTATAAGACAAAATTCGATTCCAGTTAAAAAAAAAGCAAGAACCCTCGCTCCGAGCGGTCAGTCTTGTACAACCAGACAATATGCAAATCAAACGAGTAACTGTTTATTTACGATTTAGCACTAGAGTACCTCCTACTCCGACTATATGTTTCTCTCCTACCCAGACTTATTTAATCCACTCCCGACTACTTCTCTGACGCATTCCCCCTCGCTCTGTCAGCTCTACTCCTCCTTTTCAGTGCAATACATTTCACCACCCCGTGTTTGGTCCTCCTACTCTTGTATAAGTGTCTACTGTCACCGCTACCCTTGCTTGTATTATTTGCAAGTGCTTGCAACTTGACAACAGCGGTTGGTTATAACGTTAATAAAAAAAAAAGAAAGTAGAAATAATGTATTGACTTGTGTTAAGGGCTGTACACAGGCAAAGCTGCTGAGTTTTTTTCGGTTAATACTTCGACAGAACAAATTTATTGTTGGTAGAATCGGTAATTTTTAGGTTTTCCACATTTGATCATTCGCGGTCTACTTTTATGACGAAGATATAGGAGTCGAGTAAACATCTGTAATGGAGACAGTATGCGTTATGAACCAATTCAGAAACTAATGTTTTGTTAGTAGAACTGGCTTTTGGTTGTACCATGAAGTAAAAGTGTAGGGAGGGGAAAAAAAAGAAAACCTTGACTACAACTCGTATCAGTTTGCAGGCACGAATTATTTACCTTTTTTTTAAATAGTCCAACGATTTTATTACAAACTTTCCAAGTTGAGTACCAAGTTGAAAAAAAGTGGATTAGTGAAATGATAAAGACTTGTCTCTTTCTTGTCTCTGAGTTACTTGAAAAGGTTCGAAGTGGATTTGCTTGGTAACTTGAACCCCTTGACTCCTTTTTCGCCATTGAGTGTGTCATTGTAGTGTGTTGAGTGTGTGTCACTGTGTATACTACACTGAACGAGCAGGCATCGTTACGCACATTGTGGTTGGGTTTGTTAATTCTAATCGAGCACTTGAATATTTAAAAAAAAAAAAAATTAGTTATACTGTCAAAATAAATGCACATCTTATGGAACTTTTTTACGGGCATTAGCGAAAATTTCCTCGCTCTACGTCGTTCTCTGGAATTAATCTGCATCGTATAACGAGGACTGCCTGGATTTCGGAAGTTGCGTTACGACTTGGTCAACAATGAATTGTATTGTTTGTTGTGAATGGAAAGGCCCAGCACTAACGTAGAATTGTGTGTGTTATCATTGGGTCAAGTATGTACAGCATAATAACACTCTCTAGTAGTCGTAAGTAACTAATATTTTATCAAGTCCATATTTTTAAAGCCCTCTTTACAGTAGGTAACTTTCAACCAAGAGAGACTTTGATTTCGAAGAGTGATGTTCTTGCTTACTTGGTGGGGAGAATATAAAACTCATAATTGAAGTCGGAAATCTCAAGTAAATTAGATTGATCTAATTTATTTTTAATAACATAACATGGCCCTAATCTCGATGAAGTAATTAATTGTTCTTGGTTGAAATGTGTGTGTGTGTACGTGAATTGTCGAAACAGATTATTATTATTACACAAATACGCACATGCTCTCTAGCCGACTAATAAGTGTTTTATTAATAGCTTAACTAGCTAAAACCCATGACAACTAACTAGTTTTCCCCTTCTCTGTAATCTACACCGAACGAATTTTTGAGTCTCGGTGCAACTTGTCGTTTTGAAAACAAAAAAGTTTGGATTTTTTTTTCCTCAGCTAAATTTAAACTTATATTTTCCGAATTCAAAAAATCCACCTAAAATTAGGGAGATCGGTACATAAGACAGTGTTTCTCTGAGTACACACCCCTTTTTAAAGCAAGGGGCTGAGAGGGTTTGTTTTTCTCGAATTTACCATAATTTTCAATTTCCAAAAATAAAATGAAATAATCTTTTTGATAAAGATACAAAAGAGAAGCGATATACTTATCTTTTTATTCAAGTAGTTGAGATAAAAAAAAAATATCCCCTACCCCATCGTTCTATTTAAAAGGCAGGATTAAGAAAACTTTGTTTATATGTAAACAGTTTTGATAAAAAAAGGTGTGGCTTGAATGTGGAGACCCAATTTTTTTATCGAGTTTTCATTTGTATCTCTTTTGATAGTTTAACGAAAGAAAGAAAGAAAGGAAAGACGGAAGGAAAAGTACTTCACAATCAACCATATTTCCACTACCCAGAGGAAATACTACAAGAATTTTACAGTGAGGTAAACACAAAAAGGCGTGGATTATTTATTGTTAAACTGGACGGAGTTACTTAAAACCTGACTGAACAGTTCTTGGATTTTATACATAAAAGGAGTATTATTGGATATCTAAAAAATATTGGACTTGTTCTCAGAAAATAAAACAAATTGTTTACTTTGTATTGGTGTGACTTGTATCACACACCAGTTTAACGATTCAGTATGGTTGACAGATTAGGTAAGTAAAAAAAAACCTTTTCTTTTCCTTATAATCTTCATTAATAACATTTAATAACATTTTCTTAAAGTTGATTTGGTACAATGTATGGAAGGTCACGATTGTAAAGTTTCACAATAGCTCACACGGTGTCAGAAACAGCGTATAAATTAAAAGAAATTAGAGAATTAATGAAAGAAAAAAAAGAGTAAATACATAAATTATTGTTAATCATATTATATATTGCTTTGAGTAAATTGAATTAAAAATTATCTGTGCGCCGTTTTCAACATCGAGGGTGTATGAAACTTCACAATCGGGACCACCTTGACGACATTGTATCGCTGATTCAGTAATGTCACTTTTCAAACATTATTCAATTTAAAATATTTGACAGCACTAGAAACCAGATCTGTCACATTTCTACCCTGAACCCAACTTCAGTTTACAACGAAAGCTGCTTTTTTTTTTTTTTCAAAAGGGGAAATTTGAGGGAGGGGGCAGGTGGCCACTTTACCATAAGTTGTACAGGAGAAAAAATACTTAGGCGATTTTCAGTTACTGGTTTTCGTTGTCCGGTATATCTTTCTTGTTTTGCTTTCAGTATTTGGATTCTTTTTATCCTCCAAAGAGACGGCTATCTCCTATTCTGACGTTCCAAATTATTTATCATGATTTGTTATGGAGGCACTCGGTCACTTAATATACTTGAAGCTGATATAAAATCTGGTAAAATGAAAAACTTTTCAGAGTAATTTTCACTGACAGTATCAGCATTTTTTTACTCTTGTTTGTATACTTATTCATTGGTTCAATCATACAATTTCGAAAGTTAAGAAAACGTTTAGTACAACTTTCAAAACTAAAACAATGTGTGCCCCCGACTACATGGTATAATAAAAATAAATACGGTTATAGTAGAAACAGCTGATGGAGTGTTTACTTCAATTTTACTTAAGCATTTTTCTACGCTTCCGTTTTCATTAAATTTAATATCTGCAAGTATATTGTTGTTATCTGACCTTAAACCCACGACGAATCACCATGGAAAAAAAGAAGAAAGCAAGCAAAGAATCACCCTAGTTTGGCAAGCTTTTGGTAGAGCAAGCTCGACTTTTAAGCACCCATTAATCCCATTAGTCGTAAAAAGAAGGGTTAACAACCTATGCATCCTCCATGTAGTCACCTATGGAGCTGAAACCTGGAATCTATCCAAAAGATTGACCCTCAAACTGAGAACCATGCAACGTGCATATGAGAGAATCATGCTCGACCGAACATGGAGAGATCATAAGACAGTACAGTATATCAGAGAAAGAACAGGAGTCCGAGATATCATAGAAACTGTTAGAAAACTCAAATGGCAATGGGCTGGACATGTTGCAAGAATGGCAGACAATTGCTTGGCATCACAACTCATTACATGGATTCCCCGAGATCATTTACAAAACTATGGCGTGACGAGCTAGATAAATTTAGAAAGTACTGGCTCCACGATGCCCATGATAGAGAGGTCTGGCGAATCTTTGGGAAAGTCTGTCCAACAATGTTAAAAGGCTATCAATAGAGCAATACTAGGTTATTTGAATCGTAATGCAAATTTCAATGATAATTGAAAACTAATAAAACTAAGCTTATGTTTTTGGTGATAACTTGATCATTTTTACTCGGTCTCAAATTACATCCCCCCTGAGATCTAGGATTTTGGTTTAGAATATTTTTTTCAAGAAACCTTCAAAGTTAATAAATCACTTTTTTTTTTTTCCCTCTTTCTCTTACTAATGTGGTTTAATTGTTTCTTCTGAGAGTAAAAAGGTGCTTAATGCCCGAATCAAACTATTCCAGTGAACTTGTAGAAAAAGATCTATGTGACTTATATATCCAAGCAATCATAGAAATATTGGGATAATGCCCGAGTTGTCTTGAACGGGTTAAACACAAAAGATGGTTCCTTCGATGTGTCAGAAATAAACTGTATTGTGACAGGCTTCGACACTGTTCTTTTCAGATTTTAGAATTAACCTTTGTATCTTTTCTCCCCTACTTGAAAAGTCTTAAATACATTGTGCATGTGTGTAAAATTCAGAAAGTCTCAACAAAAACTGTCGACATAGGTTTCTCAGGGTTTTCAAGTTAGTCTGGCTGCTTGCTTATGTTATGCATCGCATGTATAGGCCGTACCAATGTTAGAGAGCTGAAAATGTAAATATTCACACCATATCATTTTTAGAGAAAACTTTTTTTTTTTAATAGGGGGTTTCAGTTTACCATGTAAGTTTATGCTAATTTGGTCCCTTAGTTTGTGTCTGGCAGCATTCACGCAAGTTTTTTTGAAAATTCAAACTTCTTTAGTGATCAATGCTCAACAAAAGGCAATACAAGTAATTATATTGATTGCCCCCTTCCTTTTTTCCAATTCTATAATTGGTCATCCCCAACACAGTATGCTGTCAAAAGATGTTGGCCTCATGTAGTTTCTATTGAAAGACTAACCATTTTGTCTTTTTTTAAAAAAATTATTGATTCCTTAGAAATCCAATTTATCATTTTTTTTTATCCCTAAATCCTTTGTTTTGTAGATAAAGTTAAACCTCATTTTTGACTCCAAAGAAGGGGAAAAAATGTTCCCCTCACTCTTGGCCCCAACTTTCCAAATTAAAGTATGATCAAAATGTGAGGTAAGATAAGAAGAGACAGCTTAAAAAGAGGATTATCAGAGATGAAGCCAGGTAAAAAAACAAATTAAAAAAAAAAAAATGTCTGAATAAAAATTTCTGTTGTGAAATCCTCATCAAATTTTCTCATGACATCACTGTGTTATATTTTGATGTTATACCCGGGTTTAGTTCTGCATTAGAGTTCTGTTATATTCCACGCCCTCTCCTATAACATAACTGTTGAAAATCGTCTCGATTTTTTAATTCTTTAAATTAAAAATTCTGCCTGCCATGTGCTTTAATTTTTTTTTTTTCAAATTTTTTCAAATTTTTATTTTTATTGGCTCACGGCAACCTATGTACTTGCAGAAAAAACTATTGTAGTACTTTTGAACTAATATGGTTTTATTATTAGGAACTGACAACATACATTTCTTGAGTTTTCAAGTCAGTCTGGCTTGCTACGTACCATGTGTACTGGCTGCACCAATAGTGGGCTGATAATTTGAATATTTAAATATCTAAATACTTACTCCTTATTGTGTCTAAAAAAAACCCCAACTTTCTTTTTCTTTTAAAGTAGGAGGTTCAATTTATGATGTAAGTTCATGCTAAATTGGCCCATTAGTTTGTGTCTGGAAGCATTCAGGTTTGTTTTATTTCGTTATTTGAAAGTACAGACTATTTTCGAGATCATTGCCCAACAAAAAACGAGAAAAGTAACTCATTTTGATACAATCCAAGGCGTAACGTACAATTGACAAACGTGACAACATATGGTCAAAAGCAGCACTCAGTCAAGTTACTCATCCTCACCCTGAGTCAACGAAGTGGACTGTTCAGTTGAAGTTTTCTGTTTTTAAAAAAAAAAAAAATTCGTGAAACTTTCAAATTATTCGTCCGTTTTCTTTCTATGTTATTCGACATGTCATTACAGGGGAGGGGGGGGGCAGGAAAAGAGAGAAAAAATGTCCGTAAGATTCCGTAATTTCCTTTTTGCAGAGGAAGAGTCACTTGACATGATTTTGTTTGAGGGGTCGGAGCGGAGGGGGGGGGGTGCAGGTGGTTAAAAAAAAAAAAAAAAAAAATTACCCATGTTGGGAATGGCAAGCGTTTGGTGATTTTTTTTTTTTTTTTTTAGAAACTGTCAACCATCATCATAGTCACCATAGGTTTCTTCAGTTTTTAAGTGATTGGCTGTGTACGTTGATATGTCATGTATCCAGGCTGCATCAATGGAACAGAAGGGCTGAAAATTTAGGCCTTTACTATTTGTCTAGAAAAATCTTTTTTTGTTTTTGACCCCCATCCCCGGCTTTTTTTTTGGGGGGGGTGCAATTTACAATGTAAATTCATTCTAAATTGGTCCCTTAGTTTTTGTCCTGTAGCATTTACTTTTGTTTTTTGTCTATCGGACTTTCCAGTTATTCACTCTTTACTCTCTGTCAATAAAAATCCCCATCCCCGGCTTTTTTTTTGGGGGGGGTGCAATTTACAATGTAAATTCATTCTAAATTGGTCCCTTAGTTTTTGTCCTGTAGCATTTACTTTTGTTTTTTGTCTATCGGACTTTCCAGTTATTCACTCTTTACTCTCTGTCAATAAAAATCTTTATTTGTTTTTGACCCCCCCCCCCGGCTTTGGGGGGGGGTGCAATTAACAATGTAAATTTACTCTAAATTGGTCCCTTAGTTTTTGTCCTGCAGCATTGACTTTTGTTTTTTGTCTATCGGACTCTTCAGTGGTTCATCGAAAGATGAGAGGAGTAACTTAGTTCCTTGACCACCTCTTTTTAGTTGATCTTCCAACATGGAATGCTGCCAGAAAATATTGGTCATGTGATGATTTCTATTCAGTGACTAACCAGACCTGTCATCAGTTTTTATTTCCTTAATTTTTAAAGCAATATCTAGACTGTACATCATCGAAATCAACTATGAAAGATATCTCTGTGCTTGTGTGTGTATATATATATATATATACATATATATATATATATATATATATATATATATATATATATAAGCTTATTAGAATTCTATATCTAAAAACTAAAACTAAGAAGTTTGGTTTTCCCTTTTCGTTCACTTTTACTACATTTGAGTATGAAGTTGTTCGCACCTGCTGACTGTTTAGCCCAGTGGTAAGAGCTATGTCGTGTTGAGACTGCTTCCTGTTGGATGATTCTGGCATAATTATACTTGAAAAGATTCTTCAGATGACTTTTGGAAAGGCTAATGGCAGTTGTGAAAGACCACTGTATCACCAACTGGCAAAGGTTTTGTTAACAACACACAGCTGTTGTTTGTTTTTTTTTTTACAGCAGTGTGTGTATTAAAAGAAAATGCATGGGTGAATAATATTTCCCCATCAGGATGAAGTCACTAATATAAATCATGGATTGAAAAAATGACAGTGCTAGATTTTTTTTTTTTTTTCCCCAGAGGGTTGAAGATATCACTTCTCATTCTCCGACTGTTAAATTAATTTGTGGTTTTTATTATTACCACAATGTTTCAGCAGATCCATTCTACAGCCTTCTTTTAGGTGAACAATCTATATGGAAAGTAGATGGAAAAATTGGTATAGGAAAAGTTGGACAAAGGGCAATGTGATATAACATATTCAGTAACTCAGTGCAGGATTGTTGGGGCACCACCGACTGTTTTATCATGGGTGTATCAAAGATGAGATAGTCTGAAAGAGTCCGACCCTCTTCAAACTGATTTGACATCAGTTATCAGTTTCTTGGCTGTGTGCCACCATGGTTAGAATGCCCTGTCTGCCCTTCTATTTACAGATAGCTGGGAAAGGAGGGATGATTCATGCCTTACCCAAGTGCATTTTAGTGAAGTGAACACAAACTGTCTCAGCTGAAGTTTGACCTTGCAAAGTCCATTCTCCTTGTGTTAACTGCTGACCCACCCTGTACTCAGATGACAGGCGATGTAGCAAAATTAGGTCAGATAGTGAAAGGATAAGGCTCTGTGGTAGATGGTATCCCAAAATTGGGGCTAACAGGACAAAGGAAGACAGAAGCTATTTATTGGGGTGGACTAGCTCAGATGAGAAGGGCTGGAGTGAGCTGTGGATATTAACAGATGTGATGGGTGGAAGGGTCTTTATGAAGGTAGTAGCTGAAACCCATCTGGAGACTAAGCTGGTCATCCACAAATTCTTTTGTAGTAGCTGCCCCAACCTGTTCATATTCCGGAAACAAGGGGCCTTTTTTTTCTGGCCATATTGAGAAATAAAATCTGAGTTTTTTTTGTTTTTTTTTTTACTCGGCATGTTCTGCCTGGTATATTTTAGCTCCACATTTTTCACATAAATCCGTTCATGGCTCTTTTCTATCTCAGCTGCTCTTGTGCTTGTAGTACCCATAACAATGCAACATTGGCCCCCCCCCCCGAAAAAATGGTGGCTTATGGATTATCCACCTGAAGTTGGCGGCAGGGTGGATTGGCAGAACTTTTGTGCGAGGAGTTCAATAGTCTGAACAACACCTGAAATGATGATAACTCCTCACAGATCAATAATCATTGCGGTGCATTATAGGTAGCTATCAAAAGTCTGGGAGATTACAATACATTGAGGAATCTGTTCATTTGTCAAGTTATTTAGTGTTTCCCATGGCTTACCGGACTTTTCATACATCAACTGAAATCACTCAGTCAGGAAATTAAGAATCTCATTTTCTAATATATTTTTCCTTCTTTGGGGAAGCCGTTTTGCACCAAGTTCCCTTAACTTTTTGGTTCAACTTTGCATGTGTACCTAGTTTGCGGACCACTGGTAGTACATCAAATGATGGTCAGGGGTCCCTCTGAGCCTGATATCATGAAATCTTATATCTCTGAATTTTTGAGATGAGGTATTATTATTTTTATTAATATTCGGACCATCCTGATGAAGGCCGTAGAGTACAATGGCCGAAACATTGTATGAAAAACAATCAAGATGAGGTTGGTCTGAATATTAATAGAAATCATCATGAAATCTTGTTACAAAAAATCACCATCCAATACACAGCTATCCAAAAACATATTGTATATAGACCCGTATCATATGTCAGAATCAGAATTGAAAAAGGAATCCATTCTGAATAAATATGATTTCTAGAGGTTGAAAATTGCTTTTTATTGTAATTCATTATTTAGTCTAAAAACAAAATGCTAAAAATGGGGCTCTACTTGGATATTTCCTTATTAGAACAGGTCCTTGAGTTTACCAAGTTTTGAAACCTCTATACTAGATAATGCCTCTCCTATTCCTAAAACCAGGAAATTAATATAAGGATTGACTTGTAATTGTAGAATAATTGATATCAAGAACATTCTTTTTTTGCCTCCCATTAATATTGATGCTGGCTTTTAAAAAATAGTCTTAGTAAACTTGGAATGTTACTATGGGGTCAGGGGGAAAGAATGAGTTGTCAGACTTGAATTTATTTCCCCCTTTGGTTGTATGAGAAATTTGTAATTCCGTACATGAGGTCATCAAATTCTGGTGGTTAGGAGATAAAATGAAATCATCAGTGTTATATTCAAATGTTGACTGCATTTAAACCCAATACTGACTTTACAGCTTCTCTTCCTTCTCTCCTTCAGCTTTGTTCTGTAATAACAAACTGAAAGAAAAACTGGTGTCGAAATTTGAAGTCATTAAAAATTAAATATGGTCTGAATAAGTTATATTTATGACATCAGTGGTGTTTTCCACTGGAAAACATTTAAAATAGAGTAAAACATGGAACCTAACCAAGAGACAGATTCGTAAATTGAGAACCACGCAACGTGCACATGAAAGAATAATGCTGGGCCTCACATGGAGAGACCACAAGACAGCACAGTACCTCCGAGAAAAGACAAGAGTCAGAGACATCATAGAATCCATTCAAAATCTCAAATGGCGGCGGGCTGGCCATGTTGCAAGAATGGCAGACAACCGATGGACCTCATGACATGGATCCCCCGAGATCACATGCGCAACCGAGGCCGGCAGAATATTAGATGGAGAGATGAGCTAGACAGGTTCAGGAAGTACTGGCTCCGCAACGCCCATGACAGAGAAGTGTGGCAAATCCTGGGGAAGGTCTATGTCCAACGACGGACGTTAAAAGACTGATGATGATGAAAAGGAATATCTAGATTCTCCAGAATCTAGATGTTTCTAGTTGTTCAAGAAAACTCTACCTGTTAAAATAAGATCTCCAAAAACTATTTTTTTTTTTTTTTGCCAAAAATTGAGAAAAAATACATTTTTAGTAGAGTTCTAATTTTCAAGCCTGTAAACAAAATGGTATGGCCAGGAGTGCTGGAATACAAAAACAAACACTTGTAGGTATATTTGAAAAAAAAAAAAGAATAGAACACTTTGCGATTGTTGTTCAATATTTCTGATGTTAGAGGAACAAAAATTGACTACTGAATTTTGCAGTTTTTTTACCTAAATTTTACTCTGCTAGTTTTCAGGATTCAGTGTCCAAGTCTGAAGTTGACTATGTTTTTTTACCGTAATAAGAACATGAACAACCCTCACAAATTTAGGAGAGTAAAAATTAACTCAACTGTTGTGATTTGAAATCACAACCAATTGATTGGTAGGTTGGTCTCTTACTAACTCACCTAAATTGATAAATCTTATATATATGCTATAGATTATATTAGAATATGCAAGGGCTCTCATCATTCTAATTGATAATCGTACCTATGAAATTAACATTTCCCTCCCATGATTTGAAATCATTGGTAGCCAGCTCTCTTACCAACTGAACCAAACTTACATACCAACAAGATTTAACTTACAGATACCCTAGGGTTCATCTCATTCTAATAAATACATTTATACTAAAAATATATATTTCTATAATATTTGATTTATTATATAAACTATACAAAAGTTGTAGTAATCATCTTCAGTTGGGGTAGGAGTAAAGTTTGACCCTACAGCAAGCAGGCCTGATATATGTATAATAATGTGAATAAATTGCTGACAATTATACTATAGAAATGCATTGAAAATCAAGAAGAAAGTGATTGTCAGTGGTCAGGAATTGAGGCAAGCATCTCTTTATTTACTCTCCCACCAGAGCAAAATGTGACACAAGGCTTTATGTGGGGAAAAAGGAGTAACCCATGAAAAATAGCTCCACGCGAATTTGATTGCCAAGCATTCACAGTCATGAAAGTATCAGGACAATCCGACCTATCCCTTAAAGTGCAATGGGATAGTGTAGCCCCGGGGCAATGGATCCACCACAGCTTGGCCAAGTAATAATGGGAGAGCCCAAGGATGAGTCCAATGGCTCCAAATGTGCGTAGCCTCAGTATAACCTCATTGGCTGACACATTGCACCAGTGTACTCTGCTCACCATCACACAATCTCAGGCCTATTTGGCAGGCAAGTGTCAGTACCGGTGCCTCAGTCTCTGCTGGGGAATAGATACTACACTTTAATCCATGCCGAAAAGGCCAGAAAAAATGGGTGGGGGGACTGAGCATTAAGGCAAGCATTACTGGAAGAACAGGGCTATCATATGTTTAATGCAAATGCCTTACTCATACAATGGAATCAGAGACTCAAATTCAAACTCCAATTGGGGTTCTTTACATCCACTTCACACTAATACCCTTGGGAAAGACATGTATCCGCCCCTCCCCGTGAGTTATGGGTAAAATACTTGTACAGCTTGGGCTCTCTAGCCTCAGAAAGGCAATTGTTCCAGGAAAAGGACAGTTCTGATTCCAAACCAGGTAGAGGAGCCTCCTTAAGTTGTTTTGACGCCCAATTTGATAGCTCCTACAAAGCTGACGCCAACAATGTCATTATCTGCTTTCCTCTGGACTATATCGGCAAGGCTCAAAGGGGGGGGATTTTGACAATCTCGCATCCTAGGATCTCCATATACTTTGTTTGTTGGCCCTGGTACAAGGCCATGATAAACGGATTGCTGATAGAAGATGAAAGTCACTGGCAATGCCTTCCAAGAATAACTTGCTATTCATTGCTCAATGTAATATTGTCTTTCTAGTTCCCTCTTTGTACATAGGTATCCCTTGAATAGTGCGGTTAATTTGATCCAAAATTTTTCATACTGTGCAAATCGTACAGTTTAAGGTCTTATTATAATTTAGTGTGATTTTTTTTTTCAGCTAGCTTAAACTTAGTTACATTAATTTGAACAAGCAATACTAAATCAAAACCCGCACTAATCAAAACCAACACTATTCAATTTATTCTCATGCTAGATCGTCTATTTACAATGTAAACTATTGATAATTGCCTCTTTGTTTTATGCCATTTTGGCGTATGAAAATTTTTCATAGGAATTCTACTTTGTAAGTCATAATGTGTAAATAAATGTAGATCTCAAAGTAGATAAGTAAAAAAGAGAAAAAAAAATGCTGTCCCCTAGAGGAGAAACACCTGAGAAATACTGTACAGGTATAACTTGATTAGTTAATTTATTCCAAAATTTTCCGTGTCATCCAAAATCACAATGTTCCTTAGGCTTGAACTTTAGTTTTTATTTGGTTATCCAAACCTTAAACATTCTACAAAATCAAAGGTACTCTCCTGTACCTTTTCCTGAACAGAATTAAAAATTTAAGGCAAGCAAATCAGAAAATATGGCCAGCAAATTAAGACAAGAGTTCTGAATTGCTGAACTTATGTAATCACAAATACTCTGTTACTGCTACAGAGGCTTTTAAGGTTAATTTTTCAAATGAAATTAATGAAACTGAATTGAGCATTCGATGTTAGCTTGTGCAAATGAAGGTTGTGTCTCACTCATGATCTGATACCCAAGTTAAAACTAAAAATTAATTATCATTTAAACAAAATATATCACGAGACATGTTTCAATTAATTCAACTTGAGAAAATTACCTTTTGTTGTGACAGTAACTGTATATAATTACAGGTTTACCTTGATTATTACAGTCTTGATTATTGTGGGTTTTTATGTGGTATGGTCAAGGTATTACAAATAATGTACTAGCTGAAAAAAAGACTTATTAAATTATAAGAACTTGAACAGTGTAGGTTTTTAACCATGGAAAATTTTAAAACAAGTTAACAGTACTAATCAAGATACACCCATACAATGAAAATATTTCATTGAAAAAATTTGTAACTTAGAATAGATATATTTTCCTATATTCTTTAGGGATATTTTCGCTATTTTATTTGTAAAAATCTAAAATCTGCTTGTGTTTTTCTTCAAATTACTGTATATTTGGTAGGATGAGATGTTATGTTCATCAATTTCAGTTGCTTTTTTTTTTTTGTTTTTGATTTGCTTGCTGTATTTTTCAGTTTGCTTGGGGAGCAAATTTTACTTGTCCTAGATCCTGCTCAAATTCATCTTCCTGCAACTCCCCGGTTCTGTTTGTCATTAAGCAGAGACTTAGGAGACCCCTAAAAGGAAATTTGATTAGGGTCTAGCACAGCCATTATTTTAATTTCATGCTGGTGAAGCAATTAACTTTGTTAATTTGAAGCCCCATCGGAATAAGATTCTACATTAGTCACCAGGAAAAGTGGGAAGAGAAGAGATAAATTAATTCCTCGGAGCCATATTGGAAAACGGCAGGGGTGAGGACATGCGTGGAAGATGGAGAATTATAGCTTGGTTGGAGTGTGGGAAATCCTAATCGATCTTTCAATCTTGTCTGTTATATACTGGACCGTTCATCACCCTAAGTCCAACCCTACAATGTGAGCCCTTCTTCTCTCCGATCAACTACTGCTCTGACTTTGCCCCCTTCTTCATTCCTCCTCTGTCCTGTGTATGACTTCACCTGCTGGACTCGGGGAGAATAGAGAACAGAGTTGTGCTGGGGAGGGTGCAAGTTACACCTCACCCAAAGCATTTTTGCTTCTTGAGGGAAAAAATTGTCTCCTTCCTGTAATGTGAAATTTCCATCGAACTAATACATACCATATGGTTGGACTATTTTCCTTGTCCATATGTTTATTTGCTCTCAACGTTTTGGCTGGGTACCTCCGGCTTTTGTTGGGTGTGTAATCACAGTCCAATTGAGTATGTGCTCTAAGAAGTGATTATACATTCTAGAACCAATGACATCTGACGAATGCTGCTGGGACACGGCCTGAAACGTTATGAACACGTAGTTGAGGAAAATAGTATGACCATATCATACTTAATGCACCCCTTGAAATAAAATTCAGACAAGAATTTCTAACTAAGTTTTTGTTAGCTATTCTTACCTTTCCCAATTCAAAATGGCTGCTACTCCAGGGGAGGAGTGACAGCTACTGATGGCAAATTTAAAGTCATAGAAGCAGCCGACAAGATTCCTTTTTTTTTTTTTTTTTAGTGTTAGGTTTAAAAGGCAGGTTTGGGGTTAGTTCCAATTCCTTCTTGTTACTTACAATGGTAGATATAGATGCAGTAGACCTACCTAGTTTAATTTTTTTTCTTTCTGGTAAATAAACACATCTTTCAGTCATTTTGAATTTTAAAAAGTGAAAAAATGTTAAAAAGGAGTGGAAGCCATATTGGAATGGGAAGGTCATAATTGCTCTTTTATTTTTCAATGTGGTTATGATCAGTCTTAGCTACTGCATTCTTTGTTACTAAGTCTTTGTGTTTTCAGTTGGATTAACTAGTTTTGCTTAGGTTGTCCAAAATTTGTGTGCCGCCTCCAGTTTTTAGGGTTCTAGGTAATCGCCTAGTGTGTATTGCTGGTCCTGGTTATGTACCGATAAATAATTTGTAATTGAATCTGTTACTTGTTTATTTTGAGGAAATCTTTTTTTCTCTTTCTCTTTCTTTAAAATCGGTCAACTCTTCCTTAATTTCAGGATCTTGGAAAAACAAGAAAAAAAATAGACTCTGTTCAAAACCTGCAACATTGTTTATACAATTTTTGACAGCTTTCGGTTATGTTTGTTTCAGTAATAAAAATATCAATGATTTTGAAAATATTTATTTCCAATTGATTTTTCAAGTGGGTCCCCAGTAAATATCCAAAATGAAACTAAATAATAATTGCACCAAAAATGGTAGGAAAAATATTGTCTGCAATGCAATATAATTCATTGGTTAGGGAAAAAGTTATCAAGTTATGAACACTATTTAGATTACTTCCTTTCTTGTTATCTATTTTGAGAATCGATTTTTAAAAATGAAATCATTCCTTTTTCTTCCTCTCCTTTATTAACCCCATCATCTTTAGATACCAGCTTTCTTTCTATGTTATGAACGTTGTCTATCTTTCTTTAACCACTGTCTCTTCGAATCACTTCATCATCATTATCAGTCTTTAATCATCCATCATTGGACATAGACCTTCCCCAGGATTTACCAGGTATCTCTATCATGGGTGTTTTGAAGCCAATACTTTTTAAACTTGTCTTGTTCATCTCTCTCCATCTTGTATTTTCTCAGCTTCAGTTTTGCGTGTGATATCTGGGGATCCATGTTGTAAATCATGGTGTCCATCGGTTGTCTGCCATCCTTGCAATATGTCCAGCCCAATGCCATTTGAGTTTTCTCAGCTTCCTGTTTTTCCTTTGATATTTTATGCTGTCTTGTGACCTCTCCATATGAGGTTGAGTATGATTCTTTCATGTGTGCGTTGCATGGTTCTCAGTGAGAGTGTCAATCTTTTGGTGAGAGTCAATGTTTCAGTTCATTGGTGACTATTGGGAGGATACATTGGTTGTATAAGTAAGTCATAGTATGGATTCAGATGTATAACATAACTGAAATCTTGCCAACCCTTTGTTTGATTTCTTCTTCTTTTAGGATTTCTTGGAATATCATGACTTTTTGCTTTAAGCATTGTGCGGGAAGTTACAATTCATAAGATTTTTATAACCCAAATAAATCATGAGCTGAAATCTAAGTGCAATAAAATCAGTATTTACTATAAAATATATAGGTTTTTATTTAGCCGAGTCAGTCACATGGCTACAAGTTATTAGCTCTGTCTGATGTAAGGATTCAGTTGGGGTGGCTATTTCCTTATTAAAAAAAAAATTGGGGGACTGGAAAGGAGGACTTTGTCAATACAACCGAAAGAGTAAGATTACCAATGTAGCTTGTGGGTTTAGATTTCAGTTCTCACGGGCTCATCAGCTATGTTGACAACAACAACTATATATAGGAAATATGTTGCTGGTTTGATTTCAGTTCCCACTCTTTTAAGTATCATCATCATCATCAGTCTTTCAACGTCCGTCGTTGGTCATAAACCTTCCCCAGGATTTGCCACACTTCTCTATCATGGGCGTTGCAAAGACAGGACTTCCTAAACTTGTCTAGCTCGTCTCTCCATCTAATATTCTGTCGGCCTAGGTTTCTCATGTGATCTCTGGGGATCCATGTCGTGAGTCGTGATGTCCATCGGTTGTCCGCCATTCTTGCAACATGGCCAGCCCACCGCCATTTGAGATTTTTAATGGATTCTATGATGTCCCTGACTCTTGTCTTTTCTTGGATGTACTGTGCTGTCTTGTGGTCTCTCCATGTGAAGCCCAGCAAAATTCTTTCATGTGCATGTTGCATGGTTCTCAATTTGCGTGTCTGTCTCTTGGTTAGGTTCCACGTTTCAGCTCCATAAGTGACTATTGGGAGGATGCATTGGTTATACACCCTTCTTTTTAAGATTAATGGGATCTCCTTATTTTTGAAGGTTGAGCTAGCTCTGCCAAAGGCTTACCATCCTAGTGTGATTCTTCGCTTGATTTCTTCTTCTTTTGAGGGTCTCATGGAGATCTGTTGTCCTAGGTAGATGTAGATCTGAGGTAATAAATAATAGATTTTTAGTCAGCCCCCCCCCACCTTTACCAGATAAAAAAAAAAAGAGGTCAAATTGGCTTGAAGTGGTGCAGGACAGAGGACAGCTTATTTATTAAATGAAAATTCCTCCATGGGCATCTCTATATATTTGATTTACATTAAAAAAAATATGAGTTCAGCATTTAAATACAAATTGATTCAAATGATAAAAATGTATGAAACTTAGCATATTAGTACAGAGAAACATCTACTAGGCCCATTTTATTCATGTATTCAATCATTTTTTTTCAAGAATTCTTCTATATGCTTCAGCTGATAACTCCCTAAATTGTTCTGTTAATCTATTTCCCATCTCAGAAGATCTATAATTCATCCAAGTTATTCTAAAGTTATCTGTGCTTGACCTTTTTTTTATCATATCAGGATAGTAAACTATTCTAGGTTTTCAAAATTCTTTGAGAGGAAAACTCAATTTGTTTTTGTGACAGAACTAACTAGTAAATTTCCCGTCCTTCCTGTCTTTTTAAACTTTAGAATTCTGTTATTCATAAAACCTTTTAATATCTTGAAAGTTTTGATTATGTCTTCTTTTGCCCTCCTCTACAAAGTAGTCATGTCTGACTTGTATAGTCTATCCTAGTAAATGAAATCTCTTGTACCCTTTATCATTCTGTGGTTGAAAGCAGGAAAATTCAGTCAGTCATTGAAAATTCATATTTTCCAAGTAGGGATATTGCATATTGATAAAGGTAATTTCCAAGAAATCCTCAGAAGAGGAAATCAAATCAAGAATCATTCTAAGTTGGTCAGTTCAACCTTCAAAGACAAGAGAATTCTATTAGTCCTAAAAAGAAGGGTTAAGAACCATTGCATACTCACGATTGTCACCTATGGAGCTGATACATGGAACCCAACTGAAAAATTGACCCTCAAACTCAGAACCATGCAGTATGCAGAGGAGAGAGTCATGCTCAACATCACACGGAGAGATTGCAAAACAACACAGTGTATTAGAGGAAAGACAGGAGTCTGAGACATTATAGAAACCGTCAGGAAACTCAAATGGCCATGGGCTGGTCATATTGCAAGGATGGAAGACAACTGCTGGACATCGTGACTCACACTAAAAGATCATATGTGAAATTGTGGCTGGCTGAAAATGAGATGGCGTGAAGAACTAGACAAGTTCAGAGAGTACTGGCTATGATGGAGAGGTCTGGTGAATCTTGGGGGAGGTCTATGTCCAACGATGAATGTGAAAAGGCTGATGATGATGAAAAAAAAAAAAAAGTTGATTTCATTCAAAAGCTGTTGTATATACATTTTTGACTTCATTTGTCTACATTATTTTTGTAATAAAATTATTTGTTTCCAACTGATTTTCTAATTTAACCTCCGTCGAAAAGTCTGAAACAAAACTAATCATTACGTCAAAGATTGAAGGAAGAATACTGTTAGAAAGGAACGTGATTCATTGAAAAATGGACGTTATAAGTATGTTAACATGAAGTGTATACATTAGTTATAAACCCTGAATAGTTTTCCTTTCTTTCTTGTACTTCCTATTTTATTATCCTGAGAATTGATGAAAAAAAATGGTGTAATATGATGCAGTGTGACGTAAAAAGTAAAGAAAAATAATTCTCTTTCTTTGCTCACTCTCTATATTGTATCTTTTAGTTTACCAACACTTTCTCTCTCTTATCCTCTCCACCCTTATTGAGGAAACAGCTTTCTTTCTTTCTTTCTTTCTTAGAAATGCTGTCTTTAACCACTTTCTCTTTGGGTCACTTGATTCCCTACAAAAACCATTAACTTTTTGAATTGCTCTTAACATGAAATTTTTGCCATTCCTAGAACTGATGAGTTATGTCATAAAAAAAAAATCTTAGTAAAAGAAAAAAACAAAAGCTTGTTTTGAAATTTTATTCCAACTCTGAAACTTATATCCTGTTATTTACTTAGTCAAATATGGGAATGGTTGGAGGAAGATTGTGTTACACCAATCTTTCAAGTAGGAATAGTCTTCCTGCCTTGAAAATCAGCATAAAAATCCTGTTTTTTGGCCAAGATTTCAATCGCTGCGAGAGGCTTTCTCCCAAGATTGAAAGGAAATAACTTCTGCAGAAATGCTACGACTATCATCAAAGTTTGACTATTTCAGTCTCTCACCCCCAGAGGAAAATCTTTAATGAGATCTTGGCCTTGCAGTATCCCCAAAGAACCGTGTGGAATTTCAAAGAAATGAGACCGGCAGGTTCTAACTCTATTCCAACTTTTATTCCCACTGAAGATGATTATTGCAAAATTTGTATTGTATATATGATAAATACAAAATTATAAAAATGTGTTTTTTTTGTAAAAATGTATATATTTATTAGAATGAAAAAAGCCTATACATAACTGTATCATAAATTTTCGTTAATATCCAAGATTTCTCAGTGTAGCTTAGTCTATAAGATAACTCCTAGCAATTATTTGGCTGTGAGTTCAAATCACAAGAGGGGAATTTGAATTTTACATATCTGTTTACATTCCTAATTTTGGTGAGGGTTGTCCTTGTCATTCTTGTTATGGTATTAAAATAAAATCAACTCCAGTCTTTTTGCAAAAAAGGCCATATGTGCACATATCTAAAAATCTGTAGCCTAATGTTGAAAGAAGCCCTTATTTCACATGAGTATTTTTTCAACATAATCTCCTTCCTTGTCGCTTAATCCAATGCTTGTCCGTTAATTACATAAATTGAACATTATACAGTGGAAATTTCAGATCAAAATTCAGCTAATAACTGTACCTATTTGATCCACTCTTCTATAATTTCATACACATAGTGCTGCAAAAACAGTTATTCTGCCAACAAGGCCTTCATCAAATGACCCTGGTTCAGGACCTGGAGCACAACTAATCCAGGTTACCCCACCATTTCTTAATACAATATTATTCCAAAACTACAAGTTCCATTTCAACCCCTTCAGTAGTAGTTCTTGTAAATGGGATTTGAAAACTTTAGCAAAACAAGTCGAGCTGGGTTGGGCTTCAGAAGTCGGAGTGAAATTGTCATGAGTTTTTGTGGATGTCACTAGTTTTTGTTACATATGAAAATCAAGTCAAGACTAATGGTTAATCCCCCATTTGACTCAAAAGTAAGGAAGAAAGGCTAGGCCTATTGAATCTAATGGTCAATCCGATGATGACCTCAAAAGCAAGGAAAAAAGAGCTAAAAAAATGCGTTGCTACCAGTTAGAATTGAACCCCAGATCCACCGCTGTCTAGCAGAATGTTTTAGACCACTGAACCACGGAGACACAATGGAAAATTTGGAATTTATTTGTGATCATGAAGAATATATCTTGTTTAGACGAATAGCTAAAAATCATGAATGAATATACAGCTTTTTTTTCTTCTTTAATTACGTTTTATATTGTTTTATGGTTCTGTTATAAATCAACTGTTTTAATGACATTCTTAGTGGCACGTTTTTTTTCACTAAAAAGGAAAACAAATAAATTATATATACTTATAAATTATTATTTTTCATAACAAAAATACAAAGTTTACAGAACCTCATTTCACATCAATCTTTCTGCTTCCCTCTCTTATACTGGTCTTAAATTAGAAAAATCTTGGATTCCATTGTCCAAAATTCTGAAATCTGACGAATTCACGATAATAAAGTCAAATCTTGGAGTTTAACTATAATGGCAATGATTCCTCTCAGAATTTTGGACAATGAGGATGGTCAAAAATCACATGGGCTGAAACCGGTAGCCATCATAATCCTGAATTAAATTTGCCCGAACACAGCTTCACTGAAAGTTGATTGGCCAAATTTTTAGTTTTGTTGAATTTTTGAATGTTCATATGCCCCCAGAACGAAGGCAGACTTGAACACGCTTTTCTTCGATACATGATTGATAAAATCACAATGTTGTGATGGGTGTTGTGGATTCAGCATTTATGATTTGATTAAATGTATTATATGTTTATAATTGATGGGTACAAAAAAAAGATCGATTTTTAGAGAATTTAATTCTTTATATTCTTTATCACGTGTGCTAATAGCCATTTTCTTGTATAAATTCTTGAAAATATTTGGCATATTTTGCAGGCAGCTTCTTTTTTTCTTTCTTCTTTCTTATTACCTCTGTTGAGCAATGAGTTTCTATTACTTAGAGAGTAGAACTTGGGTTTTTAAAAAAATTCTTTCTGCATTCCACATTTTCTCCAGCCACAGACCCCCTTGCCTCCACCAAAGCTAAAGTCGGTTGGTGGAGGGTAAAGACTGGCCCAGTTTGATATAAAGTTGGTCAGTGGATAAGTCTCTTTCAAGTGGTGTAAATTCCAAAGTCTTTATCTTCTGTCTTTGGTTTATCATATATAAATATATCTGAAATTACCAGAAGGCATGTAACCATGAAACATGACTGTTGCATCTTTTCTGATGATAAAATAATTTCGGCCAAGTATTTAATCTTCGAAAAAATTCCTGGAATTGAAGCATGGAGTCAATCTGTGGTTTAATTTCCAGAGGTGTTAATTTCTGCGGATCATTATATTGTGACTGTCGTCTGTCCTGTCGTGATGAATCATCAAGTTAGATGCTGCTTCTGTATTGCATCTTGGAAGTATCCTGGATGATTTGTTGGGATCTGTCTTACAAGGATTTCATTTTCAGCCGTGTAGTTTCAGCAGGAATATTTCTTATTTCACCTGGAGGAGAGTCATAACACCTTCGACCTATAACTTCTATTGCATAATTCTTTCGTATTTTCATTGCTGTTTTTCCTCACTAGAGGGAGTCCTAGCATATCATTTAGACTGTTTGAACTATAATACCGAAGTTGGGTACTGGTTTTTCGAATATTTTGAACGGGATCTAGGTTCAATCCCAGTGTGAGACAATAATAATACTACTAATGCTAAGAGGGGAGTGCGGTCAATATACCCCCGTCGGTTAAATAAAGGGTTCGGTTCATTACTTCCCCACACCTACCAGATGATACCTGATGATGGCCGTAGAGTACAACGGCCGAAACGTTGTATGAAAAACAACCAAGATGATGATGGTCTGAATATCAATAGAAACAATAATAATACCTCATCTGAAAAATTCAGAGATATTTTGAACGCATATAGAATGTTGTATTTTTCTCTTCATCTGTCCAAGCTGTAAATTTCAAATATTTTTGGAAGTTCGTATGGATCAGTAAAATAAATCTTGGGATGGTATCCGAGTTCGAGATCAGATATTTTTTATTCAAAGATTTTTTTCGGCTAAGCTCTTCATTATTTTGATTGCTTGCCATTACATTTATTATGGATACATTCAGATCTTGTTTTTTTCCAAATTCCCAGGTTTTTAATTATATTTAGAGATTTGAAGAAGGTGTCTGCCATAAAATGTTTTAATGAAAGGCAACTAAAAATGAAGTTACTTGTATAGATAGAGAAAAATCAGTCTGGGATCCATTGGTAATTCATCCCGGTAAACGAAGTTGGTGGGGTGAGATATATGCATTCAACTGCGTCTTCCTGTCTGTCCTGTAAGCGTACTTGATGAAATTTTGTGGAAGAGTAGGCAATAGGGTAAGGAAAAATTTGTTCAATTTTTGGGGCAGATTCAGGAATCGTTTTTTTTATTGCACTTGCTATAAATCAAGCGTAGAATCACTCTGGGATGGCAAGCCTTTGGCAAGCTCAACTTTCAAGGACCAGATGATCCCAATAATCCTAAAAAGAAGAGTATACAACCAATGCATTCTCCCGATAGTCACTTATGGACCTGAAACATGGAACCTAACCAAGAGACAGACACACAAACTGAGAAGTATGCAACGTGCGCATGAGAGAATCATGCTCAACCTTACATGGAGAGATCACACGACAGCTCATTATATAAGGAAGAAAACGGGTGTCAGTGACATCATAGAAACTATCAAAAAACTCAAATGGCAATGGGCAGGCCATGTTGCAAGAATGAAAGACAACCGATGGACATTACACCTCACAACATGGATCCCCAGAGATCACATAAGAAACCGAGGTTGACAGAACAGAAGATGTAGAGATGAACTGGATAGATTCAGGAAATACTGGCTCCGCCATGCCTATGATAGGGAATTGTGGTGAATCCTGGGGAAGGTCTATGTCCAACAACGGACGTTAAAGGACTGATGATGATTGACTGTCCACCCTATGTCTTCAAATGTTCTCAATGAATTTCAACGATATTTTGTGGAATGGTGGGCAATGAGCCACGGAATAAGCAATTACGTTTTTGTGCAAATCCATGCTCAATTACCTCCACAATGACGTTGACAGATTATGTGCTCCCTGAGTGCTTTTTAATTTTAAATTTTTTCAAATATTTGAATTAAGCATACAACGCACACATGAGAATCATACTCGGCCTTACATAGAGAGACCACAAAACATCACAGTATATCGTAAGAAAACAGGAGTCCGAAACATCATAGAATCTTTTAGAAAACTGAAAATGGCAATGGGCGGACCATGTTGCAAGAATGACAGACAACCGATGGACATCACGACTCACAGCATGAATCTTCAGAGATCATATGCAAAACCGAGGCCGACAAAATATAAGATGGAGAGATGAACTAGACAAATTCAGAAAATACTGGCTCTGCGATGCCCATGATAGAGAATTGTGGCGAATCCTGGAGAAGGTCTATGTCCAATGACGGATGATAAAAGACTGATGATGAATCCCCTATTTACTACATACGTGAGTCGCAATGACCTGGACTTGGGACTGCCATGTGATGAAGAATTATATAGCGCCAGAAGGATGTTATATTGGTAGAGACTGCATTATAATGTATGCATGGTCATTTTGCGTGCACACCAGGAATTCACGGCCTTATCTTTGCTTATTTTGCTCAACAGCCTCTTAATTGTGATATCCTGTAAACAAGATTGTAGTCGGCTCTTGAAATTGTATGTCTGATAGCTTTTAAAACATAAAGAGCATCAGTTGACACCTCCGCACGTTTTTGATAACAAGGCAACATGTGTCAATAAAAAAAACGGTTGAAACTTGTAACGTTAATTTTCATAAAAAACAAAGAAAAAAAAACCCCAGATTTTTTTAAATTCACTTCTGGAGGTATTTGACTTGTGGTAGAACTGACTTGGGAAAATATGGTTCAAATTGAATCCCAGCGTAACTACCAGTATTTAATAGTCTTCATGAATCGCCCAAACTTATACCAGAACTCATTATGTAAAGAATTAGATGTTTTATTTAAAATTATCTAAAAAAAAGAAAATACCCACACAAGATTTGGGCATTGTTGGTCTCAAAATGATCAAAACCCCAAAAATGTTTTTGAAAAATGAAAAAAGAAATGTTTTAGATGGAATCTGGTTCTGAACTTATGCAAATATTAGAGATTGTAGCCCAAAAGATGTGACGATGACTGTTCAGATACACATAAACACGGACACTCTAAGAGAGAGGAATCTGTAGCCCACTTACCTGGTTGGTCAGGTCATTTGTGGCATTAACATGATTCTATACATGTGTAAAAAGTAATTATAAATTTGTATTATCCAATTATAACTAATTTCAAATCATGAATAACGGCAAAGTAATAATATTTATCATTAAAGGGTGTCTATCCATTGAGCAGTGGTTAGCACCATTGTAAACCATTACAACTGTACAGAGTTTGATCTTTACTTGGTGTTCTTCTTCTGAGGCCTTGTGCCTGATTATACCAAAAGTTGTAAAGTTGAGCTGCTGATGAGTGGTGATTAGCAAGTTAATCTCACATGATTGTTAGTGCAATGAGTTCAATCCTTACTGGAGGCCCCACATTTATGGTCTTAATACAATATTAGATTTGATTAGACTGGAGGACTTTGATCTGATCTTTTGAACATGTCAGTGTCTATTACTTGTAATAAACTTTGTGGGTCAATCTTCTGTTGGCCAAATGCAGGTCAATTCTGTTTTTAAAGGTTTGGGGTATACTTGCCTGTTCCGTGGGTTTAATGAAATTGAAAGAATTGCTGTCTGAGACTTGGATTGAATCTTGGTTTTTTCAGTTGAATAAATGCACTCCTTGGAGTATAGTTTGAACGGTCTTTCTTAACAAGGGGATTGTCTACATTATATAAGCTGTGTGAGTATCTGTTCGTATCTTATATCCTTCCTGTACTGCATACTTGGCGTGTAGATCAGCCTTGCAAACTTCAGAAACACAGCTATTTTCAAGAATTCTCCCTCTCCTACTAAACAACCCATAACACAGAAATATTCCCATTTCTTTCCTCAATCTCGAACATGTAAACAACATACAATTTTCTCAGTACTGCAATAAGTTTCTCTGAAAAGGATGGCTGGTAACCATCAAAATGCATTGGAACATGCCCACATGATTATAAAAATTTATTAGCCATAACACTTGCTTTCCTCTTGAATTTTTTTCTTTCTTTATCTTCCAACTCATTTTCATCAACATTTATCAGTAAGTAGAGTACCATTTTCTTTGAAAAACAATGCTTCAGAACCATCTACGTTATAATGAACATTATCAATTAATTGATAATTTAAGAAAAAAAAGCCATTAAGAAAAATTTCCTACAGATATTTTTTTTGTAAAACCAAAAATGTGAAAGTAATTGTTCAGTAGTGGTATACAGATATTTTATAGAGATTTCATGACACAAGTATTTTGTTGATATTTGGTCATTCTTAAACTCTGGGCTATTCACGTAACTTTGTGGTATTAATGACCCAGTTCTGTAGTACTGGGAGGTAGGCCTAGCCTATGCTACACCAAAAACCCAGTAATTCCAGAAATTCGAGGTTGCCAAGTTTGTGATGCTCAACTGTATTTATTCTCACAAGGCTCCCTTCATAAGAATAGCTATACGTTCCTGGCACCAGCTTTATTGCTCTCCGCAAAACTTTCTTGATAATACTCTAAGCTTAGTAAATACCTAGGCATCTTGTCATGGAGTAATGATTTGCTGGTTAGTCTTGCAGACCATTAGTAATATAGTGAGATTGAACCTGATTTGGTACCCCACCTTTGTTGCCTTGTACTGTATTGAGCTTAGTGTCTGAATAACTTTTGTATCTCAATTCAGGAACAATGGTCAACTAGCTAGTATCAGAAACCATTTCTATTGTAGTGAGTTTGATTCTCGCAGTGTGCTCTCCTCTTTTAGCTAGACTTAACTATGTATTCTCATGAAATAATATAAATATCTTTACCTCGTATAAATAAATCACCACAGCACACATGTGTACCAGAACTAATTATCTAAAAAAATGTTGTAGTTTTGGTCGATGGTTTGTAAAATGGCTAAAATAATTGCCCGTACATGTACCAGGATGAATATCTAAAAATTATCTAAAGAGAAGAAAATGGATCTATTATCTAAAATTAGGGTCAAGTTAAGTTGACTTTGTTTTCTTTCTGTAACGAGATTCCCTCACCAAAACAGATGAGTTATACATGAACCGATGCATGCACGAAAACTCATGAGTTTGTTTTGTTATTTAATGTGAAGTAACAAAAATGGCAGTGGCAGATTTCTACGATACAGTACTCTTGCATTTTACTATATTTCTTTTTCTTTTATTCTTCTCAGCCCTAACTGTCCATAGCAGGAACTTGAAATTTTGTGCACACTCTCCCTCCAATGAATTGGAAATACATTTTCAAAAAATTCAACTAAGTGCTAAGATAGTTGCGTACAGATTGGAGTTAGATCCTGGAGCTGCCGTTTTTTTTTTTTTTATACTAAAACCTTCAGCTAGGTCCAATAAGCATGCATACCAAATTCGGTAGCACTACATCAAACAGTTTGGCCATCCACAGAGAACAGACAGACAAACTCTTCTCTATTATTAATATAGATTTCTGATCCAAGCTGCTTACTACTGATTGTGGGATTATTGGCAGCTGTGATTAATAAAACTGAACACAACCCAAACAGATGGTGGATGGATTTTTGTGATTACATTTATTTAAAAATAAAATTATTTATGATATTTTTGTTTATTTACCCTTTCATAAGATGTATAATTTATACACTTCATTCAGAGGTCATATACAGAAGTTCAGATTACTGTGTCGTATAAATTACCTTCCTCTAGGGTTAGAATAGGCTTATGAAGAAAAGTAACCTTCAGATCGTAGGACACTGGGTTAATTCTCAAGACTTGGTGTGGGGATATCATCGAGAGAAATACAGTAGTAATCAAAGGAAGTTGGAAGAGGTACATGTATTTACTTGTCTCTCTGTCCCCACCGTATCTTTGAAAGTTCTCTGTGAATCAGATTGATGTTTTCTGTAACGGTAAGCCCGAAGATAAGGAATTTTTCCTCTCCCATACAGTTACATTTTTACTCATTTTTGTCCACACAATATCTCCAAAAGTTCACAATGAATTTCAATGATATATTGTGGTAGAGGAACAAAATGGTTACTATGAATTATCCCCATCTGGTGACCACACCTAAAACATGATAGGGCTGGGCAAAGTACACCCAAGTTGCTTGTCAGTGAATATTTGGCTAATGTGGGAGGTTGGGTGTGGCTGTTGGATGCATCTTCAAAATAAACCCAGCCGCACCTCATCCCTCCCTCCCCATCTTTTGTATATCCCAACCACAGTTGGATGTGGAGAGTAGTGTTACAGTCATGGTCATGGAAAACAGAATAGGTGTATGGAGTTTGATTTTTGGCTGAGGCTGTATGTGTTTACTTCTTGACATTCATGCCTTTTCCAAGGGTATCAATCCCCTTCCATGGTAAGTAAATAGCAGGGCAGTTAGAGCTATTTGACTCAGTAAGGCAATCCATCTGAGAGAATATTATTTTGGTAGGAAAAATTCTTAGGCTTGGCAGTTGTCATAGCCCAGTAGTGGACGCCACCCTTCTCAGCAGTGACACACCCCTGGTTTCTAGTTGACAGGAGGTGGACTTTGAAATAAGGTTAACATTTTTATCATTTTATTTTATCATCGTAGTTTTATAAATATATACTTTGAAATTTCAAGATATATTTTATTGAATTTCATGACGTATGAATGTATTAGAAAAATAGGTCACTTATCAACGTGTATTTCAAGCTTAAATTAAAATACATGTATTTATGTCAGTGACACCTCGATTACAATATTATGAGAAAAAAAAGGAAAAAAAAATCGTCCTGCTGGGTTAAAAAGGTTTACCATCGCTGAAGCTGATCCAAGGCCCAGGTGAAGGTGAAGGTCCGGATGTGGGGCTGGCAGCTCCACCCTTTGAAACCTACTTGCTGCGGAAGCTACAACTGAGTGGTTAAGGTAGCTATGTGCTGCACTGGGAGTCTACAGGAATGTACAAAATAATACAACCTGCAGAAGTTGTTTTTTTTTGTTTTTGAATAAATATATCCTTTCCCTCTCATAATTCATTTCCCCTTTTCTCTTAGTGAGATTCTTCCCCCCTTTTTTTTTTCCCCCCTATCTTCTTAGAACTTTGCTCACCATCTCTGTTTATCTCTCTCTCAGTTCTCACCCCAACTTTCTTCTAGTACCAGCAGTCTCACCCTTCCTCCCGATTTTGTTTAAAACCTGTATCCTCCAACTAGTTCCTGTTTTCACTCCCTATCCGCTCATACTCCTCGCTCACAAGCTAAACCACTGCCTAGCCCACAGTGACCCCCACCTCGCCCCACTTAGCATTCTTTCTACCCCTATTCCTATGAAGATCCCCTCCCCTCGGGGTAACCCACACCATGTTGAAAAACAATCCCAATGATAAGGCCACTGCCTCTTCTATTTAGAGACCCAATTGCAAGGAGAAAAATCTTCAGCAGGCAAACAAGAAGCTGAATGGTAAGAATCTTATCTGCCGAGGCGGCAGTTGCAGATCTCTGATGCACAGGAAATAGTGATAGACAGAAAAACAAGTCGTAGAAGGGATCCTTGGCAGTAGAATAAGGGGCTGCTTCTCTGATATTGAGTCCCCTGAGTAAGGAGTGGTGGCAAGAATTTCTTCACATTTCTTATCAAATTAGCTTCTTATGTTACCCTATTTTTAAACATTATGAGTAAATTTCGTCTTGGAGACAGCCACCAAAATGGAAGTGTCTGTGTGTTTAACTCAATCTTGGCCCTAAATTCAGTCTCGCTTGAATTCCTTTCAAAGCAAAACAAAATGATAATCATCTATCATCTTTACACGGCAGTCAGCGGCTCAAAAATTTGTCAGACCTCTCTCTCGTGGGCGTCACGGAGCCAGTACCTTCTGAACTTATCTAGTTCGTCATACCATTTTATCTTTTGGTCGGCCCCAATTTCATGTGTGATCTCTGGGGATCCATATTGTGAGTCGTGATGTCCAATGGTTGTCTACCAATTCTTGCAATATGACCACATGATTGCTATTTAAGTTTTCTTATGGTTTTACTTAAATATATTGTGCTGCTTCACGATTCCTTGGTCTGAGGTTGAGCATAGTCATCTCCTGTGCATGTCGCATGGTTCTCAGTTTGAGGGTCAATCTTTTGGTTAGGTTCTATGTTTCCGCTCCATAGGTGACTATCAGGAGGATGCATTCATTGTATAGCCTTCTTACCTATAAAAACATTACATTACTTAATTAGTACAAATTATAAATATTAAATATAATATATAAAACTTATATCTATAAAAAACCCTAGTTTTTCATTTTTCATTATTCAGCATTATTGAACAAGTTTATCAATATATCTGACTTGAGATTCAATTGAGATATTACTTATTTTATTGAAAAAAACAAAAACAGACTTTTCCAGTCTGTATCTTGAGGGCTGGTCACTTTATGGTCAGTTATGTTTTATAGGTGACATGTTACTGCACCCACAATGTGATTTTAGGTGCTAGACTTTAAGGCTTGTCCGTGACATCATAGAAACTATTAAAAAACTCAAATGGCAATGGGCAGGCCATGTTGCAAGAATGACAGACACCCGATGGACATCACGTCTCACAATACGGATCCCAAGAGATCACATTAGAAACCAAGGCCGATGGAACACAAGATGGAGAGATCACCTGGACAGATTCAGGAAATACTGGCTTTGTGACGCCCATGATAGAGAATTGTGGCGAATCCTGGCGAAGGTCTATGTCCAACGACAGATGTTAAAAACTGATGATGATGATGATGACTTTATGGATGGTCACAGGCAATATTCTATTAGGTAGCAACCATCTCAATGTATACAATACACATTTTCAGGATAACTTCTAATTTTTAGAAACTCTTGACTGTCTAAACTGTTCACCAATCATGGTAGGTATTTTCAGTTTTCAAGTGGTTCTGTTGGGCTATGTACACTGTCATCCATGAATGGAGTACACTCTACCTCTTTTTTTGATAGCAAGTTGATTTTCTACTAAACCAAACATATAGTGTGGACTGATCTGTAAACCCATGGTAACTTTTTATTGAAAGCGTAAATTAAGGTTTTCTCATGAAACCTCAACATGATTATTTTCAAAAAAATATGTATACAATTTTTCTCTGTGGTCCAGTGTGTTTAATTTTTGAGATGGCTACTAAATACTCGTAATGCCCATCACTTGTCCATTATCCACTCGAAACAAGTCTTTTAAACATTTTTATAGCAACATATTTTAATATTGATTTCTAAGTGCTTTTATTAAAGATTCATAACCTTATTTCATGCTTTTAATGAAAAATTAGCATGGGAAGCCTACACCAATAGCAGGATTTTATTATTTCTTGTGGAACATTACAGAATCAAAACTGATTTCCTGGTATTATAACAGAACTCATCAGTATTGAAACTCTGTAGCTGAAAATATGAATGTTGCCGTCCAAAAAAGAGTAGACTCTTACGAAAGAAGGTGAAAAGATGAGTCTAATATTGAACTTATAACTGAGAAGCTCAAATGTATTTCATATTTCATTTAGACGTCTTATTATTCCCCTGTTTTTGTCATACTCTCGCTCCCCCAGGTCCCTGTCACAGTCTCTCTCTCTCTCTCGCTCCCCCCAGATCTCTGTCGCGTGCTCTCTCTCTTGCTCCCCCCAGATCTCTGTCGCGTGCTCTCTCTCTCGCTCCCCCCAGGTCTCTGTCGCGCGCTCTCTCTCTCACTCCCTCAAGGTTTCTGTCGCGCTGTCTCTGTCGCGCTGTCTCTCTCTTGCCCCCCCCCGGTCTCTGTCGCGCTCTCTCTCTCTCGCTCCCCCTAGGTCCCTGTCGCGCTCTCTCTCTCTCTCGCTCCCCCTAGGTCCCTGTCGCGCTCTCTCTCTCTCTCGCTCCCTCCAGGTCCCTGTCGCGCTCTCTCTCTCTTGCTCCCTCCAGGTCCCTGTCGCGCTCTCTCTCTCTCTCTCTCTTTCTTTCCCCGGTCTCTGTCACTCATGCATACTCTCTCTCAGTCTCACACACACGCGCACATTTTCTCTCTGTCTCCCTCTCAATTTTGTTCTATTGTTTATATTTTTCTTATTCTGTATTCAATTAACAATGTAAAAAAAACCTCTTGATCGTCATCAACCCTTTGTCCTTCATGAGTATTCCATTCATACAAAATCACTTGATCTATCTAATTGAAGTAAACAATAGCCAGTTGTTGAAACAGAATATAAACACAAGACACAATAGAATAATTATAAATAAATTATTTTTTTCATCTGCCAATATGGTTAGAAAAGGCGTTAGTATTCACTCCCGTCTGTCTGTTTACTCAGTATCTCCTAAAGTTCTCGATGAATTCCTTTGACATTTTGTTGAAGTGTAGGCCATAGGCTAAGGAAGAATTGATCAAAATTTCTTTCATATTGACCACCAGGATTTTTAAAGGTTTGCCTTCTTAACAAGCTCATCGACCCAAGTCTTTTGAAAGATCTGCCCGCTAAATGTTTGAGGGGGGGGGCGTCAAAGAGGGTTTTTTTTTTTTTTTCATTTCATAAATTTATGTATTCACTCCAGTTCGTTTATGCCATATCTCCAAAAGTTCTCAATGAATTCCATTTTGGAAGAGTAGGCACTCTGTCTTCCTTGAGAACTTGGTTAAACTGTATTTAAGTTAAACCAAGTTTAATCAATTGGATCTACTAATTTCTGCGATTTTAAAATTTTGTACTTTTGTACTTTTCAATTTAGATTGCCTGTGAAAACAGAAGAATTTTCTTGTTACTGTCAATACTGTATGTTTTCACTTCCCATGTACCTACACCTACCCCACTATAAATCTTGTCCATTGTGACAGATTTTACAAACCCTCTGGTAATTAAGCCCCTAAAAGTTACTATTTGTGAAAGGTTTTTCATTCAGTTTTTAATGACTAATGCGTTGGCAGAAATTACTAGTTTCATTTGTCTTCCACTCCTTTTTTTTTTTTTTTTCTTCCCTGGCTTTTTTCCATTTGTGTTCACTGAACTGTCATTTTTAGAAATCATCAACTTGCTCAATAAATGATTACAATTGGGTGGGTGCCTTACAGTAGAGCAGTGAATTAGGTCAGGTGGTAACTGCAAAAAAATAGGTCACATGGCAACCTTGTTGTAAAATAGATTGGTAACAGAAGGCCCTTTGGTCAATGGAAGCCAAGAATTGGTGCTATGAAGACAAAAGGAGACTCAGAGCCGGGGGTGGGGGTGGGGATTTTAAACAGTGCCTGGTGGTGTTCTCATACAAATTTTCTAGGGTATAGCCCTGAAAATGTGTCCACGCATACAGTCGAGCAAAGAGAGAAGAATCTGTTGCCCATCTGGCAGGTTGGTCTAGCTGGCCATTTGTGGGACTAAAGTGATTTGATAAAATTAAAACATGCTAGATTTGCTTAATTTTGTTGAAGATATGTTACAAAATAATTATTTGACCTCTGTAATTAGCTACACAGAAATTTGTTTTATCACGAGAATGTACCAGCCAAACCTGTTTGAATAACTGGAATTAAAATGTGAATTTGAATGAGAAAAATGAAGTGCAACCTTTGTTGGAATCATTCAAAACTTGCAGCACAACTTCTACATGGAGGAGAGAGAATAATAGAATTATAGGTATCTCTTTATATTATGAGGTTTGTTATAGTGTAATACAAGATATAAGGTGGTTGGGTCGTGGACCCCAACATTTTTGCCTATATAGTCATCGACTTGGCCAGAAAACTGAATGAAACAGAATAGAAATATTAAATTTATTCAATTTGCAATCAATTGACATATAGTCATGTGGCGTTTCATATATAATTACTTTCATTTTGTGATGAAAACAGCATTTTCGTTCATGGGTGGACTTGTTTTGGCACTTGTTATTGACTTATCGGAGGTTCTGTTATAATCCAGTTGTCTTCCTTGGACCCCAACATGTATATTAAAGGAGACTACCGGATGATGGTGTTCTACTTTTGGATTTCAGAGCTCCTGTTGATGTTTCATGGGACCCTTTTCTCACAAGCCATTGTTAATGAGTTTTATCTTCACTTAGTACTCACCTTTCTAAATGCATAAGCATTGTATTAATTCTGCCCTTATGGCAAGGTAGTTATATATCATGCAAGGTCAGTTTTAATTCTGAGGCCCACATGATCATGTTGGCTACACATGCTTACAATACCTGATGTTCCCAACCAGTCACCCGTACTGATGTGGCTTTGCACTGCTTAACTTCGGTGGTCAAATGTACTCCTGTACTTTTACGCATGATTTGCTTTTGCATTGTTTGACATGGTTTTCTTTTTGTCCCCATCGGGGGAAGGGAAGCCAGGGACTATCATCTGCTTTAGGTGTCGGTCATCGTTTTTGTGTCATTCTCTCAATTGGATATCTTCTTTATCCCTTGATATATATCAATGAAATTTTGTATGTAGGCTTGTGGAGAGATTCTATCTGGGTGGTTGTGAGTTATGGCTGATCAGATTTTTTTTTCTTTTTTTTTTTAATGAAAATTGTTCTAACTACTGAAAATCTTATTGTTTGAATTAAAAAAACAATTGAGTATTCCAGAGTCGAGGGTCTTAATAATCAACTAATTGCTCTTTATTTAAACTTTTCTTCTAGGGAGAGTACCTTTTTATACTTTCAAGATTTTTCTCAGGTGAGCCTCTACTGGTAGATCAGGTTATTAGTGAAAGCTAAAAAAACTCATGGATTTAGTTGTGTGAAATTTAGTTTCAGTCTAAAGAGTCTGATCTTAGGCACTTGTTACACTAACCTGCAAGTACATCGGAGATGCGGGTAGGTTGTGTGCCTCCGTGTATTTTTTTGCTCTATTGAGTAGGATGTTGGGGTTTTTTAGGTAGCTTAGTGGAACCACGTGTACAGATGGATCTTCTTAGAATAACCTTGACTTTGGGTTTTACCTACTTGTCTCACCCCTCCTACTGATTCTTTGATATATCCGTAATTTCTGTACTGCATTGAGGGTTTTTCTTTTTTTCTTTCTTGTTCTTGCTTGCCACACCCTGATCTGAGAAAACACAGAGGGGGATGGATGAATGGAGATGGAGGGAGACGGGTGAATGGAGAGGGAGAGGGGTGAGTGGAGAGGGAGGAAGGGAGAGAGGGGTGAATTGAGAGGGAGAGGGGTGAATTGAGAGGGAGAGGGATGAATGGAGAGAGAAAGGGAAAGGGATGAATGGAGAGAGAGAGGGAAAGGGATGAATGGAGAGAGAGAGGGAAAGGGATGAATGGAGAGAGAGAGGGAGAGAGGTGAATGGAGAGGAAGAGGGATGAATGGAGAGAGAGAGGAAGAGGGGTGAATGGAGAGAGAGGAAGAGGGGTGAATAGAGAGAGATGGAGAGAGGGGGATAAAGAATGAAGAGGGATGGAGAAATGATGAAAGAGGGAGGAAGAAACTAGAGGTGAGAGGCAAGAGCATGAGTTAAGAGAGGAGATAATGAAAGAGTCAGCTGGTGGAGGGGATTGATTATAAAAAGGAAGGAAGAAAGAAACTGTCATTCTGTTGCCCCCTATTAAACGACTCATGAGACAATGATTTTGTTTCCATTCCCCTAACAGTTCACGAAGATCCAATTATTAGTCTGACCACAAAGTTACTGAGCTATATGTAATATCCTGTCTGTCCTTCCCTATTTCTGTCTCTGTCTGTCCACACAATATCTCCAAAAGTTCTCAATGAATTTCAATGAGATTTGGTTGAAGGTTGTACCATGAGGTAAAGAAAAAGTGTCTAAATTTTTGGGCAGATCCAGGAATGTTTTTGTTTTTGAGATACGTTTATATTTTCCTTATACGTTTTTGTATTTGTTCATGTCTGTTTACATGATACCCCTGAAAGTTTTAAATGAATTCCAATGAAATTTTGTGGAAGGGTGGGTCGTTGGCTGAGATGTGGTTAAATTTTGGAGTAGATAAGGGTAGGGAGAGGATGAGGGAGAGGATGGAATGAGTAGGGCTGGAAAGAGAAGAGGGGAGAGAAGCAAGAGGGGAGGATGGAAGGAGTAGGGCAGGAGGAAAGAAGTGGGGAGAGAAGCAAGGGAGGATGGAAGGAGTAGAGCAGGAAAGAAAAGAGGGGAGGATGGAAGAAGAAGGTGAAGGAAAGAGAAGAAGCGAGAAAACCGAGAGAGAGAGGATGATGATGGGGAGGAAGGAAATATTATGGTGGGAGGAAGGATGGAAGGAAGGAAAGTTCATCTTTTTGTATAATGATAATGCAATTTCTTTGCATCTTACACCTTATGGGGACGAATCTCCAACCCTAGCCCGTGGAAAGGATCAAAAGGAGTTGGTTACTCCCAAAGGGGAACATATAGCTTAGAAATATATTTGGATAAGCAACAGAATAATGAAAATACCTGCAAAGAAAATAAGCCCAAGTTAATGCATCATCTCTTGTATATAATTAGATGTGTCTATGCATGTCTCTCATGAATATCTTAGTCCACAGGAAATATGTTCCAAGACCCTCATCAAATGCCTGAAAGCACCGATAGTAGCGAACCCTATATATAAATGACCGGAAAACGTTCATGAATTATTAAAAATGTTTACATAGCAATGTATTTATTTATTCATATTTATAACACTCTAAAATGCACATGCACCTGAAACTTCTAACAACATTTTCGTATAAGTTGATTTTTAAGGTTTTGCTTCTATTTATAATGTGACTATAATGCTCCAGTAGGCACTTATTTTCTGCCATTTGAAAAAAAAACCTTTCCATGAAGTTCCCGCTTACTTCCTTTGGTTATTTTATTTAAAATTATTTACCACCACCCTAACTCTAAAAATTTTAGAATTAATCAAATAATCAAGATTTCAAAGTAAATATTATAGGACTGCTCATTTTTTTTTTTTACACTAAGAATTTTCTAAAATATTTCAGTCATTTACTCCTGATATATATGTATATACTTGTGTGTTTTTTTTTTCCCTGTACATATATATGTATGGTAAAATACAATTTATTGATTAGGTGCAATAACATTAACAACTATAGCTGGTGATAGAACAGGTTTGGTTGATCACTCAATTGAAATTGTTATGCCACCAATGTCTTTTGGCAGCAAGCCATGTACCCCAAATTAGAAAAATTTGGAAAAGAGTGGGTCAATGAATAGGTTACTGAATTTTCATAAAGCAAGCAGACACTATCTAAGGGACCAATTTAACATAAGCTTACATTGCAAATTGAATATAAAAATTCAGTTAGGGCAAGAATAAAAAAAAAAACCGAAACAGAAAGTTGTTTGTAGACATGATTAGTAGTAAATGTTTAAAATTGCAACCCTCTAGCCTCATTGGTGTAGCCTGTGTACACAATACATACATACATACTTACATACATAGCCTGCAAGGAAGACCAACTTGGAATCTAAAAAAAACTTTCATCAACAGTTTTTGTTTACAGTTTTTAATGAAAAAAATGAATCCGTGTACTGTAATAAAAAGTTGTTCGACGGATAAAAAATTTATCCTTACTCTTAATCTTACCAACCTCAACATCTACAATTTTTTCCAATTTCCTTATTTGAGAACCTTCTCTTTTTCATTTGAAGGATACGCTTTACAATTTCTCTGTGGCATATCTGAAGAGCCAGCATCACTACTCTCGTGCTTCAGGACCAGTTTTGAGTCAAACTTATGAATTGTTTATTTCTTGGGTTGATTACAGGTAACTGACACATCAGGGGTTGGGAGCCACTGTGCAAGCCTTAGTCTGGTGAAAAGTTTGTGATCAATCCTCACGGAGTACCTCACTCTTGTGACGTGCCTTATGAAGCTCAGATAAGTAATGGCATGTTGCTTATTGTAATGATGGTTTCTAAGTTAATCTTGTGTAGGCTCACTGCTTGTGGCCTTGTGCCAAACATTTCTCGTGTTTTATACCGTATCTGAAGGTACAAAAGACTCCCGGCATTTCTCTGGAATTTTCTTATTTATCATCGACTCATTTTTAAAACTCATAAAGTCCTAATCAGTGTGGTGCTTGGGCAATGAAGTTGCATTTAGGTTTTGAACCTTTTTGGGGAGAGAAAAGGAGGGTTCTTATATGCTATCAAACATGGAAGCCTGCAAAGTGCCAGAACTAATTATCTAAAAAATAGATATTTTATATAAAATTATCTGAAAAATTCCAGCACATGATTTAGGCTTTGTTTCTCCAGAATGACCATAGAGACACAAAAAAAGCACTTTTGGGAAGAAATAAAAGAGAGCATTTTTAAATGGGTCCCTAGTGGTGCACCCATGCAAATTTGCAAGGTTGTAACCCCTAAAATGTGACCCTGGAATGCCTGGACTCACACATACTCATACAGATGAGCCAAGAAAGAAGAATCTGCAGTCCACTTGGCTGGTTGTACTGGCAGGTCATTTGTGGGGTTATGGTGATTCGATACATATCTTGCCTTGTTTCAGATTGAATTAAAGCTTAGTAAATACCCATAGTAGCTCTCTGTCAATGGCACTTGCATTATTTCCTGACCACTGAAAATCCTTTTTTCCTGAATTTCAATGCGTAACATACAGATTGTGTGCTGGAAGTTGTTTGAACAAATTTTAACTCTTAAATTCCTAAACCATCTGAAGCCGCTTGTAATAATGTTGTTTATTGCCTGTTGCAATACTGGGTTTAATGTTGGTTGAGTGATAACAGATTTTTAAGAGTTTGACTCAAATGGTCAAATGGTGGTAATTTCAGTCAAAAGTTATTTCCCTTTAAATTGACCTTTTATTTTCCCTGCATGAATTCAAGAGTCGAGTCTATAACTGTTTTTGATTATTGATTTTTTTTCTTACCACCAAAAATGAATCGTTAAAATATGATTAAAGTTAAGCAGAGAGACAGGTTTGGCTAATCACTTGATAAAAACCATCACATGACCAAAATCATCTGGCAGCACGCCATGTCAGGGGCGATCAATGAATAAGTATTTCTTTTGCTTCTTCTTGATCAGTGAACGCTAAAAAAGTCTGAATTTGATGGGGAAGTTTTTTTCTAGACTCAATAAGGAGTAAATATTCAAATTTTCAGCCCTCTGGCTCCATTGATGTGGCCTGTACATGTGACAGATAGATAGCCAGCCAGCCAGGCAAACCCTCTAAGAAACCGAAGAAACCAAAGTTAACTGTTTTTAGTAAATAACAAAGTCAGCAGGGTTGGGGAAATCTTTCCACATTACCAGAATTGGCTGTTGACAAAATCCAGATGCAGTTGTAAGTAAATATAAGTATGTTATACCAAATTGGTGATGCTTCAACACAATAAATAAATAAGTACATAGTTTTTATTTGCTTGAAAGTTTATAAGAAAAGTGTATAAAATATAAAATAACTATGTTTTTCACTATCAAAAGATTGTAATCAAACCCTTTTTTGTTTTTTCCACAGAAAATAAGTAAATTTTGCCGATTTTGCGTAACATATACTCAAACATCTGTTATTAGCTCATACTTAGAGGAATCCGTCACTTTTTGTTTTTTTTCTAAATAAGTCTTTTTTCCCCTCTACTCACGTTTTATATTGACTGGTTAAAAACCATTTCACTGGTATGCCCAACAAGTAAAAACAATCTCATATATAGGACTCTTCTATTGTTTATTTCCATAAACAGAATCACTACAAAACTGAAGAAACCTATATTGACAGTTTTTAATATATAACAAGCCTGGCTCCTGCTGGCTCTAACTCCACTTCAACTTCTATTCTGGCGGAAGGTGTTTACTGAAACTTTGGTATTACAATATATATATATATATATATATATATATATATATATATATATATATATATATATATATATAACAAATGTATTCATTAATCAGAATGAAATTTTCTCTTACATATCTGTATAATGAACTTTCATCAATATTTAAGATTTGTCAATTTAGCTCAGTCATTAGGACAGCTTCATGGCAATTAGTTGAACGTGAATCCAAATCATGGTAGGGGAGCAAGGATTTTATACATCAGTTTACACACAACATTTGGTGAGGATTGTTCTTGGGGAAACAAAGTCAACTCCAGACTTTTTCTTGAAGTTTGACAAAAACACACACTTACACAATGAAAGAGTTCTGTTATATATCTCCACTGGCCGAACCACTCAAAAACTGGAGAAACCTATGTTGACAGTTACTATCATATAATAAGAGGTATTCCCCAATATATATAGTAAAGCTGAGTTTTGTTCAACAATCAAGTATGTTTGCTTGTAGTCTTTTGTTTTCTTTCTTTGCTTGATGAATGCTCTATCATTCAAATCTTAGTCAGTAGCAACAGCTGATCTCAATTTTCTTGTCTCCTCCCCTGGGGTCAGTCTCCAGATAACATTAGTCAACACAATTTCCAGTTTGAAGCAGCAATAGAAAAGACCTGTCAGGAGTCACACTGAAAAGGAAAGCAAGTCTTACCTCCTAGGATTGGTTATTCTATTTTTTGTGTTAGGGATACAAGTGACATTGGCAGTCACATGTGTACACCAAAGCTATGTCAGTCATCATCATCATCATCATCACTATCATCATCATGTCATTGAACATATACCTTCCCCCTTGTCTGACCACTCTATCATGTGCATACTGAGCCAATTCTTTCAGCCATCTTATTTTTGCCAGCCTCAGTTTCACATATGATTCCTGGGTCTTGATGTCCAGTGGTTATCTGACATTTTTGTAATATGACTAGCTCATTGCCATTTGAGTTTTCTAAAGGATTCTATGATATAACTCTTGTTTTTCCTCTAATTTACTGAGCTGTCTTGTGATCTCTCCGTGTTATGTTGAGCATTATTCTGTCATAGGCACGTCGCATAGTTCTCAGTTTGAGGGTCAATCTCTTGGTTAGGTTCCCTGTTTCAGCTCCATAGGTGACTATCAGGAGAATGCATTGGTTGTATACTTTTCTTTTTAGAATTATTGGGATTGTCTGGTTTTTGAAGGTTTAGCTTGCTCTGCCAAAGGTTTGCCATCCTAGAGTGATTCATCACTTGAATTCCTCTTCTTTTGAGGATCTCATGGAGATTCGTTGTCCTAGATAGATGTAGTGGTCTACTTTCCCCAGTTTTGCATCTTCGATTTTGACAGTTATGCTCTTATTCTCGATTGTCAATGCCATGAATTGGGCTCACAATGACCTGAAAGACTAAGCTTATCATGGCTTAAAGCCATTAGTATGGGGCACCCTTTGAAGATTGAGCTCCTTTAGAAGTAACGGACTCCTAGACTAGTTTGTTAACAATTGCTTTATGGTGAGGTACCCAAAGATTTACTAAACTTGATTTAGTGCTAGGGAAGTGTCCATTCCCAAGGTACATGTTCAAGACTTTATGATGTGTGGAGCAGCCTGCCATAAGGATGCATTGGTTGTAAACTCTTCTTTTTAGGACTAATGGGATCTTTTTGTTCGTGAGGGTTGAGCTTGTTCTATCAAAAGTTTACCGACCTAGAATGATTCTTCACCTGATTTCTTCTTTTGGAGAATTCATGGATAGTCGTTGTCTTAAGTAAATGTAGTGGTCTACTTTCTTTAGCCCTATATTTTAGATTATGATCATTGTCTCTGTCTTCAACATGTTTATTGTACATGATATTGAGTGTTTCTCAAACTTTTTCTGGCTACTGCCCTCTTCTAGAGCATCAACACCCTTCCGCAAGTCGGTAAAGTCGTGACTTATATTTTCTCACCATGTTGTATCGAATGTCAGAAGTGCTATTTCGATACCTAATACACATGGTTGTTTGTCCGAAAATTTGATTTTACATTGAAGCTGTTCAATGGTAAGTTATTTGTTTCACAATGAATTTATGTTGATTTAGTTGTGATTTAATTCTATTATACATGATGTAGAAGTCTTTAAATCAGAAAAACAAAATATTTGAATTTCAAAAAGCATAGACATATGACTTAATGCGTAGAAGATATCAATTTATATTCTTCATCCCTTGTCTTCTGAAGCTCCCCTGCTGCACCCTTACCTTCCAGTGTCCTCAGAACTTTCTTAGCTCCCAAAGGGCTGAACTCGGTTGTTGGGGAAAAAGCAAGTTGGAAGTGAGATTACTTTCAATTGTCTTTGAGCAGATGATTTGACTAGTTAAATCATGCTCAGCATCATATGGAGAGATCACGAGATATCACAGTTTATTAAAGAATAAACAGGACTTGGAGATATCATTAGGAAACTCAAATGGCAATGGGTTGGTCATGTTGCAAGAATGGCAGACAACTACTGGAAATCACAACTCGCAATGTGGATCCCCAGAGATCATATGCAAAACTGTGGCCATCAAAAAAAAAATGATGTGACAAAGTTGACTAGTTCAGAAAGTATTGGCTCTGTGACAACCACGATAAAGAGGTTTGGTGAATCTTATGGAAGGTCTATATCTAATGACACTCGTTAAAAGGTTAATATAAAGATATTGATAAGGTACACAAATGATTGTTTTTTTTCTAGGGCAAGGGTATGGAAAGTGAGATTTAGAGTGTAACCAAAGAGACATTGTAAGAATGGAAGGAGTGGAGAGATAGTTTTGGTGAGAGAGAGAGAAAATCTGAGAGTTGAAGGGAAAGAGATGTGAGCCCCTGAGTGTGTGAGAGATAAATCTTGCCAGAATCTGCAGAGAGAGGTAAGTAGGTGGATGCTGCCAGAATCTATAGTGAGAGAGATGTTGCCAGATACTGTAGTGAGAGAGATGTTGCCAGATACTGCAGTGAGAGAGATGTTGCCAGATACTGTAGTGAGAGATTTGTTGCCAGATACTGTAGTGAGAGAGATGTTGCCAGATACTGTAGTGAGAGAGATGTTGCCAGATACTGTAGTGAGAGATTTGTTGCCAGATACTGTAGTGAGAGATTTGTTGCCAGATACTGTAGTGAGAGATTTGTTGCCAGATACTGTAGTGAGAGATTTGTTGCCAGATACTGTAGTGAGAGATTTGTTGCCAGATACTGTAGTGAGAGATCTGTTGCCAGATACTGTAGTGAGAGATCTGTTGCCAGATACTGTAGTGAGAGATCTGTTGCCAGATACTGTAGTGAGAGATCTGTTGCCAGATACTGTAGTGAGAGATCTGTTGCCAGATACTGTAGTGAGAGATCTGTTGCCAGATACTGTAGTGAGAGATCTGTTGCCAGATACTGTAGTGAGAGATCTGTTGCCAGATACTGTAGTGAGAGATCTGTTGCCAGATACTGTAGTGAGAGATCTGCTGCCAGATACTGTAGTGAGAGATCTGTTGCCAGATTCTGTAGTGAAAGAGATCTATATTGAGAGAGGAAGAGAAATGTTACCAAAATCTGGAGTGATGGAAAATAGAGTAGGTACATGTTGCCAAAATCTGGAATCAGAGAGAAAGAGAGGTTGCCAGAATCTATAGTGAGAGATGATGTTGCCAGAATCTATAGTGAAAGAGGTTATTGCCAGAATCTATAGTGAGAGAGGTTGTTGCCAGAATCTATAATGAGAGAGGTTGTTGCCAGAATCTATAGTGAGAGAGGTTGTTGCCAGAATCTATAGTGAGAGAGGTTGTTGCCAGAATCTATAGTGAGAGAGGTTGTTGCCAGAATCTATAGTGAGAGAGGTTGTTGCCAGAATCTATAGTGAGAGAGTTTGTTGCCAGAATCTATAGTGAGAGAGTTTGTTGCCAGAATCTATAGTGAGAGAGTTTGTTGCCAGAATCTATAGTGAAAGAGGTTGTTGCCAGAATCTATAGTGAAAGAGGTTGTTGCCAGAATCTATAGTGAAAGAGGTTGTTGCCAGAATCTATCGTGAGAGAGGTTGTTGCCAGAATCTATAGTGAAAGAGGTTGTTGCCAGAATCTATAGTGAAAGAGGTTGTTGCCAGAATCTATAGTGAGAGAGGTTGTTGCCAGAATCTATAGTGAAAGAGGTTGTTGCCAGAATCTATAGTGAAAGAGGTTGTCAGAATCTGTAAAGATAGAGTTGAGTAGGTAGATGTTGCCAGAATCTCAAGGGAATCAGGTAAAATTGTGTAGGTAGATACACTTATTATTTTTGGTAGGTCTACTGTATTTGACAACACCAAGTATGCTTGTTTATACAAATGAATAAATTTGAGGGATAATAGAAAGGGAGGAGGGAACCTGTCAAACTTGATGTACTTATAACATGTAATGTACATGTTTAAAGTGCTGTGTGCATGCAAAGTGTGTGTTATAGATTCTGGCTGAATCTCTCAAGTGAGGAATTATTAGAAACTTTAAACCAAAACTGTCAGCATAGGTTTCTTCAGGTTTTAAGTTGGTCTGGCTGGGTGGCTATGCATGTATGACGTATACTGACTAACACCTATGTTGCTGAAATGCTAAAAATTCAAACATTCACTCTTTATTATGTCTAGAGAAAACTTTTTTTTTCTTTTTTTCTCGGGCGATTCTGTTTACAATGTAAAATTGGTCACTCACTTTGTGTCTGGCAGCATTCATGCTTTGAAAATTTGGACATTTTTAGTGATCACAGCCAACAAAAAGCGAGAGTGGTAACTTATTAATTGATCACCGCATTTTCCTATTTTTTTAATTGATCACCCTCTGAACAGGATGCTGCCAAAAGAGAATGGTTTCTATTGAGTGACAAACCAGATCTGTCATTAGTATGCACTGATTTATTCAAACTGTCCTCATCTTGATTGCTCCAGTTGCAATGTTCTAATCTTCTTCAGCTGCCTGTAGTATTTGGTAACCTCTTGGGAATTTAGTATCTAATCCTCTATCCAGTCCACGTGGGTAGATTGTTCTCATTCTACTGCCTGTACTAGATAATATCTTAAATTAGTTATTCCTTTACTTTTTAATTTTTTTTTTTTTTTTTTAAATTCAGAACCAACTGATTGCCAGGAGACTGACTTACTGACTAAGCTAAATTGACAAGTCTTAAATATTAATAAAAATTTATACAGATAAGAATTCTAATAAATGTGGTAGTATTATTTATACACTACAAAAGTTGTAATAATTATCTCCAGTCAGAATAGAAGTTGGAGTGGTTTTTGACCATGCAGCAGCTAGCCTTGTAAATCACTGCTACCCACAACTGACCGGTTTAATCACTGTTGCTGTGTTTTGTTGACATATGCCAGGTACATTAGTCAGCATAGAATGCAGTGCAGTGTCAAGTCGTAATTTCTTTTTTGATCAGCGATTCTCTATAAATCTTATTAAATAAGAAATGGTTTTGATAAATTATCTCCCTTGACTTCCACTCTTTAGAATTATCTAAATTTTGATATAAAATATCCAAGTTGATAACACTGCAAAGAACTTACTGAAATATTTCAAAGCCATAGTTTCATATGATGGATGTAAAATTATTATCAATATGTTCCATTCACCAAACATACACCTTTGACCATGGACACTGTATGAATTAATGATAATTGCTTCTTTGCTTAATGCCTTTTCGGCCTACAAAATGTTTTCATAGGAACTTCCATTTTTGGATTGCAGGAGAAACCCGTATATAACACCATGAGATGTGATTTTTTTCCTGGGTTGTGAGTGTTATTTTCTGATTGCTTGTGTGTGAAAAAAATATCATCATCATCAGTCTTTTAACGTCCGTCGTTGGACATAGACCTTCCCCAGGATTTGCCACAATTCTCTATCCTGGGCGTCGCGGAGCCAGTATTTCCTAAATCTGTCCAGTTCATCTCTCCATCTTGTGTTCTGTCGGCCTCACTCTCTTATGTGATCTCTGGGGATCCATGTTGTGAGACGTGATGTCCATCGGTTGTCTGCCATTCTTGCAACATGGCCTGCTCATTGCCATTTGAGTTTCTTAATAGTTTCTATGATGTTACGGACACCCGTTTTCTTCCTGATATACTGTGCTGTCTTGTGATCTCTCCATGTAAGGTTGAGCATGATTCTCTCATGCGCACGTAAACGGCTATTATTCCCTTCAAACTTTGCTTCTACGGGCAGGATAGTGATATTCATATATGATAGTTTTCCTTACTTTATGTGATTGAAAATAAGTAGGTTTCAAATTATCATTGTCCTGGTTGCTAAAGAAAAGTGTATCAGGGATTTTTAAAAAATAACACTCATTACTCAGGAACAAAAGAACAAAGTTTCAAAGTTTTCAACAAAGTTGCACAGTGAAAAATATACCTATACTCTCTAGTCTTTTGAAAGTTGGGCTTTGTTTGGCTCCAGACCAAATGGAGATAAAAATGGTTAATATTCTGCCAACGTATTAAATGTTGAGATCTTGTAGATCATTTAAATTCAGTCTGGTGCCAAATATTAGCCACTGGTGCAGGTGGGAGATGCACAATGAAAGAGCCCCAATATATGCGTGTGTTTTATTTGTTAGGTGGGCCAGTGAAGTGTTTTTTAACCAGGTAGTATCAAATGGGATTAGAGAGAAAAAAAATACTGATTTCCATAAACATGAGCTGATAACAGATGTTTGTGTATATCTACTTATATCTGAGACTTTGAGATTTTTTTTTTTCTTTTTGCTAATCTGGTAATGTGAAATACAGGTACCCCCAGCCTTTGTTCACTTTACACCTCAGAATAATCGTTATTCCATGAATTATTCAACCCATTTTCTCAGCTTAATTTTTTGTTGTTGCGATGTGTTGGGTGATGTTTTTTAATCTTCCTCTCCTGGTAACCATTGAACGTTCCTTTGTCTAGTTAGCCTCATTTTAACTTTTAAATTCATTTAAAAAATTGAATGTCATTATCAAGGGAAATAACTAATGATTAAAATTTTCACATTTTGTCTATTTGGTGAATTAGGAAAATTTTTTTATTTTCAATTCACAAAAGAGTCCCATTATTTTCAATTATATTCATTTAAGAGTTCCACTGTCAATTACAAGCAGTTACAAGCGGTCTATGAATTGTAGAAATAATTTAAATTTCCCATTCTTACCTCTTACTTGTGCCTCTTCAGATTCCAGCCCCATGAAAGGTCTCTTGAGATTCCAGCATTATCCGATGCCATGCCATATCTTGTTACAAATCTAAGGAGTAAGAATGAAACAGTAAGAGAGACTTTCGGGAAAATCTGGCTGTGAAAGGAGTAGATGTTGCCAAGATGTAGCTCAAGTCTTGAATTGCAAGGTTGTAGGTATAAGTGATAGATATACTGAAAACTTATTTGGCAGACTGAGAAAATTTGATAAATTGTATGATTTCACAAGAGAGATATAGATAGAGAGAGAGAGATGATATTGTTGATATTTTCTTGAAGGTTGGACCATGAGCTGAGGATTGATTAAATTTTGGGCGGATCCAGGAATTGTTTTTTCTTTGTGATAAAGATATATTTTTTAGTGTAATAGTCTTATACATATAGAAAATTAGAACTTTCAGTTTTGCCTCTCCTGCATCGTAGCTTCATATCAAGTTATCAACTGATTTTCAATCAATTTTTAGTTGCTGTCTAGGATTTTATAAGCCAGAGATAGTCAACATTTGTATTTAGTATTCGTTGATTTTTTTTTTTGTGATGAGTGCATTGGCAGAGGATGTGCTCTTGGAGTGCTTTATAGTTCAATGAATCATTTGTACTATTAATCCAATCCTTGTTGGATTTAACCCAGCATTTTGCTCTCATCGTATTGGTTTCGTCTAGAAGTCCTATATTTTTACCTCCATTATAAGAAGAGTTTCCAGGTTAGAATGCTGTGCAATCACACACAAGACTTGAACACTCAAATCTGTGAAATGTTTTGTTTTTGTTCCTCTTGAAGTCACTGGTTGATATTTAACTTTCAAGTTCATACAAAGGAATTGAATGGCAATTCAAGGGGAAATAAGTCCTGATGAAAATTATCACCCTTTGGTGGATTTTAAAACATTCAGTATAAAGGTTTCCATAACTTTTTATGGTATTCATTGAAGAGTTCCACTGTTAATTACTAGTGGTCTATTGATTAAGAGTTGAATGATATCGATAAAAAACATATCAGGGAAGCAGAAGAAAAAAAACAAACTGCATGTATAACATGAGTTATTTATTAAAATCATAGCTGAAAGGGAGGTGTATTTGATCAAAACTTCTGTGGTGCCATGTTGATATAATGGTAAATAAGTTTTTAAAATCCCCAAAACAGTTACATGGTGAACATCTACTGACCCCAACAAAAGACAATTTATACATTATACCATAATAACATAGTGTATATAAAATGGGGAAAAAAACACTGAAGAAAATTACATAAATTGTATTGAATGATATTGGAAGTGACTAAATCATTACAAAATATTATTTGAAGAAGTTTTTCTAATGTTTAGTGTTTAAAGCTGAAAAGCTTTCTAGACTATATATATATAATAGTTTTTTCAACTAGAGTTCAAATTTTTATAAGATACTGATGTTTTGTTAGCCATATAATATTTTTATACAAGGGTTCCTTGAGATATGAAAGTTATTTCAAGGGCAGTCTTAAAAGGTTGAGAAAGACTGATATATAATTTAGGCCTCAATATTTGCTCCCACACTAGTGGCCTTGTCTGACTAAGCTAAGCTTAGTAAATGCCTATAATTGTAGCTTATTTGAGAATCCAGGCAAAACAAGTTGTGAAGTTGATGATCGGAAAATTTGGAGATTTTGTGATGATTTTGCTTGACATTGCTAGGATTGTATCTTTAATAACGTATGTTGGAAGGTTATCAATTAATTTGGGCTTGTTGGTCTGATATTCTTTAATGATTTGCTTGGCCTTGTAAAGATGTATTCTCCATAGAATATTTCTTTGTAGAAATTTGATGGAGAATTTAGGTCACCTTTTGAAAGGAATAAGCAAGAGCCGTCATTATTTTTATATATGAACATTTAATGATGTAAACAACAGTGTGTTGTTGCATGCATGTTATATTTATCATGAACAAATACAATTGAAAAACGTTGGATGAAAAGAGAAGATGAAATGTGCATTATTAGAAATTGGCCTCGAAACAGATATTGAAAAGGGAGTTTTATGTCTGCCTATTGCAGATAAGTCAGCGGACATTGGAATAGACGTGGAATCTTTTCATGGGAGCTATATATTTTTTTTTTTCAACATTAAATGCATACAAAAAAGAAGTCATCGACTTGAACAACTAAATGTCAGATGAAGAGGTCAGAGACTGAGAACAACAGCTTCACATGTAGAGACATTTATTTCCAGACAGTGCCTCCGCTGTTTGGGGCATGTCTTGAGGCTCGTCTTATTTTTTGGGTAGATGTATATACACTCGCACTTCGTTTTTCTAAAAGAAGATGTATGATGTTTGTTTTTAGTTCAATTTGAACCCTGTGAAAAGAATTGTTTTTCGAGTCTCAATAACATGACTAATTTTTTCTTTTTTTGTGTTGTTTTTCAGGTGAGTGGACTTGAGGATATTTTTGATGGCTTTTGGGTAATGTTAAAATTTGTTTTTTTAATCCATTTTCCTCATTTAGAGGAATGCTTTCTTATTTGGAAGTCGGTTTCAAAATATTTTTTCAGGTTTGGTGCAATATGTAGTTCTTTGTATGAAGATTGGTTGGAATTGTTCCAGACACTTTAAAAAAATGTAGTTTCTCAGTCTCGGCATGAGTTTTACTGATGAAGAATATGGCTTCTTTTTTCTTTTTTTCCTTTTTTCTTTTCTTTTTTTTTCTCTTTTTTTTCTTGCTTGTACATAGTCTGGAGTTGACTTTTCCTATCATAACAAGAAAAATCCTCTCTAAAATGAGGGATGTAAACTGATGTGCAAAATCCACATTCAGTTACTGTGATTTGAAGTCACGACCAACTAACTGATTGCTAGGAAGCTGCCTTACTGATTGAGCTAGATTGACTTATCTTATATAAAGTTCTAAGAAATTCGTCATACCAAGACACACAGGCTCGTTTCATTCCAATGGATAAATAACATTTATGAATACCTTTTATACCGTAAATATATTTTTATGATTTATTTTTTATGCAGTATAAACTTGCAGAAATCATCATCATCAGTCAGAACAGAAGTGGACTTTGATCCTGTAGCAGCCAGGCTTGTTATATATTTTAGAAACTATCAACCAAAACTGTCACCTGGGGAGATGAAAGAGACCCGTTATATAAGTACAATATTTAAGTGTATAAGTATAGACGTATATCTCGGAATTTTTGAGATGAGGTATTATTATTATTTCTATTGATATTCGGACCATCCTAGTGTGAGACAGTATAACAATACTACTAACGCTAAAAGAGGGGAGTACAGTCAATATACCCCCGTCGGATAAATAAAGGGTTCGGTTTGTTACTTCCAAAAAAAAAAAAAAAAAAAAATCTCCCAGATGATACCTGACGAAGGCCGTAGAGTGCATGAAAAACAACTAAGATGAGGATGGTCCGAATATCAATAGAAATAAGTATAGACGTGTTTGTTTTTTTTTTTCATTTGTGATTCAATACCAAATTTGCAGGAATCCCGTTCAGTTGGAGTTGGAGTGAATTTTGACACTGCAGCAGCCAGTCTTGTTTTTCTTTTCTTTTTTTTTTTTTTTTCCCAATAGTGTAACCCATTAACCATGGCTGGTGAAAAGTAATATTTATCCATTATCAGATAAAAGCCCTCATCCATTGCAAGTCAAGAGCCTTGAATCACAGATAGAAATGAGTTGCCATCAATTAGGATAAAATAGAAATTTTATTGAGTTAGCCATAGAATTGCAAGCACAGTTAATGCATTAAATTTCATCTTTTAACTTAGTATTTTGTAATTCCGCATCAAGAAAAATTTTGCATTTTCACAATATGCAGTATTGAAATTATCAAAAGAAAAATTCAGCAGTTTAAAATAGTTACTACTTGGAATATTCGAGAGCTACATTTTGACTATTTACGTTCCTAGGTTGTTGAACCTATTCATCAGTTATGTACTAGGTGTATAATCCGTAAGGAAAGGGGTGATATTCTCTTTTGGTTGGGGTACTCTTCTTTGGGTTCCATGTTTACGTCTTGTAACCTTCAGAAGTTTTAAAACAAAATCTTTCATTTTTTTCTCTGGAGGGCCAATGTTATTCTTTCCCTGTGCTTTCTTGGGTTTATTTTAAGTACAGTATTACCTTGACTGGGCGTTAGTCAAGAATTTCATTTCCCTACCAATCTTATAGCATTGAAGTTTTCTGAGGTCTGCATTTTTGTATTCATATTTATTTTGCATGAAAAAAACCAAAGCCAAAAATGGCCGAAGCATGTCAAAAAGACATTAACAATGGTCAAAAAAACACTCAGCCTATTTGGGAAATAGGAATTACGTTTCTATTGGTAATTAGCCATTGAACAGCTAGCATTCTCACTAGCTGCCCAAAAGCCTGCTTAGGATTTTGACATAGTATAGTTGAGGTATTGCTATATAAATTAATGTAACAGTATAAGCTTTATAAAAAAAACATTAAATTATAATGAAACCTTGACTTGTGTGTTCTTTATAAATGCTGGTTTTGATGTAGTATGATTGGAGTATTACTGTAAAAGATTAATGCAACCAATCATTATTAACGTTGCTGAATGAAAAAAAAATTGCATTTAATTAAAATAAACTCTCGTACAGTACAGTTTTGAACATTAGAGAAAATTTGGGAATGAATTAACCACACTAATCAAAGTAACCTATATACACGTGTTCTTTCACATCATCTAAATATAATTGAAGAAATCAGTGTGTGTGTGTCAGCACTGAGATAGTTCAACAACTGGCCATTATAAAAAGTTGATATTCATTATTATATATATATATATATATATATATATATATATATATATTATATAATGTGTACTGTAAAGAGTGAGACAGACTCGGGAGTAAAGTGTTTAGAGGTAAGGTTTATTAATCCTTAGGTGTAAATTGTCCAGACATGTTTCAGGATTCTTCCCATCTTCAGTGGTGTGTGCTGTGTGAGTATGTGTTAAAAGTTCCCATGTGGAACCAGAGTCCACTATTAGGAGCTATGCATTGTGGGTAAAATGTGTTGTAAGTGCTGCTGGAGGCCTCCTGCTGAGTGGGAGAATATCCAGTTAGGTATCAGGTCTTTGGTTAAGCAGCAGCGGTTGGTCTTTGGGAGGGCAGAGTGTGTCAGGGTAGGGGGGAGTGATGTGGAGTTAGATTTTTTTGGTATGTTAGGGATAGTGTTAATGGAGGGGTGGTGAGGTCAAGGAGCTTCATAGGTTTCAACCTTATAAGTTATAAAAAATGTGTTGGCTATGATTTGGACAGGGGTTATAACTGGCTAAGGTGAATTATTCCTATGGGTCTGGATATATATATATATATATATATATATATATATATATATGTTAGTCAGCACACCAGACATTGCAGTCTTGAGTTTTAAGTAGTTTGGGTTAACAGTTCCCAAGAAATCCAATAAAAAATTGTAGATCTTTAACCTAAAATTATAGATCTAAATTTAGATATTTTATATCTCAATTGGCAACACTGGAGAGAGATGTAACTGTAATACAGACTACTTCATATGCCATAAAGTTTGGACCCTTCCAGACATGCTCTTTTGGAACATGCACGGCCCTAGTGTAGCCTAAGTATTGAACTCACACAGTGAGGAAATATATTTACTTACCTTTATTAGGTGAAAAATATTAGAATGACCCATAATTGTAATGTAGTGCTAGCTTTTTTTCCTTCTTTCATCAAAGAGTAATATTATTGATTTTGTATCTACAAGGAATATAAATTTTTATCTTTTATGCACTAATGCATACCCATTAAAATTTGACCTGTGGCTTATGCTAAATAAAACTTCATTATTTATTAGGAAACAATCTTGAATATTATTTTGAGATAAGATTTTAACAAGGTATTTTTTTCAGCATCTTTTGTCATCAGAGTTTTAGTAATGAACGTGATGCTTAATTTGGCACACCTTGAACTCAAGAACTAACCGTTAACTTACATTTCAGTCTATGACTCTAGTTGAATTATCTATCAGACTGTTAAATCAAATCACGACAGCCCCGCAAATAGTCAACCAACCAGCCAAGTGAGCCACAGATTTTAGTGTGTGGGTGTCCTCTGGTGTCCTTGGGCATTCCTGGTTATATTTTAGGGTTTAATACCTAGAAATTTAGTATGAGTACATCACGAAGCTCTATCTAAAAACTTTTTTGGTTTCTGTTGTCATTTTGGGACCAACGATGCCAAGATCTGGTGCTGGTATTTTTTTAGATGATTTCAGATAAATCTATCTTTATTTTTTTTTCTCTTTTTTCAAAAAAACTTTTCTTGATTATTTTATAGATAATTAGGTCTGGTACATGCACGGGCCACAGGGATTCATTTATGCAAGGTACTGATATTCAACTTTTTGTTCGGTAAACTGCTAGGAGCTGCCAGTGATCCTTTTTATTGATATGCAGTAGAAGTTGCTTATTGTGATCACGTTGAGATGGTTTCTTAGATAACAAAATTCGGCTGATACAATTAAGCTTGTAATAGATAATTTGTTATTCATAAACCTGTTGAAATAAGGCCCCTCCCAAATCAGACATTTCCAGAAGGGGTCTAGTGAAGTGGAGTATTAATCAAGACTGTGGATAAAACGGCATGGCCAGGAGCAGTGGAACATACACGCAAATGTACATGAATTAAGATAGAATCCTTTGCCATCTTTGTACAGTTGTTCAATCGAACTCAAAATTTTTGGGAACACCCCTCGTATAATATAAATGCATTCTTAATGATTTTACCGTATGCATTGAAAATCCGAATTCAAATCTCTATTTGGAATGCATATATCACTTTTCTAATAATTTCCTTGGAAAAGGCATGAATCTAACCCTCCCACAATAATGATAGGCAAAAATAGTACAATTGCAACCCACTTTCCTGAAATTAAATTTACCTGCTCAGAAGGTGGCAGCAAAATGGCTGCTATTTCCATTCTCAGTTTTGACAGTGGGCTCTGAGATCAATGCTTTATGATGTAAGCATGTAATGTATTTGCCTTGTTGTTCAATGAATGCCGAAAAGTTTTTCATTCTGATCAAATTTAAAGGGGCTTATAATGTTCATATAAAAGAGTGGACTAAGAAAGGGGTAGATTTGACGAAAAATCAATTCTCAAAATAAAAAAAAAATGACTTGAAAAGCTTTCTTGATTCAAGAAGCTAAAACATTTTTTTAGCATCTCATATTGTAAGCATGGTTATGGCCTATAATTCATAGGGAACACAAATAGATACATTTTTTTTTTTAATAGAAAAGAAAATTTAGCAAGGCTCAAGATAACTAGACATCCATTTTTAGTGAGTCTGGAATTTCATAACAGCTTTACATTATTCTTTATTTTATCAGTTGGAAACAGCAATCATTTCTCTGATTATGTAAACAACATCTTAGTTTTTGAATGGTCTGTTTTTTTTCTTGTTTTATACATGAATAGCTATTTCTATTGCTTTGATTCAATCTTTGTATTCCACGGAACATTATATGATGTCATTTTTTCATTAACAATTGATTTTTCTGGTTATCTTTCATCGAAAATGATAATGGCATTTCTGTCCTGATCCTGTTGCTATGGAGACCTTTGTTCTCTCAGCCAGAACTTGAGGTAGCGGCATATTAAACAGGTATACACAAGGCTACAACTTTCGGTATGTTCATAGCGAATTGATACTATTGACTCATTTGGTACTTTGCTCAGAAAATTTGGTACGTTCCAGCAATTTTCAATTCAAATCTGTGTTATATATGACAGTTGAGTAAAATCTTTAAGATATATTTCATTTCACTTTCTGCTAGGTACTTTAAAATTTCAATACTTAGAAGTATGTGAGGTAATACTAGAGTTTAGCCTTGCATGGCCTTCAATGCTTCAGTCAGTCTCAGATGTGTCCCCCCCCCTTCTCCTATGCTATTTTTCTCAGATCTGTTCTCCTCTCCTACCCACTGTCTCGCTGTCTTTCTGCTACACTGCGTTGGTCTCATATGAGTCTTCTTTCTCCTGCACTGCGTCGTTCTGAGGTGTGTCTCCTTTCTCGCGCACTGCGTCGGTCTGGGACGTGTCTACTTTCTCGCGCACTGTGTCAGTCTGGGACGTGTCTCCTTTCTCTCGCACTGCGTCGGTCTGGGACGTGTCTCCTTTCTCCCGCACTGCGTTGGTCTGGGATGTGTCTCCTTTCTCGCGCTCTGCGTCAGTCTGGGACGTGTCTCCTTTCTCACGCACTGCGTTGGTCTGGGATGTGTCTCCTTTCTCCCTCGCTGCGTTGGTCATGGAGGTGTCTCCTTTCTCCCTTGCTGCGTCGGTCTTGGAGGTGTCTCCTTTCTCCCTCGCTGCGTCGGCCTTGGAGGTGTCTCCTTTCTCCCTCGCTGCGTCGGCCTTGGAGGTGTCTCCTTTCTCCCTCGCTGCGTCGGCCTTGGAGGTGTCTCCTTTCTCCCTCGCTGCGTCGGCCTTGGAGGTGTCTCCTTTCTCCCTCGCTGCGTCGGCCTTGGAGGTGTCTCCTTTCTCCCTCGCTGCGTCGGCCTTGGAGGTGTCTCCTTTCTCCCTCGCTGCGTCGGCCTTGGAGGTGTCTCCTTTCTCCCTCGCTGCGTCGGCCTTGGAGGTGTCTCCTTTCTCCCTCGCTGCGTCGGCCTTGGAGGTGTCTCCTTTCTCCCTCGCTGCGTCGTTCTGTGATGTGCCTCCCTTCTCCCGCACTGCATCGGTCTGGGACGTGTCTCCTTTCTCCCGCACCACGTCGGTCATGGAGTTATCTCCCCTCTCCTACATTGTTGCTATGGCTGCATCAGATGTGTATCACCTTTCACTCTCTCTCTCTCTCTGAGTTGGTTTCAGATGTATCTCCCTCTCTCTCTCTCCAACTGCATTGGTCTTGGACGTGTTTCCCCCTTGCTCTCTCCAACTGATTCAATCTCAGACATGTACCCCTTCTCTCTCTCAGCTCAATTCTTCATTTACCACTGATTTCCGTTGCTTGCTGTCCAATCTGTCAATGCTCCCAACTGCCACTTTCAACAGCTACCTCTTCCCATAAGCCTCCTTTCACAGATATTAATACCATGGTATTTATAAGTATGCTAGTCTTTTGACAGTGGATATAATGGAAGGGTATGGGAGCCTGTTCAAAGGTTTGCATATGAATAACTATATTTATATCAACATTGGAGAATCAATATTAACCAGTGTACCCGTGCTCTCAAAAATGACTTCTTATCCAATATAAATAAATAATAATAGAATGATCTACGATTTCCGGTGACATAAGACAAAAGAAAGCCTGTCTATTTGAATTTTTACTTTTCAAACAAAATGATTGAAGTCTTACTTGACTGTCTCATCATGTAAATTAGGTGGGTTTGGTGTTGCTGTGCTGATGTTGGTTCATTTTAGTTGCAATTGAGATGAGAGGGAGACAGTGAGGTATTTAGTTTTTAGACTGTAAATAATGAATTACTATAATAGACAATTTTGGACTTTTAAAAATCATATTCTAAGTGGATCTTATTCTAATATATAGTACAAGTCTGGGTACAATAATTGTTTTTCAATAATATGGTGGATGATGTTTACCTATCAAAAGATTTGCAGTTTCTGGTTTAGACGGAACCTCCAAGCATAATTCATTGCCTCTTCCCCCCTGGAGGGGGGGGGGATGAGGACCCCAGTTTCAAAACCACTGGCAATGAGTTAACAGTATGGATTGGAATAAAGAATGAGCTTTCTCTTGTCCCTGGAGGGTTACCAGGTTTGAGAATCAATATGTTCATGAGCCATAAAATGTTTGCCTCTGAATAATTTTGTTATCTTTTCCTCTTGCGCTCTGATGTCTATCAGAAAGTGTCTACATAAGTTTCTTCAGTTTCAAGTTAGTCTTGCTTACTATGTATATGTTGCACTTACAGGTTGCATAAATGGAGCTAGAGGGCTGAAAATTTGAACGTTTATATCCCTCCCAAAATGGAGGCTCCATAGAGGGTTGAATTTACAATAGGAGCTCATGCTAAATTGGTCCTTTAACTTGTGTCCAGCAGCATCCACGCTTGTTTTTTTTGAAAATTCAGACTTTTTAGCGATCATTGCCCAACAAGAGGTTAGAGAAGTAATTTATTTATTGATTACCCCTTTTTCCATTTTTTTCTTCTTTTAATTGATTACCCCTAACACAGCATGCTACTAAATGACGGTTACATGATATTTTCTCTTGAGTGACTAACCAGACCTGTTTTCTTTCTATTTAAACTAAATTTGACCCCTGGGCATTAACTCTTTTTGAGCTCCAAGTTAGGCAAGTGTTCTTCATAGTAAGAATCTTTTTTTCTCAATTGATTTTTTCTTGATTGAATTTTTATCTAAATCTTACCAGTTCCAAGGTAAATCAAATTTAAATTCAATATGTGAGCTATCTGCACAAGTTCACCCCTCTATACTATGTATATTCTGGTAGGATTATTCTGCGGCTATACTGTAGAGGCATTTTTACTCAAGAAATTCGATCAGATTACCAACTTAGAGGCACACCACCAGATTCAGTCGTAAACAAACAGATTTCTGTTTCTATTATTATTCAGACTATCCTCATCTTGGTTGTTTATCATATAACGTTTCGGCCGTTGTACTCTACGGCCTTCATCAGGTATCATCTGGTAGGTGTGGGGAAGTAACGAACCGAATGATAATGAAAATGCTGCGTAAATGTGTGTACGCATTATATCCTATTGCTCGATGCACCTGAAACAATTGATCATAAAACCATCAAAACCAGTTGGCCTGCCAAATGACAATAGAATGAAAAGGGTGTAATCCGTACAATTTTATGGTAGTAAAGAAGACTAAGTTCAGGGATGATGAGTTTAATTAGTAGGAATAAAACCAGTTCAAATGTAACTAACGTTAAATTTGGTAACAATATATGATCACTGTTATTATAATTGAGAAAAGTATACATAAATGACCGCAAAACGTTCATAAATTATTAAAAATGTTTACATAGCAATGTATTTATTTATTCATATTTATAACACTCTAAAATGCACATGCACCTGAAACTTCCAACAACATTTTCGTACAAGTTGATTTTTAAAGTTTTGCTTCTATTTACTATATAATTATAATGCTCCAATAGGCACTTATTTTCTGCCATTTGAAAAAAAATTTTTAAAGTTCCAGGTTACTTTATTTAATACTATTTACTGCCACCCTAACCCTAAAAATTTAAGAATTAATGATCAAGATTTCAAAGTAAAAATTATAGGACTGCTTTTTTTATTTTACACTGAGAATTTACTAACATGTTTCAGTCATTTACTCCTGATATATATATATATATATATATATATATATTCATTTGACTATACAAAATACAAATCAGTAACCAATATATGATGGGTTAACAACACACTGATAAAATGGAAAAAAAATTGTCTGAATCATCCCAAGTAATTAATAACAAACAAACCAGGAATCCACTTCCCCTATGGAAGATGAAATACAAAGAGAGATCAACAGATGAAAAAGGAAAAGTAATATAGATAAGATGAGGGTCTTCTACCCAGAAAAATAGACTCCTCCCCAATAACATCCTAAATAAGGATCCAAATAGATTACCTGAAGAAGCCCCAAAAGGGCAGATACATGAATGTGTTTATGTAGCGGATCCATTATTTCATCATATATAAATAATCTCAAATATGGTTGTAAGAGATTGTGTGTGTGTGTGTGTGTAATATTTATGTATTTCATGAAAGCTTGTTAGGTTGTGTTATATATATATATATATATATATATTATATAGATTAAGAAATAGGATATACAATCCGACAGAAAATGCCTTATATTACTTTGAAACTCAATTTGAAATAAACTCATCTTATTACATAGTGGATTCTATGACATCATAGAATCCATTAAAAATCTCAAATGGCAATGGGCTGGCCATGTTGCAAGAATGGCAGACAATCGATGGACATCGCGACTCACAACATGGATTCCCCCGAGACCACATGCGCAACCGAGGCAGGCAAAATATTAGATGGAGAGACGAGCCAGACAGGTTCAGGAAGTACTGGCTCCGCAACGCCCATGATAGGGAAGTGTGGCAAATCCTGGGGAAGGTCTATGTCCAATGACGGACGCTAAAAGACTGATGATTATGATGATGTATTACATAGTGAACGTATCATTCGGCCTAGACAGCTTAGATAGAATGAACAATTAGAGAAAATGGGGCTACGGCAGGAATTGACCCCACAATTGATAATTCCTTTGATTTAATTTGTTCTATTCATGCTGTCAAGGCCAAATGATACTTTCACGTAATAATGGGGGATTATCTCAAATAGTTTCAAAGTGATGCATTTCTAATTTTATATGTATAAAGAATGTTTGTATGATAGTGTTTCTGTGTAATGTATATTGTCTAGAAAGCTTTACAGCTTTAAACACATCAAGAAGAGGGAACTGCAAAAATTATCAACAGATAGACTAACTGGTATGACATCATGAAACCCTCAAACCAATAACATAACAAAGAGAATATTGTGGAAACTGAAATTAAAAATTAATTAGCAAAAAAAATATCTATTGCAACTGACAAACACCCGAACTTAAGATATAACCTATGGAAAAATCTTAAACAAGAAAAACGGGAAAAAGCATAAATATTAGGCAGAGCTTTCCACCCAGTGGAAAACAATATGCACTTCTAATAACGTTCCAAGTAGGGACCTGAATAAATCGAATCATTCACCTGAAGAAGCCAAAGGGTAGAAACATGGAACGTGTTCATGTGGCAAATCCATTATTTCACCATATTTGAAACTCTATTATGAGTAAATGTTTTTGTATCGAGCACTTATGAAAAACCCATCATACATTGTATATTTTATTGAAGATTTGTACTTACAAGTATATGTGTGGATATGGATGTATATATACTCACACACATGTATATATTTATAAGAAATTGCGTGTGTGTGTGTATATATATATATATATATATATATATATATATATATATATATATATATATATATATATATATTTGTAAGAGATTGTGCGTATATATATGTATATTTGTAAGAGATTGTGTGTGTGTATATATATATATATACATATCTATATTTGTAAGAGATTGTGCATATATATATATATATATATATATATATATATATATATATATATATATATTTGTAAGAGATTGTGTGTATGTATGTTTGTAAGGGATTGTGTGTATATATATATATATATATTTGTAAGAGATTGTGCGTATATATATATGTATATTTGTAAGAGATTGTGTGTGTGTATATATATATCTATACATATCTATATTTGTAAGAGATTGTGCATATATATATATATATATATATATATATATATATATGTATATATATTGTTTTATTATTAAATTGAGTTAATTATTTTACTGGATACAATTATTCATATTTCAATGTTCATTTGCATTGTCATTAGAACATGCCTAAAATATTCATATTAATTTTTCACAATGTAAAGTATTTTACAACTCTGACTGTAAATTGTAACAAATTTTCATATCTTTTGCTCAATATTCTAAGCTGGTTATTGTTATCTAAGATACCCTGTCCCGAAGTGATTCCAATTAGCTGCTTCCTCTCAACTGAATGTGTTCTCACATACATCAAAAAAATTGACTCCATTTTTGTGTCTATTGATTTCATATGGTAAGTGATTGTTTCAGGAAATGGCATTTGCTATAAATAGTATTAATTTGAAAAACTCAGATAAGCGTATCCAATAAGATAATTCGTACCTGGAAGAGGGTGAGGAGGTGGAGGAGGTAGGTTGGCAAGCAAGGCCAATTTGATACTGTTCTACGATTGGCTATTTTTTCCCCCCATTGTAATTTATACATATGAACACACATATGCAGTGCCTCCCCCCTCCACCCAACCTATGCAGTTGGTCATATTTCCTGTTGGTAGATAGTAGTTGATTGGTGTTTATCCCCCCCCCCCCCCCGTTAAAAAGCCAGAAGTTAGTACGTCTGATTTCCAGGCAGGCAAGCTTACTTCAAAGGTATTGCCTGTTTCTGTGTATTTGTGGTTGAAAACAAATAATTTTGAAGTTTGGTGGTTTGGGATCCATCTCTTGGAGAGCACAATACCATGGTGCTTAGACAAGAAAGGTTCTGGGCATCTATACTAGACTATAAGAATACCTTGAACAGTACAGTTTTTTTGATGCAGTACAGTTTAGGTATTGCTGTACAAGTTAATGTAAGCTGAAAAAAAAACCCCTGAAACATAAAATCATGGTAAGACCTTGAACAGTGCAGTTTTAAACAGTACAGAAAATTTTGGACCAGATTAACCACACTAATCAAGGTATTACTGTATTCTGTGTTAGAAATATAATCTTCAGCATGTCATCATTGGTAATATCCTCAAGCATTTGTTGAATGATATCATCATCATCATCAGTCTTTTATTGTCTGTCATTGGACATAGACCTTTCCCAGGATCCGCCACAATTCTCTGTCATGGGCATCGCGGAGCAAGTATTTTCTGAATTTGTCTAGTTCATCTCTCCATCTTGTATTCTGTCAGCCTCAGTTTTGCATGTGATTTCTGGGGATCCATGTAGTGAGTCGTGATGTCCATCGGTTATCTGTTATTCTTGCAACATGGCCTGCCCATCGCCATTTAAGTTTTTTAATTGGTTCTATGATGCCTCAGACTCCTGTGTTCTTCCTTATATACTGTGCTATCTTATGATCTCTCCATGTAAGGTTGAGCTTGCTCCTCAGTTTGTGGGTTTGTCTCTTGGTTTGGTTCCATGTTTCAGCTCCATAAGTGACTATCAGGAGAATGCATTGGTTGTATACTTTTCTTTTTAGGATTATTGGGATTGTTTGGTTTTTGAAGGTTGAGCTTGCTCTGCCAAAGGCTTGCCATCCTAGAGTGATTCTTCGCTTGATTTCCTCTTCTATTTCTTTAATTGTTTATTCTATTTGCGTTATCTAATTTGAATGATATATTAACCGTGTAATGATGGGAAAATCATTTCAGATAAGTCTCAATACAATATAACTCAATTCATAATTCACTCTGTCGGACCAAATATGTCCATTTATCTCTCAAATACATACTATCGCATTAAAAAAGATGAAAAAGAGGAAGAATAAACTAGATGAGACTTTGGGTTGATAGCAGTTATTTGGCCTTTGCATTATCGGCAGGCTGTTTAGCTCAATGGTAAGTGCATCACTACTTCTGAATATAAGTAATTAACTGGGTAGAGTCACCAGAACACTTGACTGCAGTTTGAACAATGTTTGGCGTCTTATGGCTGCTAATGGTTCCACCCTGGTGGCAGATCCGCAAACTAATGGCAACAGATTCAGAACGTGCTAGACCATAGGAGATACTGGATTAGAGAGGTTCGATCTATATTTATGCCTTTTCAGAGTGATTATCTTCATCCAATCAGCTTGTGTTATCATGGCAACATTATCATTTGACTCATTGTCATGACAGGGAAACGGAGGCAACTTTCTGAACTTGTTATCAACTTTTCCTACCCTTCCCCGAAAATCAAATAAACAAACAAGTCCAGTTAGTCATTCAATAGAAATCGTTATATGACCAACCTCTTTTGAAAACATGACGTTTTGGGGGTGATCAATGAATAATTTATCTCTCTCACCTTATGTTGGGCTGTGATCAGTAGATCAGTAGAGAAGTTTGACTTTTCAAAAACAAGTGTGGAAACTTCTGGATACAAACTGAAGAACCAATTTAGCATGAATTTGCATAGTAAATTGAACTTCCACTTGAACCTATTGAGGGAGAGGGGGGTTAGAAGAACAAGAAATGCATTTTTCTAGTATCGTCCCTGGTGAATTAAAAAAATTTTCAGCCCTCTAGCTCCATTGGTATGGCTTGTACTCCTGATTCATATATACATAGATAACCAGCCCCACTTATAAAACTGAAGAATCCTATATTCAAGTTTGGTTTTGCTTGAAGGTTCTTACTTGTAATCACCCAAGTTGACTGTCTTTTCTATAACCCCCCCCTTGTGAAAGGAAAGGTCAGTTATGAGGAGAAAATTATCTACCAAAGCCTTTAATATTGTTTATCTTATATTGATCTAATCAGACTAATGTCTTTATCTTAATTATTGATTGGCAAGGAGACAGTAAGCTATTAAAAGTGGGACTAGTCAACTCTCCTGGGACACACGGTTTTTATGACAACAGGGGTATACATGGCTCATAAATCTCTTTTTGAAGTCTACTGGGACATTTTAATCCAGGCATCAATAAATAATAAATGGTTGGTCATAGTCTCCGAGACGACCTGAAGGCACCTATCGTTTTGGATAGAGGTGGGCATGACTCCTATCCTTGGTTTGAAAACCTAAGCCTTTAATCCCCTTCTTTAGCGGAGAGGCATTTTTCAAGTCCTTTTTATGACTCTGCTTACAGCATTTGGTATTCCCAGACAGTCTCTTAATGTGGTCAGTGATTTTGAAACTGGGGTCTGGTGTCCACAACATTGTTCCTTTCAAACCAGACACTGCGAATCTTGAGCAGAGAAACAACATAATCTAACAAACTGATATCGGAAACATAATTATTACACACAGACCTCTACCATATAATAGAATACAAACAAATGTAATCTAATTAGAAAATGATACTAAAAATTGTCTATTATTGTAGTTAATTGATTACAGTCCAAAAACTAAATACTAAACTTAGGGATTCACCAAAATATTTCCATTATAGAAGGGGTCCTTGAGTTTTCTAAGTATCGAAACTGCCGATTTAGATAACGACCTGACTTGACTTGTTCAACTTTGGTGATTATTCAAGAATTGGTGTGTCAAACATGATTTGACTGTACGTATTCAGGCATTAAGCACTTTAATAGGTCAGTTTGAAGAGTTGAAGTAAATTGACTGAATAGCTGAGTCTCATGAGCCACCCTACATCCTAGTGGGGTGGAGTTTAAAATTAAGGAGGGAAGGATAAGATATCCTTAAGTTGTTCCTTACGCAAACCCATTTTAGTCAAACCCCAGTCCAAACTTGGAATTGACTTTGTTTTATTACCATTACAAGAACAAGAACAATCCTCACATGTTGGAGTAAAATTTGACATTTCTCTATCAGTGATCTGAAATCATGACCAAGTGTTGGTTGTCTTGTCTTGTCTTGCGTATCTACGAAATTCAACTTACAAATACGCAAGAGCTTATTTCATTCTAATGAATAAATAATAATCATCATCATCATCATCAGTCTTTTAGCGTCCGTCGTTGGACATAGACCTTCCCCAGGATTTGCCACAATTCCCTATCATGGGCATCGTGGAGCCAGTACTTTCTGAACCTGTCTAGCTCATCTCTCCATCTAATATTTTGCCGGCCTCGGTTACGCATGTGGTCTCGGGGGATCCATGTCATGAGTTGCGATGTCCATCGGTTGTCTGCCATTCTTGCAACATGGCCAGCCCACTGCCATTTGAGATTTTTAATGGATTCTATGATGTCCGTAACTCTTGTCTTTTCTCGGATGTACTGTGCTAGATACTTGTGTAGTAAAAAAATATGTATTCTTATATAATTTTTTATTCATTTCACAATATAGAAGTTGCAGTAATCATCTTCAGTCAGAATAGAAGTTGAAGTGATGTTTGACCTTGCAGCTGCCAGGCTTAACTTCCTTGGTTCCAAATGACTTACTGATTTTTAAAATGTTTATCTTGACTCTCAAACCAACATCCCCTCCCAGTTCATGGGCGTTCTTGCTAAACACTTTCATCCTACTCTAATTTCTTTTCTCGGACCATTTTTAAATTTGAAACCACCATTGTAGGTTGATGAGTGGCTCTTAACCTTTTCTATGAGTGGTGGTATTTAAGAGCATGCATGCATGTATATATATATATGTATGTACGTACTGACAAGCAAATTGCTGATATGCTTAAAACGTAAAGTATGCCATCAATGCATAATACCAGCAATGACGTAAGGAATGCGAAATGTGCTAACTTACAAAACTACTTGGAAACCAACTCTGAAGCAAATGGGGAGAGCAAGGTTGGGGTCAACTCTTAGTAATAGAAAAAGATCAGTATTGATCTCAGAGAGAGGACCAGGGTGAAGGATATTGTACCAGTAATTAAGCAGAAAAAAAATGGAGATGGGTAGGGCACTTAGCACGAAGGGAGAACAGAAGGAGCAAAGAGCTAATTGATTGCTACCCGTGGGACAGTAAATACTGTAGGAAATGACCAGATCCAAGATGGAGAGATATAGTTTGCTGGTAAAACATGACAGAGGTCGGCACAATCACACTCATTATGGAAGGAGAGGGGAAAAGCCTTTGTCCAGCAGTGGACTTTCTACAACTGATGATGAGGATATATATATATACAGACGCGCACAAACTAAGAAGTATCAAGTCTTGACATGTGTCAAACTATGTATCCTTCATGATGAAGAGTATTTAAAGAATGTGTAACGTTACAAAGTTATACATACTTGACTCAGCGTCCATATTTTATGCTTATCCAATGATGGGACAATGTATTGTCTATAGCCACACTGAAATTTGTATTACAATGAAACAGCTGTCTGTGGATGACACAATAATTAACACTCCTTTATTTAGGGTTGAGCACTCTTTAAGTGAGGTAACTCATTCATTTTAAATTTATGGAATGGAGCACTCTGGTGGATGGGGAATTTATGCATAAATAAATATATCGCTTAAATTCAACTTTACTGACTGTCCAGTTCCGTAGAGCAGAGAGAGGATACCAGCCTCTGGGTCTGAAGCTAAGGTTTCGATCCTACCTTGTGGTACTGGATGGGATAATGGATAGTCTATAGCCACACTGAAGAGTTGTAATACAACAAAACAGCTGTCTGTGGTTGACACAATAATATATATATATATATATATATATATATATATATATATATATATATATATATATATATATATAAATAATACAAATCAGGAATATAATGTAGTATCCAATGTGTGATGGGTTTATTTCATAAAGTGTTCGATAGAATTAGAGGAAGATCCTACACCCCAGAAAAATAGAACCCCCCTCCCGCAAAAAAGTCCCAAATAGGAATGTACAATTAACAGAAACTATCACCTGAAGAAGCCCAAACAGGGCAGAAACATAAATGTGTTTGTGTAGTGAATCCTTTATTTCATTTAATTTATACATATCTTTCAACTCTGAAATTGACCGCTCTCCTGGATGGAGAATTCCACGTAAGTGAATATATCGCCTGATTTGGTCCTACTGACTGTCCAGTTCTACATAAGGCAGGGGTAGAGCATCTGCTGCTGAGTCTGGAGCGAAAGTTTCGACTCTACCCCGTTGTACTGGAAGGGATATTGAGTCTATAACCACACTGAAGAGGTGTAATACAATGAAACGGCTGTCTGTGGATGACATAATCAATATATATATATATATATATATATATACAAATATAATTTCAGGTGTTCATTAATAGCTTTGTGAGAAGCAGTGAAAGGAAATTCCACAAATAGCCCTCTTAGTTTGTCAGTCAGTTTGCCACATAGTTTTATGGTTGTATATTTGAATTGTTTACATCATAATGTTTCTATGATTGACTATTAATTTACATGTATTTATCATTGTAAATAGTTGGATAAACAATTCTTTGAAAACTGAATTGAACCATTGGAATTCAAATTGATACATCATTGCCGCAAATTTAGATGAGTACATAATTTTCTTGATTTATTATTCATTTCCTCATTGTTCTGTGATAATCTTTAATGCCTGCCTATTCATCCAACTCTGTATTACATGCTTGTAAATGTCCTATGCGTCGAATCGTTGGTCAAATAGCAAAAAAGAAAAAATCTCTGAATGTGCACCAATTCCGTATATTCCAAAGAACCCTAAATCCCCTCCCCTGAAATTAACCATAAATCTACAAGGAAAAAAAAAAGAAAGAACCCTCCCCCAAATGCCGAAATCTAAATATCTAAAAGCTAAACTGACCCCATACTACCACCCTCCCCCACTACCTCGACCTAACTTTGACTTGCCATAAAAACAAACGAATGTAGTGTTGGATATATCCAGGCTGTATCTATTGTCAGTAGTAAATTCTTGCTGGGTGACGGACACGAATTATTTAGCAAGGAACGATGAAAAATTGAAACATTAGAATAGTATTCATCAAAAATGGTAGGATTATTTATGTTATATATAGGTAAATTATGGATTGAAGCAACATAATCCTTTGACCCCCATTTGGATTTGTGCAATGTAATGTACTGGATGTAAACAAAAGCGAAGGTAGTCAAGTGAGTTAAAAAGGAATCAGCAGCAACCACTGAAACTGCACCTGCTGCTTACCTGATCGATTTCTAATTTGTGACCCAGTATCACCTAATATTCAAGCAGTATGAATTTGGCCACACAGATGCACTATTTGCTTTCCTCTCTCTAGGTTAGATGTTCAAATTAAGGCAGGGATATATCAATTTTATTTATCAGTTTACTATAGCATAACAGAATCCAACCAACCAACAAAAAAAGTGACAATGGCTTTATTGTAATGAAGAAAAAAAAACTCACTTTTTTTATTTTCATTTTATTTTGGAGGGGGTTCAATTTACTTGCTAAGTTCATGCTAAATTTGCCCCTTAGTTTGTGTCTAGCAACACTCATGCTTGTTTTTTGAAAATTCAAACTTCTTATTGATCACTACTCAACGAAAGGCGAGAGAAGTAACTTATTCATTGATCACCCCTTTTTCCAATTTTTTAATTGATCATCCCCAACACAACATAATCCTAAAAGATATTGGTCATGTGACAGTTTCTATTGTGTAACCTGCATCAGTGAGCAGTGATTGCGCATTTGCTGCAAGCGCATTATTGTTCATCTGTTTTTTTAATTTATTTATTCTTATTCCACGCATTTCTGGCATTGCTTCTGCTCCTACAGCTTTCCAGATATCAACACTTTTCCGACACTTATTAGTGCATGTTATTGCTGTATATTGCGCTTAGTTCTTAGTTTTGGAAAAAGTGAAAGGTTTTCAAAAGTGGTTCTATTTACAATGTAAATATAATCCAAAACCAGACTCTTACTTTCCGCCATTTGTATAGTTAAGAAGTATTTGGTTTCTTCCCTTGAAAAGTTTGTAAATTTTTTTTTCATGCCAGTAATTTTTCGTTCTTTAAGGTGGGGTGGAGGATACACTATCTCACTTGCACTGGTAGTTTTAGTATTTCTCGAATTCGAAGATTCTCTTTTTTTTTCCTCGTATTCGGAGATTCTTTTTTTTTCCTCGTATTCGGAGATTCTTTTTTTTTCCTCGTATTCGAAGATTCTTTTTTTTTGTTCTTGTATTCGAAGATTCTTTTTTTTTGTTCTTGTATTCGAAGATTCTTTTTTTTTGTTCTTGTATTTGAAGATTCTTTTTTTCAAAATTAAAAATGAAATTTAGTTTTCAATTTTATAATCTCACTAAGGAAAAAACATTTGGTGTAAAATTTATTTTCAAGGAGGAAGTTTGTATTGTTTTAATACAGAGAACATCGTAGAAGAGTTCATAATGAATTTTCATATAAACTAAAAAAAATCTCACCGTTCATACTTCTCATTCATCCATTTGAATATGCACTAATCGATGCTTTCTCTAACATAGCCACAATAGTGGTGCTCCGTGTGAAGGACAAACTTACTAGCAATTGCCTGTGAGATTAGTCATCTAATAATTGTTCTACATGATTTGCCATATGTTACTGTAAGATTGTGAACCGAATGATTTCATCCTGTATATACATTGTAAATATTCAAGCAGATTATGCTTGGTATTTACCAAATTTAACTTAGTTTGTCACAAGGCCACTGTAGTGGAGCACCCAGTGAAAATGAAAATTCATTACAATAGTTATAGTTAGCCTCAAGCTTCTTAACCATTGTTATATCGATCGTTAAACTAGGGATTTCATGATGTTACTGTAATGTTCATTGGTTTCACAAAATCCCCGGTGATCTCATGAATTCACTAGTTTTAGTATCTTACTGTAACACATACAATACAAATGCTCGTACAGACACTTGCTTTCTATACTTTACTGAAATGTCTGGGTGTAATAGGTTCTGTGTGTCCACAAACACGCATCTGCATGCCGTAACTCTCGAAATATTCGGAACTTGTGTTTATGACCATAAAAAAAAAAGAGAGAAAATTCCCGGCAATGCCTCCATCGTGAAAAAAGATATAAAATGTAAGAGCATCCGCCATTTCGGTATTGAAAAGTCAGTGGTTTATGAGAAGCAGGATGGCCACTCTTCTACTTGGAAAACATTTGTCATACCAGTCACTCACTTGCTCTTGAAAGCGAATAGGCCACGTCTCTCATCAACTGCAGAATTGAGAAAGGAGTTGAAAGAAGCCATTATATTTGAGGAAAAGGTCATGACACAATTTAAATTGGTCTCATGTTGTTAGTTTATTGGCTCAGCTTGCAATGTCTGACCAATTACTGTTGGAGCCTGAAGGGATCAACACTAACATCCTTATCTTCATGTTTCTGTGTGTGTGATATTCTCTCTAATACTTATATTCTTTTGTTTTTCTGTGTTTGCAATAGATGTACTCATTTAAGTGTATACTGCTATTCCACGTGTGTTTTTATATATAGTATATTGTTATTGCGTGTATCTGTATTGGACAACTGTAGCCATCAATAATGACAATGGGTTCTATCCTTTTTTATGTGTACATGTTTTCCAGTGCTCCTGGCCATACTGTTTTGTTTAGACTTGAAATTGGCAACTGTACTTTCCTAAACCCTTTCTAAAAATGATTTTTTGATTTTTGGAAAAAAATCTTTCTGATATTTTTTTTCTGTGTCTTATTCTGACTGGTTTATCAATAATATTTAGATTCTGGAGAATATGGATATTATTGATTATTTCTTTACTCTATTTTAGATGTTTTCTTGTGGAAAACTCCAGTGATGTCATAAATGAAATTTATTCTGGCCATATTTATTCTTTGGTGGAATTTTTTTTTTACGTGACTTCAAATTTTGACGCCACAGTTGTTCAGTTATTGATTTGGATTAGTGCTATTCTATGTATGTGTGTGTGTGTATATATATAAAAGATATATATATAAATAAAAGATTATAAATTGTTGTTGACTGTAGTTGGAAGCAGCATGAAGGATCCTCTTTCATATTGATACTATCCTTTTGAACAGGGTTGGACATGACTCCTATCCCTGGTTTGACAACCATATTCCCTGAATCCTACTCTTCAGCAGAAAGGCATTGAGTACCATTCTGGAGTCTTTGACGTATGACACCAGGTATTCCTCTATGGTCACCCATCTAGGTGCTGACTAGGCTCAGCTTTGGTGATCTTATGGAAACCAATGTGTCCAATGCAATTCGTCTGTATATTTCATATGAAATATACACATGTGTGATCGCACACTGCAACGCTTGGGAATTAAACCACATTAAAAAGAATTCAATTTAAAAGTTTTATTTCACAGAGAGGGATACAAAGAATGAATTTCTCTAGAAAAATATATTTTTGAAAATGTATTACTATAAATAAAAGCCATATCTGCATTTAAGAGATCATAAAATGGCGCAGTGTATTAGAGAAAAAACAGCAGTGAGGGATATAGAATCAATTAGAAAACTCAAAAGGCAATGGGCTGGTCATGTTGCAAGAATGACAGACAACTAATTGACATCACAACTCACAGTGTGGATCCCCAGAGATCATGTGCAAAACTGTCTCTGGCAAAATATGAGATGACGGGATGAACTAGACAAGTTCAGAGAGTGTTGGCTCCAAGATGCCCATGACTGAGAGGTCTGCCAAATCCTTAGGAAGATATATGTCCAACGATGGATGCTATGAGGCTGATGATGCAATGAAGTATATTTAATTGTATAATTGGTCCTTGTGAAATAGATTAACACAACTAATAAAAACAATCATAGGATTGTAATAACATGAGATAAGCTGTTATGAAAAGACTGAAAGAAATGTTTAATTTTGAGTTCACATTTGCAAGTAATTTGAAATTAGGATACTCGAATTCTTAAAAATAAATTACGTAATCAAATAGCTTTAGGCTACTAAGTTTGATCTGTATATAAATAACACGGTTTTTTTTGGGGGGGGGTTGTGGGTATAAGCTAGTTCAGATGCTCTTAACAGGGGATAAGACTATGATTTTTTTTTCTTATTAGATGAGCTTTACAATGGATTTAATGCAATTTTTAACGTTTCCTGCCTCTCCTCCCATCCTCGGTCATGAAAATGAAAATCTTTCAAAACAGATGTGTTATATTGATGCTTGTATCTTCTCTGAAATAAGTAGAAAAATTTGATAATCAATCTGAATCGAACATTTTGATTATCAACATACAAAATTGTAAGGCAGTACTTTGGTATTATAACCACATTAAGAATGAAAGCAATATATATGGATGATGAATCTCTGTCTTCATCCTCCCAATAGTCACTTATGGAGCTGAAACATGGAACTTAACTAAGAGACAGACCCGTAAACTGAGAACCATGCAACGTGCACATGAAAGAATTATGCTGGGCCTCACATGGAGAGACCACAAAACAGCACAGTGCAAAGACAAGAGTTAGGGACATCATAGAATCCATAAAAAATCTCAAATGGCGGTGGGCTGGCCATGTTGCAAGAATGGCAGACAACCGATGGACATCACGACTCACAACATGGATTCCCCGAGACCACACGCGCAACCAAGGCCGGCAAAATGTTAGATGGAGAGACGAGCTAGACAAGTTTAGAAAGTACTGGCTCCGTGACGCCCATGATAGAGAAGTGTGGCAAATCCTGGGGAAGGTCTATGTCCAACGACGAACGCTAAAAGACTGATGATGATGATGATGATGAAGAATGAAAGCAGTATATATGGATGATGAATCTCTGTCTTCAGACTGAATTCCATCTTGCGCAAATAAAATGAGTTCCTTGGATGCAAAGGTTAGAGCAGAGGTACTTAAACATTTCCACCATTTTTTTTCCCCCCTAAATTAAAAATTTTTTTGGCAACTTTTTTGATGTTATGGGTTTATTTTTGGTTATTTTTTCCATTTGGTTATTCAGAAGATGGATTTTTCTAGGGGGCTATTTTTTTAAATTTAGCACTTTTTGGAAGTTGAACGAGTGGAAAAATATTTTTTGAGTTAGCAACACCGAGTTTCAGTCTTGGCAATTTTTTCTGCTAACATCCATGAATTTAAAATTTTTGTTCCACGGATAAGAGAGCAAAGAATAAACATGTCTATAAGCCCTTCACTAGGAGAGGATATTTTGAAAATGTATGCATATACCACTCTAAGTGATATGCTACACATGTTCAGAGAATTAGAACGCCAGTTTGTTCATCTATCAAGTTACTCAACATTTCCTGTTTCACACAAGACCTTTCACACATATTTTGAAATTGCTCCAAAAGGAAATAAATAAGAAAAAAAAACAAGAAAATAACGATAGCCTATGAAGTTCTCTAAACTTTTGAGTAGTTCATCTCTGACATTTTCTCTCTCTCTCTCCTACTGGCTATTCTTACTCCACAGCAATAAATAATAATGTGTTCTACACCCTTTGTTAACAGCAGCTCTGTTTATTCTTTAAGTTATTTAAACTTTTTGTCATAAAAAGTATTCAAATAAAGTTAAGAAGGAACAGCATTAAATGTTTAATTGCAAAAAAATCCTCCAAGTTTCAAAAGTTCCTTGTTCAAAGCAAAGCATATCTCCCGCCATCAAGTTTCAAAAGCTCCTTGTTTTGAAGCAAAGCATATCTCCCACCATCAAGTTTCAAAAGCTCCTTGTTTTGAAGTAAAGCATATCTCCCACTATCAAATTTCAAAAGCTCCTTGTTTTGAAGCAAAGCATATTTTCCTCCATCAAGTTTCAAAAGCTCCTTGTTTTGAAGCAAAGCATATCTCCTACCATCAAGGTTCAAAAGTCCCTTGTTTTGAAGTAAAGCATATCTCCCACCATCAAATTTAAAAAGCTCCTTGTTTTGAAGCAAAGCATATCTCCCACCATCAAATTTAAAAAGCTCCTTGTTTTGAAGCAAAGCATATTTCCCACCATCAAATTTAAAAAGCTCCTTGTTTTGAAGCAAAGCATATTTCCCACCATCAAATTTAAAAAGCTCCTTGTTTTGAAGCAAAGCATATTTCCCACCATCAAATTTAAAAAGCTCCTTGTTTTGAAGTAAAGCATATCTCCTACCATCAAGATTCAAAAGTTCCTTGTTTTGAAGTAAAGCATATCTCCCACCATCAAGAACGAGTTGTGAACATCAACTGATTTATCTTTTCCATTCTCTTCAATTGAAAGAAGAAAAAGAATAGACTCTGCTCAAAACCTGTGACTTTGTTTACATAATTTTTGATAGCATTCGGCAACATTTGTTGCTGAGATAATTATTTTAAAAAAAACCCACTGAAAATAGACACGAGATTATAAGTTGCATTAGATTTATTTCATGACTATTAGTTTCCTGTGAGTGGCTAAAGCGTCTGCATTAATCATCCTCTCTTCATAGCAATAAATAATAAGATTTACCCTCTTTATTAATAGCAGCTGTGTTTTTGTGCTTTGAACATTATTCAAAACCTTTCATCATTATGAATGTTTTTGTAAAGTTAAGAAAGAAAAGCATTTAATGTTTACATATCATCATCATCATCATCATCATCATCATTCATCGTCTGTCGCAGGTCAAAGATCTTCCTCAAGATTCGCTACACCTCTCTATTGTGGGCCTCATGGAGCCAATATTTTCTGATATTGTCTCACCACCTCTTTCTGCCAGCCTTGGGTCTGCATTTGATCTCTTAGGATTCTTGTTGTGAGATATGATGTCCATTGGTTGTCTGCTATTCTTGTGATATGACCAGCCCATTGCCATTTGACTTTCCTAATGGTTTTTTTAGGTTGTCTCGGACTTCTGTTTTTCCCCTGATAAACTGTGTTGTTTTGTGGTCTCTCCATGTGATGTTCAACACGATTCTCTCATGTACACATTACATGACCAATCCTTAAATGTTCAAAAGTTCCTTGTTTTGGAGCATGGCATATATTCTTCCATTGAGAGACTGTATTGCGAATATCAACTGATATATCTCTCCTTATTGTGCAAAAATGTTTTTCAATTGAAGCAAATAAAAGAGCAGACTCTGTTCAAAACCTGCGACATTGTTTATACAATTTGATTGCATTTGGCTACATTTGTTTCTGTAATAAGATTATTTGTTTATGATCGATTTTTAAAAAAGCGAAAAAATGGAAGATGTTGAGAGATTAAAAACAAGACTCTGAAAATGGACCCTGACTGGTTTCCTCAAACCCTGCTACCTTTTTCTTTGTATCCAAAAAGAGTTTATCTATTTTTGTTCCCTATAAGTTATTGGTTATAACTCTATGTTTACAATATGAGATATTAAAGATGTTTGGCTTTTTAAATTACAAATACCTGTTCTTGTCACATTTTCTCTATTTCAAGAGTTGATTGAAAGAAAGACTTGACGTTGTGTAACGTAAAGAGAAAAGATATATATGTATATCTTTCTTCACCCTCTCTCTCTATCCTAGTTATGAATGCTATGAACCTTTTGAAATTTGGTCTCAGCCCAAAACTTTTTGGCATTCATAGAACTGTTGAATTTTGTTGCATTTAGGAAGAATGTATGCATTTCGTCTGCTTATAACGTAACGCTCTGATTTTGTATTTTTTTATTAGATGAAGCGTTGTCAACCATTGTTAATCCTTGACTCAACCTTGTATTGTGGAAAGATAGTTTTTAAAGGTCAGATTTGATCTTCTGCTAAGGTGGGGGGGGGATATGAGCGGGAGTCTCGCTTTGAGATCATTCCACGTGTCCGATCCCCCCTGTTTACTAATAGCTATAGACTGACAGCCTGAGTAGTTGAGATTTAAAGCAAATATCTCTGAATTTTTGAGATGAAGTATTATTACTATTATTATTCGGACTATTCTTATCTTGGTTGTTTTTCATACGACGTTTCAGCCGTTGTACTCTACGGCCTTCATCAGGTATCATCTGGCATCTGGTAGTTGTGGGGAAGTAACAAACCAAACCCTTTTTTTAACCGACGGGGGTATATTGACCACACTCCCCTTTTAGCATTAGTAGTATTATTATTGTATGAAAAACAACCAAGATGAGGATAGTCCGAATAATAATAGAAATTAAAGCAAATCATATTGATATGCAAGAAATACTAGTAAAAAATCAATTACGGTTAACAATGCTTCATCTAAGAGGGAATAAATCTGGGTAATATAACTATGTTATTCTTGTTTCTCTAGTGACAGAATTGTTCTAATTTGCGGCTTGAGAATAAGTTCTGAACGAGACCTGACCTTGTGTCCATTTTGCTTTCATTTCTACTCACTGCTGTAGACTAATGGTCTGAGTAATTGCAATGAAAAGCAACTGCGATTAAGATGG
>OY735237.1:24830221-24875221 GCA_963457665.1 Thysanoteuthis rhombus
ACACAAACTAGTTCATGTTTCTGCCCTCTCTGGGCCTCATCAGGTTTGCCTGAAACATGAACTAGTTTGTATAACGAATCCACATCTTATATAATTCATTGAAAGCTTTTACAGTTTTAAACACTAAATATATAAAAGAAACTCTTTTCAAAAATTTAATTAATTTCAGTCGCTTATCTCCTAATATCTTTCAGTATAATCAATGTAATTTCCTTCAGTGTATATCTTATGCAGGATTTGATATCCTGGTACTATGCATAAACTTTTCTTGTTGGGATCATCAGTTGTTTACCATGTAACTGTTTTGGGGATTAAGAATTTTAAAAACGATATAGGAATGGCTTGGCCTAGTGAAGATTTTTGGAAGGGTTTTCCGCAGCTTCATTGACAACTGGGCATGTGTGGGAATAACCTTCCAGTCTAAGTAATGAAGTTTTAAGGTAAACTGTGTATATCAGATACAGAATAAGAATGCTAAATGAAGCTACATGGTTTTTTTTTTTTTTTTTTTTTTTTTTTTCAATGAAAGTACTTTTAATCATTTGTTCAGGTGTGTGTCATCCCACCTGTACCTGTCTCTATACATATAAATACCTGACTCTCACACATCTTGATATTCTTTGCCTGAGGCCAATGTCAGGTTTAGCGGACAATATAAGAGTATTAAATTCATAATCTCCCCCTCTCTCTTGCTTCCTCCTTCTCTTTTGTCCTCTCTCCTCCCAATCTTGCTCTCTCACTCTTCTCTCCTTTCCTCTCTTCCTATTCTCGCTCTCTCTCTCTTCCCATTCTCATTCCCTCTCTCTTGTTCTATCTCCTCCCATTCTCATTCCCTCTCTCTTGTTCTATCTCCTCCCATTCTCATTCCCTCTCTCTTGTTCTATCTCCTCCCATTCTCGCTCCCTCTCTTCCCATTCTCATTCCCTCTCTCCTCCTATTCTCGCTCCCTCTCTTTGTCCTCTCTCCTTCTATTCTTGCTCCCTCTCTCCTCCCATTCTTGCTCTCTCTCTTTTGTCCTTTCGCCTTCTCTGTATTGCACCCTGGCTACCTCTTCCTCTTTCCCTCTCTCTCTCTCACCATCCTGCTCTCCTCTGTCTTCTATCTACATGACCCCCATCCTACCACAGTCACATTCTATTCAGCATCCAAAGGAAATCTCTCATTACCCACAGGTTTTAATTTGATCACTGCATTTTAAGTGGCTGACCTGGATATTTTTCATTTTTTTGTTTTTTGTGTTTCTTTCTCTCCATTTTTTTCCTTCATTTCTCACCATTTGTATTTGGCCAGGAAGGTTGTAGGTTATTTATTGGCTTGACCTTTGCCAAATTGGATTGCAACTGATCAGTGACCAAGCTGCGGCCAAAGGATTACAATGGGGGTCAAAAAGTAGAGTGCAGAAAGGAAAAGTCTTTAAATTGGGATTATTAGTTTGTCTACTGGCCTTAAACATAACACAGAAAAATGATGAGCTCTCCGAAGTCGTGAAAGACGGGTTTGAAAAGAAAATTATTTTGTAGTTAAGACCTTCATTTTTTTTTTTTTTCATCTTCTGATGTAACATTTATAACAGAAATCATAAAAAAAACAAACAAAGGGAAAAGAAATACTCCCCTGTTTTTATTAATTGTAAGTAAGACAGTTATAAATCTATATATATATACATATATATATATATGAATACATATGTTTATATGTCAATATATTTTGCTATTTGTAATTTGTGGCTGCTTTTCAGTATCGTTATAACAATTTTAAAGTTATTCAGAAAACAAAGAGTGGGATATAAATTGAACTTGCACCTTATTTGAACCCTGAAGCTTGATATCGATAGTTATGGGGCTTAGCTGAGTTATAGTGAGCTGTAGTCCTTGAAATATATAGTCTGGTTTAACGAAAATCTGTATGTTTTGGCTTTCTTTCTCTTTTACATTGAAATATGTAATTATTTTGGATTTATAGATGAATAGCTGAAAAAAATCTGAGCATTAAACAAAAAAACGAATCGTTGAATGGGACCTATAAGGTTGGGTTGAACTCTTTACTTGTATACTCTGCAACGAACGGAGGCATATCCATCTATCTTTTTTACCTATAAGTCCGCAAAGCAAATGGAATTTCCATCTAACGTGCTCTTGGATGTTATCCATAAACTACCTTTTCAAAGTGAGGAGCCCACTAATGGTAAGTTTGTAAGATATATTTTATTTTATATTTTTATTTGTATTTTATATTAAAATTCCTTCTTGATATTCATCTAGATTTGTTAGACATTTGAATATGGCGATGATTACAGAGCAAAACAAGATTTATCCTGATTTATTTTATGAGATAAAGCATTAACAACCATTATTATCTCTTTTGATGAAGTTGAAGAGGTATATGTATTACTCCTTTATTTTCTCTCTTGCTGTTCATACAATATCTCCAATAGTTTTCAATGAAATTTTTTACGTCTGCCAGAAATTATATATACAATGTTCATGTGTTAGTATAATCTCCATCACCAGCTTCTTTTCTTACCTGGAGTATTTTTTAAATTATTATGCTAGGTAGTCTAAGGTTGCCATTAGGTGTTTTTAAGATTGAAATTGGTCAGGTTTGGTACTGAACATGGGTATTTAGTACCAAAGGAAAATTTACAGTAGATAACAATCCCTTACGTATAAATGAAATGATACAACATGAATATACATAAACTGTAGAAAAAGAGATGCAGTTTGCCCCTACCCCACAAAGTTTTGTTGGATGATAGATTTCAAGTTTTTTTGCTACTTGATTGTGTCCGAAGACCATACAAATTTGGTCTTATGCTGCTAAAGACATCTGGCAACACTGATATCACCTGCACTGGATATTAGAAACTGTCAACATAGGTTTCTTAAATCTCTAAGTAGGTTTGGCTAGATTTTTGTATCGCATGTACAGACTACACCATCCGAGCTGGAGGGCTGAAATTTAAATATTTACTCCTTATTATGTCTGTAAAAAACGTTTTTTTTTTTCTTTCTTTCTTTCATCTTAATACCCCCTCATAAATAGGGGGGGTAGTTCAATTTGCTATGTAAGTTCGTACTAAATTGGACCTTTAGTTTGTCTGACAATATTCACCCTTATTTTTTTTTTTTTATAATTTGGACTTTTTAGTGTTCTAACAAAAGGCAAGAAGTAATTTATTAATTGATCACCTTTTTTTTCAATCTTTTAATTGATCACCCTTAATATGGCATGCTGCCAAAAGATGTTGGTCATGTAACAGTTTCTATTGGGTGACTAACCAGACCTGTTTTCCCTTCTTCTCAATGGCTACAAGTAGAAAATGTAAAATAATCGTAGTCTATTCCTCTGATACAGGAATCTGCTTCTTCCTTCTATGATAGCCCACTTCTAATTTTTTCAGTTTTGCACATGGCCCGAATGTTTATTATATCATATCTCACAAATTTTCCCTTGAAGCCTATAATTTTCAAATATTTATTCTGCAAGTAAAAAGTAATATAGAAATCTGACAAAAGTATTTTCTATTTATTTACTTTGGTCAATTATTTACTTATACTCTCTCAGTTCTGTGTTGGATTGAGATTCTATTGGCCCCTGGGTTACAAGTACAGTGAGGCCCCAATAATATATATATATATATATATATATATATACATATATATATATATATATTAGAAAAATTTGAAAAAAAATTGAATTTATTCTGCAATGTTAACAACAATTAAAATTCTAACATTTGCTGAGCGTTATTTCTTAAAAACAAATCTCTCCAAAAATTATAAGCTCTTAAGAACAATGTTTTCCAATTGCCATGAGAGCAAGTTCATTTTTGTTGCTCCTGGACATCACAAACCATCCTACTATATGTATGTACACATTAGTGTTTCTTTTTGCCATAGTGCCTTTATTACAAATATATATGCAGTATATTAATGAGACCTTCTTTAAAAAACTGATAATTTAGAGTACTTGCACTTCGATCCAGCATTCATAAATAAAATAACTTTTCACTAAATTTTTGGAGGCCTTTGAGCTGGTGGAGGCCCCTGGGCTGCAGTTCCTGTAGCCCATGCCTTTATCTAGCGGTGAGTTTATTCGCATTAATAGTTCTCAGAAAAGCATCATCAGTGTGAAGATTGTGGTCTCTCATTGACCTTAGGGAATTTTGGAATGTAATCAGTTGTAGCAGTAATCAATTACCTCTATAGTAAACAAATTACACTGCACATTGCATATGGAAGCAAAAGTTGAACTATTCATGACACGAAAACATTCTAGAAGCCATCAATGGCTCATAAATACATAAAACTCGTTTTTTTTGTTTTTGTTTTTCTAGAAAAGGTCCAAAGCACCCGGAGAATACTTATACTCAATAACTCTTCCATCAATGGCTCATAAATACATAAAACTCGTTTTTTTTGTTTTTGTTTTTCTAGAAAAGGTCCAAAGCACCCGGAGAATACTTATACTCAATAACTCTTCCATCAATGGCTCATAAATACATAAAACTCGTTTTTTTTGTTTTTGTTTTTCTAGAAAAGGTCCAAAGCACCCGGAGAATACTTATACTCAATAACTCTTCCATCAATGGCTCATAAATACATAAAACTCGTTTTTTTTGTTTTTGTTTTTCTAGAAAAGGTCCAAAGCACCCGGAGAATACTTATACTCAATAACTCTTCCATCAATGGCTCATAAATACATAAAACTCGTTTTTTTTGTTTTTGTTTTTCTAGAAAAGGTCCAAAGCACCCGGAGAATACTTATACTCAATAACTCTTCCATCAATGGCTCATAAATACATAAAACTCGTTTTTTTTGTTTTTGTTTTTCTAGAAAAGGTCCAAAGCACCCGGAGAATACTTATACTCAATAACTCTTCCATCAATGGCTCATAAATACATAAAACTCGTTTTTTTTGTTTTTGTTTTTCTAGAAAAGGTCCAAAGCACCCGGAGAATACTTATACTCAATAACTCTTCCATCAATGGCTCATAAATACATAAAACTCGTTTTTTTTGTTTTTGTTTTTCTAGAAAAGGTCCAAAGCACTCGGAGAATACTTATACTCAATAACTCTTCTCAATTTTATAAATAACTCTTCATTTTTCTCTCTTTTGTGATCTAAGCATAAACATTCTCTTGTTCTATTTGAAACTGTAACAGGATTTAATCATTTAGCAATGATTCAGTTCCAATCAAATGGAATAGTTTTTTATATTTTATGATAGATGATAATCTGTGTTTACAATGTGTTTCAGAGGATAAGGAGACACTTGAAGCATCCAAAAAATATCCCCCTAAATGGGATTGTCCTATAGGCCAGATATAAAAATAATGACTAAACCTTACTAAAACCATGAAATTCAGTCTGAAATTAGAATGCTGTCTTATCTAAAATTTACAGAACTTGATTTTGTGAAGTTTTTCTGTCTCCACTATGGAGTTTAGGCATCACAGAGTGTGTATATGTGTGGTGTGTATTGTCTGGGTCAAGACTTGATGCAAGCGCCAATGACAGAATAGGGCTTAATAATGTATCATGTAAGTACATTGCTAATGATTTTACTATAGAAATGCATTATAAATCAGGAAGAAAGGGATTGTCAGTGGTCAAGAATTAAGGCAAGCATTACTGACTGAATCCAACTATAATTGTAGAAATCTACGTGATATGTGTATATGCACTGCAATTACTCCACAACTTGCCATTGTATGAAGTTGATATTAGTTAATATACAAGGCAGTGCTGTGTTGAGTTTGAAACTGTTTGGATTTGTAATTCTTGAGAATTTCAATAAATAGAAAATTACAGATTATTGGCCTTTCTTCATAGTTACAATTGATTGTTGACTTTCGCTCTTTAAAATTATGTAAATTTGGATAAAAATTATCTAAATTGGCAACTCTGAAGAGAATTGACTGAAATACTTCAAAGCTGTAATTTCGTATGATGGACAGAAAATTATCTTACATGACAATTATGGCAGGTGGCTCCACACACCATGCACCATTGGAATCGGCACTGCCTAAGTATGTATAATGTGAATATTTTTACCACAGCCATCGACACTTTCTCTTTATTTGTTTAATTAAGCCTTTTAGGCCTGACCTGTGAATGACCATTGAAATCTGTTTGATAAAAATAACTTTTGGATTGAATTTCCTCACAGTAGAGCACTTTGTGCTAAAATTATTTTTATTTTGGTCGTACAAAGACGTATTTTTCTTTCTCTTGTGATGCAAATCACTTAGACTTGTATTGCTCTTTCTAATATCTCCTGTGGAAATAAGTCTTCAGGAACACATGCACACATATGCTCATCCTCTGGGTCTGAAGCAAAGGTTTCAATCCTACTTCATGGTATTGGATGGTATAATGGATAGTCTATAGCCACACTGAAGAGTTGTAATACAACGAAACAGCTGCCTGTGGATGACATAATTATTTGAGTATTATTATATATATATATAATATATATATATATAGCTTTACAGCTTTAAACAGTGAACATAAAATTTTTTCGAAAGATTCATTTTATTTTTCATTATCATCATGAATCTGTTTGCTGTTGTTGGATATAGACCTTCTGCAAGATTAGCCATGCCTCTCTATCATGGGCGTCGCGGAGCCAGTATTTCCTAAATTTATCTAGCTCGCCATGCCGTCTCACTTTCTGTTGGCCACCGCCTCATACCTGATCTCTAGAGATCCATGTTGTGAGTTGTGGTGTCCTGGGGTTATCTACCATTCTTGCAACGTGTCAAGTTCATTGCTGTTTGAGTTCTCTTACAGTCTCTATGATGTCCCGGAATCCTGTCTTTTCTCTAATATACTGTGCTGTCTTATGATCTCTCCATGTTCAGTTGAGCACAGTTCTCTCATGTGTACATTGCATGGTTCTCATAGGGTCAATCTTTTGGTTAGGTTCCATGTTTCAGCTCCATAGGTGACCATCCGTAGGACACATTGGTTGTATACCCTTCTTTTTAGGACTTGTGGGACTTTCTTGTTCTTAAGAGTTGAGCTTGCTCGACTGAATGCTTGCCAACCTAGTGTGGTTCTTTGCTTGATGGCAAACCTTTCCAGCAAGATGTGCTGAAATTTTAATTTTTCAAATTATGCTGTTATCAAGAGTGTCAGTAAGATGTATGCATGTGTTTTAGTTTAAGGTAAATGCTTATAGATTAGCAGCCTACTCATGCAACTTATATATTTAAAACTAGGACTTTAATGAAAAATACCTTGAAATTTCAAAATGTATTTCTAACTGGGATAATAAAAAGAAATTAACCTTTCTTTTCAAAGTTCATCGTGTGTCACCTGGAAACCTGGGGCATATCATTGCCCACTCCTCATAGATATACAGTATGTTGAAAGTCACTATACTCTAGTTTTAAAAAAAAATAAACAGATGGAAACTTTTGAAAATAAAATGTTTAAAAATTGTATTGTTCAAATTTTGGCTAGTTCAAATGAAAATTAGCATTCCAAGGGAAATCATGAATCACCGTTGCCCACATATTTTTATCATGTAAATTTTGTATAAACTTGAAGTGTAAATTGAACCTTGACTGAAAACTTGGGGAGATTTGAAAAAATCAAAATAATTTCACTGCTCATTGAAGAGTGTGTGTGTGTGTGCACAATTTGAAGTTTTTTTCCAATATCTGGTGACCAATGTCTTTTGGAAGCATGTTGTGTTTGGGTGATCAATTTAAAACTTGAAAATAGGGGTGATCAATGGATGAGTTACTTCTCTTGCCTTTTTTTGTATACTAAAATATCAAAATTTAAAAAAAAACCCCGAAAACTTGGGGTCCAATTTAGCATAAACTTACATTGAAAATACCCCCCCCCCCCAAAAAAAAAAATCAAACAAAGAAAACAAAACTCTTCGCAGGGGAATTTTAAAGAAGCAAAAAAAAAAAATTTTCCCTACTCATTGAGGGGGGGGGGGGAAAGAGTGTGTGTAAATGTGTGTGTAAAATTTCAAGTTTCAATTATGAATAGTTAGGGCTGGGTGAGATCCAGGTACATAGATACATATAAATGACAGAACACATGAATAACCCGTACCCAATATCTGAAACCAGTGTTTCGGGTAGCGGTGATTAATTACTTCAGTGGTAGACTGCTTCATGTGAGCCAATTACTTCATAGCACTGCTGAGTCAGCTATTGGCATTCAGAACATCTGCTGGCATTTCAATTGAGATGTTTGCACATGGATCTCTGATTTTCACTCTCTGTTGGTGTGTCTTGCTCTCCACTTTTTGACCTTCTGTCTTGGTGTGTCTTGCTCCCCTCATTTTTTACCCTCTCTCTTGGTGCATCTTGCTCCCAACATTTTGACCCTCTCTCTTGGTGCTTCTCGCTCCCCTCATTTTGACCCTCTCTTTTGATACGTCTTGCTCCCCACATTTTTTACCCTCTCTCTTGGTGCGTCTCGCTCCCCACATTTTGACCCTCTCTCTTGGTGCATCTCGCTCCCCACATTTTGACCCTTTCCCTTAGTGCGTCTCGCTCCCCTCATTTTGACCCTCTCTCTTTGTATGTCTTGCTCCCCGCATTTTCACCTTCTTCCTTGGTGTGTCCTGCTTTTCCCATTTTCTCTCTCCCCTTATTTTGCTATCTTCCTCTCTGACTCTTGCTCCCCTTTTTTGCTCTCTTTCTCTCTGACTCTTGCTCCCTTTTTCACTCTCTATCTTGCATAATATATTTGTCATGACAATAGTCCATTATGAAAACAATAACACGATTCTTCATTGAAAAGAATTGCGATTATGAACTAGGAAAAAAAACACACACTCTGTTGAATTCCGCCCTTTAAAGGCGACTAAATACACTGAGCCACTTTTTAAGGTTTGGCCACAAAGGAATTGTTATAGCGACCTGATCAGATAGAAAATAAATCCAGTGAATAAAGATGCTATAGTCTTGTCTTTACAATTATATCTATTGAGTTTATTTTACTAAGTCTTGCATTGTTACTCTGAAGAATCACTCTCATTATCATCAGTCTTTTAACGTCCGTCGTTGGATATAGACCTTCCCTAGGATTCGCATCTATCATGGGTGTTGCGGAGCCAGTATTTCCTGAATCTCTGGGGATCCATGTTGTGAGACGTGATGTTCATTGGTTGTCTTTCATTCTTGCAACATGGCCTGCCCATTGCCATTTGAGTTTTTCAATAGTTTCTATGATGTCATGAACACTTGTTTTCTTCCTGATATACTGTGCTGTCTTGTGATCTCTCCATATAAGGTTGAGCATGATCTTTCATGCCCGTGTTGCATACTTCTCAGTTTGCAGGCCTGTCTCTTGGTTAGGTTCTATGTTTCAGCTCCATAAGTAACTATCGGGAGAATGCATTGGTTGTATACTCTTCTTTTTAGGATTATTTGGATCACCTGGTTTTTGAAAGTTGAGCTTGCTCTGCCGAAGGCTTGCCATCCCAAAGTGATTCTTCGCTTGATTTCCTCCTCTTTTGAGAGTCTCATGGAGATTCGTTGTCTTAGGTAGATGTAGTGGTCTACCTTGCCGAGTTTTGCATCTTCTATTTTGACAATTATGTTCTTATTCTCAACTTGATTATTGCTTTACTGAAGTTCATGTGTAGGCCAACTTTTTTGCTTTCTTCATTTAGATCATCTAGCATTAGTTGGAGGTCGTGTAGGTTCTCTGTGAAAAGGATGATGTCGTCTGCAAATCTAAGGTTGCTCCAGTATTCACAGACTATTTTGATTTCTGTATTTTCCCAGTCCATTGGTCAAAACAGGGCATTTCAGGAACTGTCTACTGGAACTCCAATGTAGGTTTCTTCAGTTTTCAAGCTGGTCTGGCTGTGTATATATGTATGATGCATGTAGCAAGTCGGCTGAAAATTTAAACGTTCACTTCCTATTATGTCTAGGAGGAACTTATTTTTGTTATCTGAAAATCCCCCCCCCCAATTGGGTTATAGGGGGGGCGTTCAATTTGCAATGTAAGTTTATGCTAAAATGATCCCTTAGTATATATCAAGTCCTTTTTTTGAAAAATTTTTTAATTTTTAAAAATTCAGACTTATACCAGGATCACTGCCCAGTAAAACGCGAGAGGAGTAACTTACTCATCACTTCTTTTTCCAATTTTTTAATTGATCACCCCTCAACAAGGCCTGATGTTGAAAGACATTGGTCACATGATAGCTTGTATTGAGTAACTAACCAGAACTGTTTTGTATGAATATTCTCTCTTCACAATAATAAAGACCTGCTGTGTTTATCTTGGATTATTCTAAGAGCTTCATGCTGTTGCCACAGATGAGAAAATTTGTCTCAGCAAGTTGTCAGTCCAATGGTACTGACAAGATAACTAGTTTTATAATAGTATGTTTTTCTTTGCACTCAGATTAACCCAATAGCTAGAAGATTTAAATATACTGGGTGTAAGATGGCCACATGCATAGATCTTTGCTTTAAGATATTTCATGCTCTTTCATATCATCAAAATATCTTAATATATTTATTGATATATTCCTTTGTATGTATTAGTTGATTTGTATGAAAATAAAACCATTTTTACTCTTAATTTCATAAGCCGCTTGAAACTGGCTGTGGAACTCTTTGATGAATAATATAAAAGCATAAATTTAGCCTGAATGCACTATAAAAATGCCTGGACAGACCGGGGGGGAGTGAAAAGAAATTATTTATGACCCTGATGTAGGTCTATAAGCACTTTCATCTGATCCCAGAATAAGATACTAAGTGATCAGCATATATTAGAACCTGATACAAGATGCCATCTCTAAGACCTCATCCGAGAATAATATTATCATTATTGTAATAGAAAACAGTAAAATGTGAATTGAATAAAAAGAATAGGACTTTGTCGAAGGCAGATAATCAAGAGTTATTTTCCTTGAAGTCAGTATGAATTTAAGTGTTAAACATGCAGCAAAGATTTATTTATGAGGAATACCTGGCGCAGGAGTTATGTTAGAATTACACTTGATAGGGATCAGATTAAAATCACCATATTCTGTTGACTGCTCACCAAGATTTCATAGGGTTGAAACATAGATTTTGATTTTGAAATAGGTGTTTTTCCCCTTATATATATTACTGAGTTTTTATTGAAAAAAAAATTTATTCACACTGTCAGATTCAAAAGTGTGCTCATAGTTTTGTTACAGGAGAAAAAATTTGCACAACATAAGAATTTTGCACTCCCAGATTTTAAAAGATCAAAGAGTACATTGCCTGAGCCCTGTTTCTTTTGTGGTTATGTTACATTTTAATAGGAAAAAAACATTTTACACTTTAGAGTGCAAATTAATCAAAATTATTGATTTTTGAAACATGAAAATAAAATTCAAATACTCCTCACGTATTCACAGATATCCTAGAAGCTATTTACAAACTAAAATAGCAATGGGCAGGCTATGTTGCAAGAGTATCAAAAGTTGATGTACTGGCCAGAATTTCTTAGATGAAACATGATAATTATCATAATCAATTTTTGACTTGTTTTTCTTTCATCTTATTACTATTTTAAGGACAACTTTCAGATTAGTAATCTTTGACCGCTTAGTAGCTCAGATTGGTAATAAATTTGGGAGTTGAGATAAAGAAGAGAAATAAAATGAAAATTCATATAAGAAATTCAGATAACTTGAAATAATTGAGAATTGATATTTGTCAATGAATAAGTTTCTTTAGTTTTTAAGTGATTCTGTCTAATTGGCTATATATGTATGTATTACATGTACACACCACACTAATAGAGCTACAGGAATGAAAATTTAAACATTTACTCCTTATGTTTGGGGAAAAAAAATCTTGCACCTCAAGTGAGTTTTCTCTGGTAATATTCACACATGTTTTTTGAAAATTCAGATTTATTAGAGATCAGCACCCAACAAATTCATTGATCACCCCTTTTTCCAATTTTTCTAATTGACTATCTCTTACACGACATGCTGCCAGGAGGTGTTGGTCACGTGGAGATTCCTATTGATTTGCTAACCGGACATGTTTGGTCATTTTTTTTGTCATGTCATATATGTTGACCTTTTTAGTAACAACTGTTACTATTTGATGGTTTATAATTGTTCAAGTAATTTCATAAATCTACTTACGCAGGTGCACCTATAAGTCAGCAGCCGAATGACGCAAACTGTCATTGATTAATTACCTACTGGCACGATACTTTCACTTACCTTTATCTATAAATACTTACAGGTATCCCTGGCTTTTCAAATGTTTTCTTCACACCACTGTCTCTCTTTTATGAAAAGTGTTTTGGCAGGAAGCCGTGTTTGGGGGTTGCTCCATTAAAAAAGTTATACAGAGGGATGATCAATGAATGTTACTTCTCTCGCCTTTTGTTGGACAGTGATCATTAAAAGTCTGAATTTTCAAAAAGTAAGCATGAATAGTGCTAGACACAAACTAAAGGATTGATTTAGCATAAACTTACATTTTAAAGTGAACCTTTGCAAAAAAACGTATAAAAGGATTTTGAAAAAAGAAAAAAAAACAACTTTTTTTCTAGATATAAGGAATAAATGTTTTAATTTTTATTTAGCCATTTAGCTCCATTGGTGCAGTCTATACACATATAGCCAGCCAGCTAGCTGTACCAACTTTAAAAACTGAAGAAACCTATGTTAACAGTTTTAGTTGATGATTTAAAAAAAATATAATAAAAATGCTTGAGAAACACTGTGTTCAGTTATCCGACTTCATTGGAAAATAGGCTTGTCCACAATATACACACGCACATTGTTGAATTTGATGTGCTAGGACATGAAATTTATAATCATTTTTTTAGCTGTGAAGTTAATAGTACTTGTAACCCTTTTGTATTTCACAAGAAATACTTGAAAAATAGTCTTTAAAAAAAAACCCCAAGTATTCTCATGTATTTTCCTTCCCCTTCTGAGTGGATCTATATTAAACTCTGGTGCCTACGGATCAAAAAAAGGAAAAAAAATACTTATAGAAGGATGTAATTTAGATGTAGTGAAAATAAATCCCTTTGTTCGTATTGGAGCCTGCAGGGAAAGTTGACAATTTATAAGAATGTTTTTTTTTAGAAACCGTCAATCAAAACTGTCACTGTAGATTTCTATCAGTTTTCAAGTTGGTCTGGCTAGCTATGTATGTGCAACATGTACAAGCTGCACTAGTGGAGCTAAAGGGCTGAAAATTTAAACATTTATTCCCTACCATATCTTTAAAGAACTTTAAAGAAGAAAAAATCCCCTCTGAATAGGTTTTTAGTGAAAGGTTCAATTTGCCATGTAACTTGATGGTAAATCTATCCCTTAGTTTGCGTCTACTTGCTTTTTGAAAATTAATACTTTTTTAGCGATCAGTATGCAACAAAATGCCAGGAAGGTAACTTTTCCATTGACCATGCCTTTTTCCAATGTTTTAATCGATCACCCCCTACACAGCAGGTTACCAAAAGAGGTTGGTCACATTGTGGTTTCTACTGAATGATTAACCAAACCTGTTTTTTTTTCATTATGGATATTTTTTCTTCTTGAGAATTTTGGAAGACGATGAAATAACATTATTATAGACTAGCAAGGCTACCTTGTATTTTCGGTCATTGTTATATCATGAATCTTGTTTGACTTATTCTGGTTGTGATACATTTTGATATAATAAAATCTCATTAGATACTAAATGTGCTTCAAGATGCGGTTCAATCAAAATTATTGATTTTCAGATCATGAAAGTAAAATCAAGATATTCCACCAGTATTCACAGATATCCTAGAAGCTTTTAACAAACTAAAATGGCAATGGGTAGGCTTTGCTGCAAGAGTATCAGAAAACTGCTAGACTCATGGCGTGGATTCCTCAAGATCATAAACGAAATATGGTGTGATAGTCTGGACAAATTTAGAATACTGACGCACTGTGACAATAAGGAGTGTCAAAGGATGGTAGGTCTTGGAAGGCTTATGTGTAGTAACCAACTTTCAAATGTTGATTAGATAGTTTGTTCATCTTCATTATTGCATCTATTGTTGGACTTCTCCGAGATTTGCCAGATGTCTATCATGAGTGTACCAAAGCCAATATCTTCTGAACTTGTGTAGTTCGTCATACCATCTTCTGATATCTGGTGATCCTTGTTGTGGGTCATGATGTCAAGTGGTTGTCTGCCATTATTGCTCCGTGGCCAGCCTATCGCCATTTGAGTTTTGTGATAGATTTTATATCTCTGACCCCTGTTTTCTATAATACTGTGCTGTCTTGTGATTTCTCCATCTGATGTTGACCATGATTCTTCCTTTTGCACATTGAATGGTTCTCAGTTTGAGGGTCAATCTTTTGGTTTGGTTCAATGTTTTAGTTTTGTATATCCTTTTTTTTAAGGACTCGTATTTTCTTGTTCTTGAAGGTTATCTTACACTACTGAAAGCTTGCTAACCTAGAGGGATTCTTCACTTGATTTCTTCATTTTGAGATTTCATAGAGATAGATAGTCAGAAGAATTGAACACGGATATATTTTCATACCTTTGTGTATATAACTGCAATTGAAGGATTTGTGTGTGTGTGTATACAATGAGATTACTTGAAAATTGGCCATTGTACAATGTTGACATTGGCTATATATATATATATATGTGTGTGTGTGTGTCATCACACAAGGCAATGTTGTATCGTTTGAAGTTTTTTGGATCAGTGATTATCAAGAAATCTTATGATAATAAATTAAAACATTAAAAATTATAGATCTTTCTTCATAACTTCTATAAACTACCTCCCTTCCATTCTTTAGAATTGTCTAAATTTGGTACATACATTGCACTTATATAATAACACTATGGATTCAAGCATACATTCTCTTGTGCAGAAACAAGCAAAAATTAACGAGGTATATGTGTGTGTATGTATATATATACATATATATATATATATATATTATTGTGTCATCCACAGACAGCTATTTTGATGTATTACATCTCTTAAGTGTGGCTATAGACTTTCTATTATCCCATCCAGTACCGCGAGGCAGGATTGAAACCTTCACTTCAGACCCGGAGGTCGATATCCTACCTCTGGACTACAGAACTGGACAATCAGTAAGGATGAATTTAAGTGATATATTTATTTACACAGAAATTCCTCATCCACCAGGATGCTCTATTCCTATGGAAGAGCATTGCATGAGCTTTCAGTGGATGAGTTGCCTCACTTAAAGAGTGCTCTGTGTGGGAACTTATATGAGTCTGTGTAGTTATTACAAAGTAAAATTGTTAGTGGCAAGTGTATGTATGTAATAATATTGAAGATTAACTAATGGATATGGTTAGTAAAGTGATTGTCTACATAGGTTTCTTCAGTTTTTAAGTTGGTCTAGCTAGCTGTGTATGTATTGCTTGTACATGCAATATCAATAGAGCTAGGGGACTGAAATAATCTAAATCCTAATAAATCTAGAAAAAATGATTATTTAGCTTTTTGAAAATTCCTTCCCCCTGATAGGTTTTTAGTTGGGGGGTTCACTTTACCATGTAAGTTTATGCTAAATTGGTCTCTTCATGTTAGTCCAGCAGCATTATGCTTGTTTTTGGAAATTCAGACTGTTTTAGTGATCACCTCCCAACAAAAGGCGGGAGAAGTAACTTATTCATTGATCACCCTGTTGCCAATTTTTTACTTTATCAACACCATATGCTATCTAAAAACATTGGTCATGTGACTGTTTTTACTGAATGATATACATCATAGGTATGTATATTGATATGAAAAACATTATTCTGGTCTGGTCATGCACTTAATTGAAACCGTCTCATGACTTTTGGCAGTATGATTAATTGAAAATTGGAAAAAGATGATCAATGGATATGTCAATTATCTCGCCTTTTGTTGGATGGTGATCATTAAAAAAAGTCTGATTTTAAAGAAAAAAGTAAATGTTAATACTGCTGGGCACAAACTAAGGGATCAATTTTGCATGAACTAATATTGCAAATTCAGCCTCCAGCTAAAAACTTATTTAGGGTGGGGATTTAAAATAATAGAAAAAAGTTTACTCTTGACATAATAGCTGGAATTTTCAACATTTACTCACTATCTACCTCCTATGGTGTGGCCAGTGCATGTGATACATTGCTCTCTAACCAGCAGGACCAACTTGAAAACTGAAGAAACCTATGTTGACAGTTTTGGTAGATAGTCTCTAATATGTAGATTTTATAGGGAAAAAGACAGGATTGGTAAGATTTTTTTTTTTTCTCGATCTCAACTGGCTAGTTGTGAACATTGTCTGCCATTTCCTTTGACCTTTTGGAGTCGGTTCCAATGACCTTATAACACAGACATTCCCCTTCTCCTCTTTAATGAAAGTTCTGTTTACACTACTTTATGAAATAAGGTAAAAAGTGAAAATAGTGGTCTCTGCATTTGTGTTACGAGCTGAGACATTTTCTTCTCTATCCTACACCCTAGTTTTCTGTATGTTCCACCATGCCAATATCTTACAACTTGGCCTAACTTTCCCACCATCCTAACCTCCAATGACTCAGCCTAACTAACAATCTCACCATTAATTTGGGTCAGTGAACACTAGAATTTGTCCTATATAACTTTATGGTAATTGCTTTCTCGTTCCATGCCATTATGGCTGGGTGAAGATAGGCATCTCATCTCTCCTTAGGGACAGCTCGGAAATATTGTGGCTGGTGACAGTCCTGATTCCTATTGCATGCTTCCACTTAATGATCCTTGCAAGTTTCGAGTCCAATCAAGACCAGATACCTACAAGTTTTTATGACTACCCCTTTGGCAGGATGCAAGTCAATGAAGGGATACCTCCACCCTAATCACACAGGTTAGTGCTGAGTGCTCAGGGAAATTGGTCCTAATGAAGAGTTTCTACACTCTTTACTAATACTTGGAATCAAATCCAGGATGTTTTGCGGGTGAAGCATTACACTATCCGAGCAAATATCATTTTAGCTTGAAAAAGTCTTTTATAGCAATGCTCTTCTTTCGGGATAATGAAGGAACCCTGTACTTAAATTTTTTTTCTATTTTTCTGTGTTCACTTTTAGTGTGTGTGTGTGTGTGTGTATAATATATATAATATATATATATATATATATATGATCATCAACCATTACTGAAGCCTTCCATAACGAGTGTGATTGCACTCATCTCTCTTTACCTGTTTGATGTAAACATCTTCCCTCCCACTAAACGAACCACAACACAGAAATATCCCCATTTCTTTCCTCAATCTCAAACATGTAAACAGCTTACAATTTTCTCTACACTGCTGCAAGTTTCTCTGAAAAAGATAGCTGGCAACCGTCGAAATGCATTGAAACATGTCCACGTGATAAGAAAGATTTCTGAGAAGTAACATCTGCTTTTCTTGTAAATTTTTTCTGTTCACCTTCCAATTGTCATTTTCATCAACACATACACACTCATTCACGTATCTTTTTGAAATTATGAGACTCAAAAGCACAATATTTCAATCATGAAAGGGAAGTGTGGAAAGTCTAAAATTAAGAATATGTTGCTGGGGGGGGGTCTGTACCCCCTCCCCCCCAATCTCTGTCCAGTATGGGAAATTCCCTAATCTAGCTCAGTTCAAAGTTCAAGCAGACTGATCTTACTCATAATCCAATGAGAGCTGAAAGAATTACTTCGCCATCTCGACTGCATCATTAAGTCATGGATTAATCTATTTTGGCCTGATTATCTGAGTACAAACATTTAGCCGCTTATAACCATGATTCAATCATATCGGTTCTTGTCTCTGGTATGAGTTATCTAAAACTCAGTTGGTTCTATTTTTCTCAAATTGTGGTTATTGAGTCATTATATATTAAATCATCCATTTTTAAGAACATTTCCTTGGTCACCCTCTCAGATTCCCCCGAAAAAAAATCGCATGTGCACCTATTCCAAACTCAGGAAGAAATCCTAAATATTTGGTCTCTATCTCTAATAGTTTTGAAATCAAAAATCTTTGAAATTTCACTCTATTTTATACATTTTGCCAAGCAGGCCATACTGTCAAAATTCCAATATCTATTGCTCCTTTGATATGGCATATATAGCTTTGAAATTTTGCAACTAGGGTTAACTGTTCCTGCAGAATTCAATAATGTAATCAGATCAGGCGTGTCTTGTGTACTTTTCCTCATACAAGGCTCTGAAAATGGCTGGAAATTTCTCCTCAAGTTCTGTATTGGAGCAACAGTGGGTTTTTTTTGTTTTTGTTTTTTATTTATCTATTTTTTTTCTCTCTCGGGAGAACCTGAGAAAGTGACCAGGGTAGCTCTGAGTAATTTCATATTGAATGACTCCATTTACTAATTCTCTGTTACAAAGATACCAGTCGCTGTCATTGATTTTTTACTTGTATGATGGTTTGATCACTATTATGATCAATATTATGCCATAAAAAGTTTCATATCTCGGAATTTTTGAGATGAGGTATTATTATTATTTCTATTGATATTCGGACCATCCTCATCTTGGTTGCTTTTCATACAACGTTTCGGCCGTTGCACTCTACGGCCTTCGTCAGGTATCATCTGGTAGATGTGGGGAAGTAACGAACCGAACCCTTCATTTATCTGACAGGGGTATATTGACCGTACTACCCTCTTAGCATTAGTAGTATTGTTTTACTGTCTCACACTAGGATCGAACCTAGAACCATCAGATTACTTTACAGTAATTTGTCTGATGTTGTAACTACTGCGCTATGTGTCCATGAAATAAAAATGTTTCATGTTTCTAGCATCAATGCTTCTGGTAGTCGTGTAGTCGCAGAAATTTAATTATTAGCAGTATAGATAACAAATTCAAGTATGTACTATTGAAACGTGGATGATAATTATAGGTAGCCGCAGACAAGTCTAGTAAGTGACTCAATAAAAACTGCTATGTGACTAAAGTCTTTTGGGAACATGTCTCGTTGGGGATGATCAATGAATGAGTAACTTATCATTGGGCAGTGGTCACTGAAAAGTCTTCATTTTCAGAAAACAAGCCTGAATGCTACTGAACATGAACTAAGGGACCAATTTAGCATTACCTTACATTGTAAATTGAACACCCTTCCTATAGAACTTGGGGTGGGGTTGTGAATTTCAGAAAACAAGAAAAAAGTTTTTTGTATTTTTGACTGTTTTGGTTGACAATTTCTCACTGAAGAAATACTTATATTTGTGATATTCTATCTCGGAAGTAGAGAAAACACTCCTTGTTTATATTTTTGGTTTAAAGAGTTATACAAGCCTGATTGCTTCTAGGTCAAACTCGACTCATACTTCTTTCTGACTGAAAATGATGACTGCAAGTTTTATATTGTATTTTTGATAAATAAATAATCATTTTTCGTATAAATATATTTGCTTATTAGAGTGAAGCAAGGCCATGCATATCTGTATTATAGATTTTTGTTGATAACCGAGACTTGTTATTTTAGCTCAGTGAGTAGAGCAGCCTCTTGTCAACCAGTTGGTCGTAAGTTCAAATCACTGTGATGAAATGTAAATTTTACATATCCATTTACACCCCTAATTCTAGTGAGGATTGTTTGTCTTCTTGTTACGGTAGAAAAATGGAGTAACTCTAGTTTTGGTGTTTGACTAAAGTGTTTTTCGAAATAGGCAATTTTGTTTAGTTTTTAAAGGAAAAAAATTTTGTTTTTCTATTTTGGGAGTTCAGTGTTGACAACTTGGATGTTTTTTTTTGTTTTGTTTTTTTAAAAAGTTTTTTATGAATTTCCTATTGATTCCAGGATTAGAACAAATTGAAAAAAAAAAAAAATCTAAATTGGCAACACTTCTCAGAATTCCTATTCAGGAAATGATTTTTTAAAAAGTTTGGGCAATAAAGGATAAAAAAAAAAATGAAAAGAGAAATTCACCAAGTTCATTGTTTAAACCTTTCTCCGTTTTTAATCTCGAAATGTTACTTATATATCTTTCCCTTTTTTCTTTCCAGGTAAGTTTGGTTTTCATCTCCTCACATTTATTTGGTAAGATATTGATTTTGTTTTTTTTTTTTGTTTTTTTTCAAAATATTCGCTTTTGCTATTTTTTTTTTTTTTTAAATTTTTTGTCATCTTTTTTAACCACTGTTCACTGCACAGAAAATGGGGTTGGTGAGCGGTGTTAAAATTCCAGTCTTAACAGTTTGCAAATACTTTGCTCTGATGCCCTTGGGAAAAGCACGTATCCATATTCCCCCTCCTCCCTCCCCAACATGTCATGGCCAGTGTGGTAGGGTAAGGTTCATCTCGCTCGTCTTTACGTAGGAAATGCTTGTATCAATAATGGACCTTAAAGGTTGATAAGAAAGGATTTAACCACTTGGAAACAGCTGGCACAATATCACATGAGCTATTCCTTTGTCCTGGGTCTTCTTACTTGGACAATGAATCAAATAATGATTCAAAATAAGTCATAAATAAGTGATAAATACTGTGAAAACAATGACTCTTCTGGAATAAATGTGATATTTTGCTAATCTAATGTCATACAGGAATATCCTGACTTCAAGTGGTTGAATAAGACTTTCTTCATATTTCTTTTGTTTGTAAAATTTCTATTTTTGGCTCTCTTTTTCTCTCTCTTTCTGTCTTCCCCCCTCTCTTTCCCTCTCTCTCTTCCCCCTCTATCTCTTCCCCCTCTCCCCCTCTCCCCCTTGTTCCTCCCCTCTCTCTTTCTCTCTCTTCCCCCTCTCTCTTTCTCTCTCTTCCCCCTCTCTCTTTCTCTCTCTTCCCCCTCTCTCTTTCTCTCTCTTCCCCCTCTCTCTTTCTCTCTCTTCCCCCTCTCTCTTTCTCTCTCTTCCCCCTCTCTCTTTCTCTCTCTTCCCCCTCTCTCTTTCTCTCTCTTCCCCCTCTCTCTTTCTCTCTCTTCCCCCTCTCTCTTCCCCCTCTCTCATTCTCTCTCTCTTCCCCTCTCTCTTTCTCTCTCTCTTCCCCCTCTCTCTTTCTCTCTCTCTTCCCCCTCTCTCTTTCTCTCTCTTCCCCCTCTCTCTTTCTCTCTCTTCCCCCTCTCTCTTTCTCTCTCTTCCCCCTCTCTCTTCCCCTCTCTTCCCCTCTTTCTTCCCCTCTCTTCCCCTCTCTCTTCCCCTCTTTCTTCCCCTCTCTTCCCCTCTCTCTTTCCCTCTCTCTTCCCCTCTCTCTTTCCCTCTCTCTTCCCCCCTCTCTTCCCCCTCTCTTCCCCTCTCTCTTCCCCTCTCTTCCCCTCTCTCTTCTCCCCTCTCTCTTCCCCTCTCCCCCTTCCCCTCTATCTCTTCCCCCTCTCCTCTCTTCCTCTCCCCTCTCTCCCTTGTTCCTCCTCTCTCTTCCCTCTCTCTCTTTCTCTCTCTAACTGAAAGAAATGACCATTAATGTGTACATTACTCTTCAATAAAGAAAAAAGAGCATACTCAAAAACTTAGATGTTGTATGTATATTTTTGACTGCATTTGTCTCTGTAATAAAGTTGATCCCTGTTAAAACATTCAAAACAAAAATTATGATGGCATAAAAAAAATATTGTCTATGCCATATAATTCATTAGCAAATGAAATATGTATATTTATGGAGTGTATACATTAGTTATTAACACTGTATAGTCTGCTTTCTTTCTTTCTCTTGTACTATTTGTTTTTCATCACAAGAATTGATCTGAAAAAAAAAATCCTGAATAATATGACATAGTGTGAATAAGAAAAGAAAAATAATATCCCTCTTTCTTTGCCCACTCTCTATTTTGTGCCCTTCTTGCTTTACCAACTCTATGAACCAATTTGCGAGACTTCATTCCTAACAAACACTGTTAACCAAATTCCAAATGGTCTTAATATGCAATTTTCCCTGTTCGAAGAATTGTCGATTTAAAAAAAAAAAAAAAAAAAAAAGTATTTGAAATGGGATCTAATAATAAAAATTAATGTTTTTTGACAACTGACACTCCCAGTTTGTAAATATTTTGTTTCTTTCTCCAGGATCTGTGAGTCATAATTCTTTTTTTTCTTCATTTGGCAATTCTGTTTTTTCAAATAATATTGCTCTGTTTTCAGATGTTGAGTTATTAAATTATCCAGTCAGAGCTGGAGTTGACTTAGTTTTCTGTCGTAACAACAAGAACATAAATAATCCTCACCTAATTTAGGGAAGTGAACTTTCCAATGTTAGTCTGTCTCATGTTAAATCATAGATATGTAGAATGAACATTTCTCTTCTGTGATTTCAAATCACGACCAAGTGATTGCTAGGCAGCTCTCTTACCAAATGAGCTGAACTGACTAGTCTTATATATCTGCAAATTTATTTATACACTAACAGAGATACCCAGCGTATCCTCGGAAAAACAGAACCTCAAAATAGATGACCCGTTGAAAAATGTTCTTTATTTCTTCTTATCCAAAACAACAAATGGAAAAAAGTTATTCACACAGAGACCTAAATCTTTACTTCCAATCTGTGCTGTCTATTCACTGATGTAGATTGATGGCCTTACTTTAGTTATGATTAAAAAATATCAACCAAAAATTAAGATGAAGATAATTAGAAGTAAAAAAATCAATAATTGATGAAAATACTTCATAAAATGACAGGTGGAAAAGGTAATAGAATAATTACTTTAAATTTCATGAGATAAAATATCTTATTTTGCAGTAAAATGGCCATGTTTCCCCATGCTCCACCCATCTATCACCCTCCCCACTCACCTTTTGTTATTGAGGGGAGAGAAAGGGTAAAGAGAGAATCCAAGACATACTACTGTTACTGCTGCTACTATGAGTTATTCCATTGCCAAAAAAACAATATGATACAAAAACACCAAATCTTGTTCAAGTATGTATTTTGATGGAAGAAAATGTGTGCTACTCGTGAATAAGAAAAAATGACGAAAATCCTGGAATAAAATTATTTTTCTCATGTTCAGAACTGAAGATTGGCAGAAGAATGACCTTCTTAATTTTGAAGATCAGCCTCTCTGGGAAGTCAATTTTATTGATTCTCCGTACTAAATATCCGGACAATTGACCAAGTAGTTTTGGTGAAAAAGAGGCATGACCAAATATGTAAAAGGCTTAGAAGTTGAAATTGAGTTTGACCATGCAGCAGTCAGCCTTGTTTCTTAGTTAATTTTTTTTATTGAACTCCCAAACTAGTATCAACTTTATTTTTCTATCATAATTAGAATAGTCTTCACCAAAATCTGCAGGTGTGCCGATATTTGAACTCACGACCAACTGAATGCGAGGACGCTGTCTTGTTGATTGAGCTAAGTTGAAAAGTCCTACATATTAACTGAAATTCATCAAACGAATATGCAAGGGCTCATTTCATTCAAACAAATAGATTTATACAAAATATATATCTAACCATCTTCGGCCGGAATAGAAGTTGAAGTGGACTTTGACCCTGCAATAGCTAGATAGTCAAAATTAAAGTTATTTGAATCCTGAATAGGACAGGGGAAATGAAGGGGGAGAGGAAGTGAAGCGGAAACGATGATGATACTACAATTCTCATGTTGAACATTTCGTGCAGTGGGTCTCAAACGTGTGTGCTGTGACACTATATTGTACCGCAACTATCTCTCGAGTGTGCCGTGGAAATCTTTCCTCATATACTAAGATGTATTTCGAGCTTTGAACACATCCAGTACTAGGATTATGTCTGTCCCACTTTCGTTAGGTATGTGTTTTTTGTAATACAATTATGGTATGTTATTTATACATTTTTGAAAGAGTTTCGTGTGTGTACATATATATATATATATATATATATATGTGTGTGTGTCTAGAAAGCTTTACAGCTTTGAACACTAAACATGAAAAAACTTCTCAATACTTTTTGTCACTTCAGTCACCCATTTCCCAATATCTGTCTATGCAATTTATGTAATGTTCTACAGTATTCTTTCCCTGTTTCCCCTAAACTTTGTTATTATGGTACAATGTATAAAATGTCTCTCGTTGGGATCATCAGTTGTTTACCATATAACCGTTTTGGGGATTTTAAGAACAAAACAATTATATTAATATGGCACCCCTGCAGTGTTGATCAAACATCACCTCCCTTTATTATTATATAGTTTATGCCATACATGTCATTTGTCATTTTATGAAAGGTTTTATATATATAATATATATATATATATATATATATATATATATATATGCCTTGTGGTACTGGATGGGATAATAGAAAGTCTATAGCCGCACTGAAGAGATGTTATACATCGAAACAGCTGTCTGTGGATGACACAATAAAATATATATAGATAGATAGATAGATATTACAAGAAAGATCATGTTGGTCTATCTGTTCGGTCAGTTATACATTAAAAATAAAAATCACACAATTTTTTCAAAGAAATATGCACAAGCTTATTTCATTTTACTGGAGAGATTCTGAGAATGAAATCACAATACAGAGATCGCAAAAAGGGTGGGGAGAGCGAGAGATTTGGGATAGGGGTATGCGGGAAATAAAGATATTCACCAAAAGAGAATGGCTGAACTCGGCCTTTGAGAAGAGAAAGTAAAATGAGGTGAAAAGAACTTATTTACTTCGACTAAGTTATGACTAATCGGCGAAATTTTCTTATTTTTTTTTATAAAAAGAAAAATAAGTTAAATTTCACTTTGATCTCATAAACTTTTGATCATAAAAAAATAGTCGTTTTATATTTTTGTTCCCAATGAATGAACTTTTGATCAAATTAGAACTATATACTCTTCGTGTGTGAAAAAAGTTGGAATTTTGCAAAATGGACAATTTCTCCAATTCGACATAACATAAAGTTCCATAACCACGTAATGGCCTAATATATATCAGTGAATATTGATACTTTGAGGGAGTAAAGAGTTTTTGTACCGTGTAAATCAAATATGATTTTTTTAACTGTGCCGTCATAATAAAGGTTGAGAATCCCTGATTTTGTGTGTGAACAAGATTAACTGCTGCAGGGTTAATCACCACTCCAACTTCATTCTGGCTGAAGATGAAAACAGCAACTTTTATAATAATAATATATATATATATATATATATAACAAATAAAAGTATACATTGTTGAGTAGATGTATTCAGAATTAAATATGCCCGAGCGTGTCTGAGTGATAATTTTTTTATTGATATCTTTGACTTGTCAATTTAGCTCAATCAGCCTCCTGGCAATCAGTTAGTTGTGAGTTCAAATCATGATAGGGGAATGTGGGGTTTACATATCGAATTACACCCATCATTTTCATGAGAATTGTTCTTGTTATGGTGGGAAAACGAAGTCAACCCAGACTGGAATTCGATACGAGTACATATAGTTGATCATTTAATACTTATTTCACTAGAAAACTAATAATGATAATTTTTTTTTTACAATATTAAACTACCAGATTAAATTCAGTGGAAGCGTCCATTGTTTCAAATAGTTGGTTGGGAAATATTTTGATCAGAAAAAAATTATCTTTAAGTTGAAGAGACCATTGCTACGAATAACAAAACTGGAGAAATTAATGTAGGTCGAGCACTTCGAGGCCTACAATGGGTTGAAAGGATGTGTTAACCATAGTAAGGCCGGGTTCATTTGCTAGTACAAAATTATTCAAGTATATCACCGAAGGAAAAAAAGTGATTAAAATTAAAAAAGGAATTGAAATAATCATGTATATATCCATACGTATGTTTTATATCATTTTGTATTTATTTTTGTGGAAGTTTTAAAGTTCTTACTCTTCGGAATAAGTGTTTTTCTTCAGCATATTTTAAATTTATATCAAAATAACCGTGGGATTCCCGCGGGTCTCACTGATGTATAATTATTTATTACATTTAAAAGACTTGTTAATCGGTACTACCGCCAGAAGTTGCATTTCTAGTAAATCATGAATAATTTGGAATATAATCATCAAAAAATGAATATTTACTTCTTTTGACCCCAAGTTTTAGACTAAAATTAATGTTTGTTTCGAGGTGCGACTGTCTAACTTATTACGAGCTTCGATTTTTTTTTATAAAGATGATTCTAGTAAATGGAGAAATTAAAAATAATACGATCAACAAAACAGAAGGACCATATACTTAATCCTTATTATTTTAAAAACCTTCGTAAAAGGCTTCAAGTACAGCGAAGAAATTACGCTAATCTGTTGTTGTACCCAGGACTGATCAGTAGCACGAAGGTGAAGGTCACTTTCGTTTCTGGGCAAGAAAGCATAAAACACGATTTTCTGTTAATGTCCAAGTTTTTTTTTCAAATAAATTTTTGACGAACCCTCTCCTAATAGGTAGTTTAATACGATTAAGCTATTTTCATGATGAAATAACTCTCATAACATTTATAATAATGATCAAAGCTGAAACTCGCACCAACGCACTGCTAGAGCTCCTGAAATACATAAATCAGTGAATTTCTCTCACTTGGCATTCAACTCTGGTTTCCGGTCAGGAATTGCGGATAAATCTTTCGCCTTTTACTAAAGATTTCCGTGGCCGGGAACATTTCAATGAGTCTATAGGCTTATTTTTGAAACCCTACTTAACTGTGGGGTAATAATTAACTAAAAACAGACCTCCCTCCCTCGAACCTGCACCCTCAGCAACCCTGGAAGTTATGACTAGTGTACATAGTCATACTGTAATCATACTAGTGAGTATTACTTTTGTAAAGTGTTGCAATATGGACTTAAATTAGTCTTAAAATAGTAATAATATAACAGATTGTCCCAAAGTGTTTGAATGAAAAATAAAGTAAGAAGTTGTTGAAAAAGGAACAATAAGAGAAGATGGTAGTAGTAGGGATGAGATTTAGTTGAATAAGTTAAAAAATTATAGCTATAATGAAGTGTGTATCATGATGGTACATAATACAATCAGTAATTAGTAATACATTGATACATAAAAGCATGTTTTTCATAGTTACTTATTTTTATATTTTTCTCAAAATTTCTCTGTGTAATGCAAGAAAATATAAAGTATGAACATTTGAAATATACTTATATTCTTATATTCTAATAGCTGTGAGCTCCCTTTGTTGACATACAATTAATTAGCTAGAAAAGAATTGTTACAATGAAGTTATGAGAAAATTATTGAATGTGTTGCTTATAAGTGGAAAAAAAATTAATGAAATTTTTGTTTAAATGGGAATATATTTCTCGTTTCATTACTTATAGTTAGATTAAAAGGAAGCTTTCACACAGGTGTTGCTCGATGGGAGGGCCACTTTTAAAATTTTTTAAATTGAATGTGACTTTTTTCCCCTCCTGTGACTTCTCTCATAGCTAAAACCCTAACCAGACAAACTGGTAGACTTTATTCAATTTTACCTCTATAATTAATATCACGACATTTTGTAAGTTGTTTTCAACATGTTCGTTTTGTTTTGCTTATAAATGATAGACGTAAATGTCTTTCTCATCAACTTGCTCTGTCTAAAAGTATTTAATAAAGCAGTTTTTTCAGAATAATATTGTGTTGTCAGTATGTACCAGACATGTATTGTCTATTAAAAAGTTAATACTATCAAACAGTTATTGTTATCTAAACCAGTTGACCCCAATCATTTTATTTCAAATGAATTAAAACATATTAAATTTTATTTAACGTAAAGCTGTTTATTTCAATTAATTTTGTTTGACAATGAAATTTATTGCTATGAATGTAAATTGTCCCAATCTTTATATTCTTTGCTTAATGTTATCAGCCGGTTATTGTTATGTAAAAGACTCTGTCTCAAAGTTATTTACAATAGGAGACTTCCACTATATCATTTTTAAATTATAGGAGAGACGAGCAGATGTCACATTTTTATTGACCTCAGTTGATAAAATTACTTTCCAATCAATTTATGGAGTCAAACTTTAGTACAAAGTCCAGAGTTGACTATGTTTCCTACCATAATAAGAGCAACAATCCTCACCAAATTGAGGGGTATTAACTGATGTACCAAACCCGCATTCCCCTACAACCAACTGATTGCCTGGAGGCTGTCTTACCTACTAAACCAAATTGAGGAATCTCAGATGTTAACAAAAATCATTATATGCGTGGGTTCATTTCATTTTTAATGAATAAATACATTTTTATGAAAAAAACCCCGATTTTCGTGATTTTTTATTTTTTATGTATGCAATGCATAAGTCGCAGTATTCATCTTCAGTTGGAATAGATGTTGGTGTGGAGTTTGACCCTGCGTCAGTCAGTCTGTCTTGTTTTGAACATTTTCATCAATAGAAATATGTCTTGCATTTTCTTTAGAGGTAGAAGAATCATAGATCGCTTGTGCGGCAAATATTACCTATTTGAGAAAAAAAAAATGATTGAATTATATATATATATATATATATTATATGTTTCAGTTCCTTTTATACACCTGTGAAATATATTAGATTTATTGAAGATCTAATATGTTAATGTCTATAAAGGAAGAGAAAAATCTCTTTGGTAAAATCGGAGCTTATTAACTGAGCAAATATAACTAGCTTTAGATCAAAAATATTGAATTATGCCATTTTGTTTCAGACGCTTTGTACACCTGATACGAATTATAAGTTCATAATAAAAATTTGTGGATTCCAAAACACCAAGAAAATAAACGTTAGCCAAATGCTATGATCATTACATTTTCCTCCTCCTTTCCTACCATGTATGATATGGTTAGACTATTCCCCTCGTTTATTCATCCATTTGTTCTCAGGTGCTAATGGTATATTAGCTGACCAAGCATTGATATCATTAGCATCTGGAAACCTCTCACCATAATGGACTTTTTGGAAAAAGCTAATAGATCATCCAATGCAAAGGAAGCAACTTGGAATTTGACACCAAAAACACAACCTTGGTATACTAAAATTCAATTCTATGTTCTAAACAGTAACACAAATTGTATCATTATTATTTGGGTAAGTGCAACTGCAGACCGCGTGCTATTATTATTAAATTGCAAGTTGAACTGGAAATTTCTTCAGTCTTCAAGTTAGTGCATTTCAAGGGTATTGCGCTAACAAATAACTCTCTATGATGTGCCGTTTTTGTTATGTTACGGTAACCAACTCACCAACAAAAATTGGATCATTATGATATAGATATTCATTGAATTTTCACACCAGCTTCACCTGGAGCCTCTTGCTAGGGATAAAGTGAAAACAAGTCTCCTAAAATCTCTGGCATTGTCTTTGATATTCTTGTAGATTTTATTAACTAGGGCAGTGATTGTTCTAAAGGTAGATATTTGCAAGCGCCTGGACTATGGTGTGTGGAGCAACCTGCCATAATCGTTATGTAAAATAATTTTCTATCTGTCGTATGAGACTACAGCTTCAAAATATTTCACTTATTTCTTTATGTTGCCAGTTTAGATAATTCATATCTAGATTTAGATCTATTGGTAGCTTAGATATTTTATATCTAGATTTAGATCTATTGCCAGTTTGGATTATTTTATATCTAAATTTAGATCTATTGCCAATTTAGATATTTCACATGTGAATTTAGATCCATCACCAGTTTAGATATTTTAGATATAAATGAAATCTATTGCCAATTTAGATGTTTTATGCCTACATTTACATCTAAATTTAGATCTATTGCCAGATTAGGTGTTTAATATGAATACATGAAAGATGTATTTCCTTTCTCTATTTTTATTGAATTTCTCAAGAACTGTTGATTGAAACAACTTGAAACTTGACACTGCAATACTTGATGTTCTGAATGATATATATGACGGATATCAACTTCGTACAATGGACTTGTCAGGTTTTTGTGGACACATGCACACACCCATCCTCAAAGATTTTTCAAATTATAGTTATATGCTATGATCTTGAGGAATAATGAATTATCATAAACACAAACCTATTTTATGTAGTCGATGAAAACTATTTAAAAAATCTTACTTTATTCTCATGGCAAATATAAAAGACTTATTAAATTAATGAATTGTACTTAACTTAATATAATGTTTCAGATACTTTAGGCTTCTAGGTATAAGTTACATAGAAACCCATTATTTTCATTTATTTTATAATTATTTACATGAAGTGTAGTCATTGATACTATTTATTTTACTCCTGTGAATAAATAAGCAAGCAACAAAAATAAGATGAGGTAAGCCTGACTGCTTCAAGATCAAACTCTGCTCCAACTTCAATTAAAACTGAAGGTGATTAATGCAGCTTTTGTATTGTATATATGTGTGTGTATATATATATATATATATATATATATATATATTTGTCCCTCCCTCTCTTTCTCTTCTCTTCTTTGTCCCTCCCTCTCTTTCTCTTTTCTTCTTTGTCCCTCCCTCTCTTTCTCTTCTCTTCTTTGTCCCTCCCTCTCTTTCTCTTCTCTTCTTTGTCCCTCCTTCTCTTTCTCTTCTTTGTCCCTCCTTCTCTTTCTCTTCTTTGTCCCTCCTTCTCTTTCTCTTCTTTGTCCCTCCCTCTCTTTCTCTTCTTTGTCCCTCCCTCTCTTTCTCTTCTTTGTCCCTCCCTCTCTTTCTCTTCTTTGTCCCTCCCTCTCTTTCTCTTCTTTGTCCCTCCCTCTCTTTCTCTTCTTTGTCCCTCCCTTTCTTTCTCTTCTCTTCTTTGTCCCTCCCTCTCTTTCTCTTCCCTTCTTTGTCCCTCCCTCTCTTTCTCTTCTCCCCTTTGTCCTTCTCTTTCTCCTCTTTGTCCCCCTCTCTCCCCTCCTCCTCTTTGTCCCCCTCTCTCCCCTCCTCCTCTTTGTCCCCCTCTCCCCCCTCCTCCTCTTCGTCCCTTTCCCTCCCCTTCACTCTGAATGATAACATTTTTTAAATTTGACATTTCATCAGGAAAATTAGACCCACTGACCTATTTACACTGTTGTATTGTATTTTTTTTTTAGTTGTTGTTGTTACCCTATGTAACTTTTCAACAAGTCATTAGAAACCAAAGTCTGAGTTTTGTTTTGTAGGGTAACTGTTCTGCTCTGTCTCCAAAGCAAACTATGGACTGCCTCTTTTGATGACGCCACAGTCAAGACTCATTTAATAGGGTGCTTGACTATTTTTTGATGAATTCCCCTACCCTTTCAGACCCCCTCAAAACCATATTTCTTGTATCACTTTTGATAAACAAATCCTTTACCCTTTCTTAATTGTAAATGGACAAAAAAATAAACAAATAGACACAAGTATACAGTGGAAAAAAAAAAAAAATTGCAAGAGCCTGGACTATGGTGTGTGGAGCAACCTGCCATAATCGTTATGTAAAATGACTTTCTGTCAGTCGTACGAGACTACAGCTTCGAAACATTTCACTTATTTCTTTATGTTGCCAGTTTAGATAATTTTTTATCTAGATTTAGATCTATTGTTAATTTGGATATTTTATATCTAGATTTAGATCTAATGCCAGTTTGGATATTTCATCTCTAAATTTAGTTCTATTGCCAATTTAGATGTTTTACATGTAAATTTAGATCTATCGCCAATTTAGATATTTTAAATATACATTAAATCTATTGCCAACTTGGATTTTTTATAGCTATATTTAGATCTAAATTTAGATCTGTTGCCAATTTAGGTACTTAATATCTACATATAGATCAATAATTTAATAAAAGATGAAAAAACAAATATAGTTAATGTAAGCCATTAATATCATAAAGCTCCAGTGTAGTGAATTGGAAACAATTTCTGTAAATTTCCAAAACATGGTAAGACTTTCTCTGAATTTTTGAGATGAGGTATCATTATTATTTCTATTACTATTCAGACTATCCTCATCTTGGTTGTTTTTCGTACAACGTTTCGGCCGTTGTACTCTACGGCCTTCATCAGGTATCATCTGGTAGGGAAATAACGAACCAAACCCTTTATTTAACTGACGGAAGTGTATTAGCAATAGTAGGATTTTCAAATTATTATTGTCTTACACTGGGATTGAACCTAGAACCATTAGATTACTTGCAGTAATTCTGTCTGATTCTCTAACCACTACGCTATGTGTCCATATGGATAGTCTGAATAATAATAAAAATACTGTTAGACTTATGCCTATAATAGGATAGACTAAGGATAGTATCCATGTGCAAATTCAGATGATTTCTTTCATACAATGACAATGAATGATATATGTAGAGCTCCAGTTCATAGGTGTAAAATAGTTTTCCAACTCAATTATCTCTAGGTTTATATTTTCTACGTAAATAATTTTTAGTTGATGATTTTCTATGATCTTTCTTCTTATTTCTATAATTATTGGGACTATCCTCATCCTGGTTGTTTTTCATACAACGTTTCAGCTGTTGTACTCTACGGCCTTCATCAGGTATCATCTGGTAGGTGTGAGGAAGTAACGAACTGAACCCTTTATTCAACCGATGGGGTTATATTGACCGCACTCCCCTCTTAGCAAAGATGAAGGCCATAGAGTACAACCGCCAAAACATTGTATGAAAACCAACCAGGATGAGGATAGTCCGAATAATAATAGAAATAATAATAATACCTCATCTCAAAAATTCAGAGATATATCTTTCTTCTTAACAATAACACAAAGATTATCATAAGATTAATAGAGTTCCAGATGGTTTTGACATGTTGCTTCTAGTCAAAAGTACATGGTAGTTGCTATATCATTAATACATAAGTATTTATAATTTCCTACATTTTTTATGTTTTGTTTATTCTGTATTGCATATTTGCTATGACGTTTTCTTTCCTTTTCATTTTTTTTTTTTTACATATAAGCGAAAAAGTGGAATAAAGCCAACTTTCAAGAAGTGGGGAATACTTGTACACCAAATATTACAATGGTAGACCCCTCTCCCCCTAAAAATCATATGAATGGATAAGAATCTTTTACGGATAAAATGATAAGTAAAAAAAATCAAATCATAAAAATTATATAATGTAGGTAGGTAGGTACGTAGGTAAATTCAACTGTTTTATCAAAGTTTATTCTCTATTATCAGAGTCTATCAATCTTATCTTATCATAATTCACTAAAAATCTGTCTGTCCATGATAGCCTACTGCAGAAACCATATGACATAACCTCATGAAATTTTCTGTTTATATCAATGTGACTACTGGGTGGGTTTTTGGCCTGGTAGTTTTTGATAATCATCCCTCAAAATATGTGTGTGTGTGCGCACGCGGGGTCAATCTACAATGTAAATTCATGCTAGATTCGACACATTCATTGTGCTCGCTTTTTCAGCTGAATCTACCAAATGCTGAATAAAAACTTCTCAATCGCAGAGTGAGAGGGGACTTTGTACCCTTCGTAGAGAGAAGGGTAGTGTAAGAGGAAGGTATTGCCTGTGATTGAAAATGCTTCATCATGCTTACAATGGGTATTTCAGTATCGTTCATGGAGCAAGGCTGAGTGTTAGAAGAATGATCTTATTTTCTGTTAAACATACATACGCAAACATTTAACAATTCTCTGAGTATGTAAAAATAAAAACCCCTAATCTTACAAATATCACTTCTTAAAAACAAATTGAATTGAACTCTCTCTGGTTTCAATCTATCTTGTTAATTCTTTCCGAAAGCTCTTTACCCTGTTTGTCAGCATGGGTTGCAAATAAACCAGGCACAGCCGTGTTATCTTGACTTATTTATCGTTTGATTAGGCACGGTCAAGCATCAACTTTTGACTGGTATTTTCTTTCATCTTAATCTTAGATTTTCATAGCAACTTCACAGGGTCTGTCAATCTACGGCTGTTAACACGCAGTGCAGTTTGGAAATAAGATAGTCCCTCAGTGAGATTTAAACTCACATCCCTTTCACCTCAGGGAAACCAGGTTTTACCTACATGCTACCCTCAATGTGTTATAAGAACCCTACGATTGGCAAATGCTCAAATCTAACCATTTTTCATTCTCCCACTGATCTCTTGGCGCCATATTATTTGTCGTTTATCATTTTTACTCTAGTGTTACGGTATTAGTTGCTGTGATACATATGATCTTGATTTTTTTTTATTAGATAAGAAGTTGTCAAGTATTTATATTACCAATTCTTGATTAGTTTTTACTTTCTTCTTATATTCAGTTGCTTTTCATCACAAATATTCAGGTAATCAGTTCCATTAGTCCATGTTTTGGCCAATATATGCCTATACCTTGAATAGTGCAGTTAATTTATTTCAAAATTTTCCGTACTGTTCAAAACGATACCATAATTTAGTGTCTTTTTCTTTCAGCTTATACTTAGTTACATTAATTTGTACAGCAATACCTTTACCGTGCTAGATTTAAGCAGGCATTGGTCAAAAACCGTACTATTCAAAGTTGCTGTACTTAGAACTATTGATGTTATACAATCTTCCCTCCAGCTTTTCTCTTCTATTGACTTTTTTCTCCTTTTCTTCCACCTCCTTCCTCTCCACCTCTCGCTCTTCTCTATTTGCACTCTCCTCCAACCCTTCTATTCTTGTCTTCTCTTCCTACCTCAGCACTTCTCTCTTTCTCTCTCCTTCTCTCCTCCTCTTTCTCTCTCCTTCTCTCCTCCTCTTTCTCTCTCCTCCTCTTTCTCTCTCCTCCTCTTTCTCTCTCCTCCTCTTTTTCTCTCCTCCTCTTTTTCTCTCCTCCTCTCCTCCTCTTTCTCTCTCCTTCACTCCTCCTTCTCTCTCCTTCTCCTCTTTCTCTCTCCTTCTCTCCTCCTCTTTCTCTCTCCTTCACTCCTCCTTCTCTCTCCTTCTCCTCTTTCTCTCTCCTTCACTCCTCCTTCTCTCTCCTTCTCCTCTTTCTCTCTCCTTCTCTCCTCCTCTTTCTCTCTCCTTCTCTCCTCCTCTTTCTCTCTCCTTCACTCCTCCTTCTCTCTCCTTCTCCTCTTTCTCTCTCCTTCTCTCCTCCTCTTTCTCTCTCCTTCACTCCTCCTTCTCTCTCCTTCTCCTCTTTCTCTCTCCTCCTCCTCTCCTCTTTCTCTCTCCTCCTCCTCTCCTCTTTCTCTCTCCTCCTCCTCCTCTCCTCTTTCTCTCTCCTCCTCTCCTCTTTCTCTCTCCTCCTCTCCTCTTTCTCTCTCCTCCTCCTCCTCTCCTCTTTCTCTCTCCTCCTCCTCCTCTCCTCTTTCTCTCTCCTCCTCCTCCTCCTCTCCTCTTTCTCTCTCCTCCTCGGGTCTTTTTTTCTGTCACTCCTTGAGCTTCTCCCCCTCTTTTTCTCTCTCCACTTCCCTCTCCCTCCAGCCTGTTTCTGTTCTTCCTTCGTTATCCTCCCTCAAAATTGGCTATTTTGTAATCTTCCACGTATGATGGTTTCCCCTATTTTCTGTCCAGAATTCATTCAACGTCATTTCAGAACATTCAATCGTTTTTCCATTTCATTGTTTTAATCTAATTTTCTGCTGTCTGCTTCCGTTGCAGAGGAAATTGTAATCTTTCCATTTATGTGAATAATTTCTTTCTCTCTCTAATGAGAAGAATTTTACCTGGCAATAACCAATTGCAGATATCCACATACACCTACCACTCATTCTTATGTGCACTTGGGTGATCAGTATATTGGATTTAAAAATCGTTTCTTGGGTCATTATCAACATTATTCTATGTCAGAAAACATAGAAGAAGAAAGATATCTTTATTTATAAAACAAGAACCATAAGTTAAGTGATACATCCACCATTCATGGTAGTGGTAGAAGGAGGAGGAGAAAGAAGTGCATGTAGTCTTTTCTTGAGTCAGTTGATTCTCATACTTGAAAAATATCAAGGTACAGAATATTCTGCCAATGTTATTTTCAATAAAAATCGTAAATGGTCATTTTTGGCTATTTTCGGCTTTTTTTTAATATAAAAATGCAGACCTTGGATATTCTTTTATGCCATCATTAGCGGCTGGTATAAAAAAAATTGATTCGGTGGAATATATGTTATTTTCATGACATCACAGCTCTTCCTTCCTTCTTTCCTATTTCTGCTGTTTAACGTACTGAGACTGACAAGCCAACTGAAAAGGATCATATTGAGATGTGTGGACACATCTAAAAGAAGAAAAGGACTTCTTCTGCCTGACTCCCCTGATAAATAATGACAGTAAAAATAGACCTATTCAGTTTAATAATTATTTACATTTGTAAATAAACCAAATTATTAAATTTAAATAAAGGCATTTAGCTCCAGTTCTTTGGTCCAAAGTCTCCTAATAAAAGCATTAAATAATGAATAACTTTGCAAAATAAGCCACTTAATTGGAAAACACAACATCAGGAAATTTTAATTTAGGTTTGTAAAAAGCAGGGCAAACAAGGCTCTCTGCTTTGTTTGGTAACCAGTATAGGTGACAGACAACTCTCAATTGTTACCATGACAGTCTAACCCCTCATCCAATGTCATGATAGGCTGGTGATAGACAGAGTAGGGAACGTGTTCTTTAAATGTATGGTTAATCGGGCCTTGGTAGAGCTTCAGTGGGTCTAGCAAACCAGTTGTAGATTTTAATAAATTGCTCAAGTAAGTTGAAGGAGATTAAGAATAGATGGATGAAAAAACATGATCACTGTCTCCACCTCTTCATGACACCTTGAGTTCAAAATTATTAAAAAAAACAAGAACCCCAAGTTCAATGATGCGTCCACCATCCATGGTAGTAGTAGCCAGGGGAGGAGAATGATGTGCAAGTCATCTTTCTTTGAGTCGATTGATACTCATATTCGTAAAATATTTCTATATATAGATATTCTGTGAGTATTTTCAATAAATGTAAATTTGTCAATGGGCTTTTTGGGTCATCTTAATCTTTTGTGAATCAAAATAAGAACAGCTGAACTTGTGCATTCTATCATGACGTCACAGCATTAAGGATTTCACGCCTTTTAATCACAACCCACGTTCTCCTCCTTCCTATTCCTTTTGTTTAACATAACAGGGATTGACCAACTGACCGAAATATGTTTATTAGAGATGTACAGACGCATAAAAAAGATTACAATTGAACATTAGTAATGGTCAATAAGACTAGCTTGCTATCCATTACTCCACATTATCATTATTAATCAATAAGACTAGATTGCTTTCTATTGTTTCACATTATTAATTATTTTTTGATACTGTTTACCTTCATCTTAATTATTGTTGCTTTTTATTGCCGCCTATCTTTAGCTTGAAAGGGGAAAACCGATCTGAACAACAGAAATAGAAATGAAGGTGAAAAAGTAGCAAAAAATTGATAATGATTTTCAATACTAAACCTAATGAAATAAATAAACTGGACCATTATCCACTCAACAGAAACTATTGCGTGACCTGCGTCTTTTGGCAGCATGCCGTTTTGGGGAGTTGTTAGTTAAAAATTAGAATAAGGAGTAATCAATAAATAGGTTACCTCTCCTTCTCTCTCTCTGCCTTGTTTGGAAACCAGTCTAGGAGACAGACTAGCATCTTTTGGTTGCATGCTGTGTTTTGGAGTTGTCAGTTAAAAAATTAGACTAAGGTGTAATCAATGAATAAAATTACCTCTCTCTCTATTTTGTTTGGTAACCAGTCTAGGAGATAGCCAGCTGCCTAAAGATACTGGTCTGTGTTGGGGTAGCCAGTTAAAAACTTAGACTAAGGGGTAATCGATGAATACGTTATTTCTTACGCCTTTTGTTTGATCACTAAAAAGTGAAATTTTCAAAAAACAAGGTGGCATAAAATAGTGACCAATTCGGCATACTCTTATGTTGTAAATTGACCACCCCACTAAAAACCCATATTGTGTGAAAGTTTTTTGAAAAAAAAAAATCTGTTTTTCTAAATATATCAGAGGAGTTAATACTGAAAATTTTAGCCCTCTAGCTCCATTGGTGTAGGCTGTACATATGATACATGCATGGCTAGCCAAGCGTGAAAACTGAAGAAACCTATTTTTACAGTTTTGGGGACAGTTTCTAATGTTATTGCTTTAGTTAAGTAACAAACTCAACTTCATTCAACCGTGTAGAAATCAAAACTTTTCATTGTATATATGTTCCGAGATAATACATCTTTTATTTTATTTTTCATCAATATTGATTTTGATCTTGGCACCGTGAAAAGGACGAAGAACTGTGACTCTTCAACAACCCAGTGTAAGGGAGGGAGACTGGGGGTTGACTAGGGAGGAGGGGAAATCGATATAACGGCCAAAGAATCGATTTTATTTTGTCTCCTTTGCGTGCTTATTGCCGACTGTAGGGAATCTAATAAATAATGTATTCCTTTGCGTTGCATATATTGACTTACTTCTGGGACCTCTCCATTTCACTCGTGACCTGGTTCTCCATTGGCCAAGAATTGCTTACCATCTCAATCAGAAGAATTGTTCATGAAATGATCGACTGAAGAATGACTCAAACGTTGAGTATTGGGTTTTTGAACATAATGCCTCTTTTTTCAGGTGTGTTCACACATCTCGATAAGATGCTTTTTGGTCGGTTCCAATTATGTTGAGCAACAGAAATAGAAAGGAAGAGGTGTGATATCATTAAAAGAACATCTATTCCGATCATGTTTTTTACCAGCTGCGAATGATATCTTGAAAGAATGTACAAGGTCTGCAATTTTTTAAATTTATTTAGATAAACCCAAAACACTAAAAATGGCAGTTGATGATTTTTATTAAAAATAATATTCGCAGAATATTTCTATAGCACAATTTTTATAAGTATGAGAATCAATTAACTCACAATATTTCATTAGTATGAGAATCAATTGATTCAAAGGAGGATTATTTGCTCTTCATCCTTCCACTACCATGGATGGTGGATACATTGTTGAACTTATGGTTCTTGTTTTTCTACATCATAGTGAGTAATGCTAAAAGTAAAAGATTCTCTAATGTAATTGCATTTTTTGTAGATTCAATGTGAGCAAAGATATAGATCATTACTATTGTAGGTTTCTTCAGTCCTTACGGCAATGATGTCTACATAAGAAGTTGGACTAATTCTCAAATATGATTTCGAATTAGAACATAATACTCCTTAAGCTGATAATGGCAATAAAACATTTTGATCAAGTGCTACGATAGTGTGAAATATTCAGCATTAGTTCAATATGTTCAAGTCTGGAAGTATGAATATTATGTATTGATTGAAATTACCTAATAGGTAGAATTTGCTTATTTTTTATTGAAAAAAAAAAATCGATTTCAGTTTGATTGCATAAGTTTTCCTCTTGAGAAACAGTTACTTTTCGTCCTCATTTTGACGAAATAAACTTTTGATTAAATTAAAACTCTGTACCACTTTCTGTAAAAGTTTGATTTCACTGACTTCATAAAAAGTATGTGAATTCTACCAATTAGGTAGTTTCATTAGTCCTGCTTGATATTCTCATTTCAAGACGTGAACCAATGCTGAACATTTCATACTTTAGTAGTGCTTGATCTCAATGCATTAAAAAAGTAAAATGATTATTCTATATCTTTGTTTTGATTAAATGAACTTTTGATAAAATCAGAAAAACATATTTATTAATTTTTTAATGAAAATAAAAGTTAAATATGAGGATAGTCTGAATAATAATAGAAATAATAATAATAATAATACCTCATCTCAAAAATTCAGAGAAACACGGAAAAAGTTAAAATCGGGCAATTTCACCAATTCAACGCAACCTGGATACCATTAATAAACCTTGCGAGAATCTTGGGTAAAGTCTATATCCAAACAACGAATACTAAAAGGTTGATGATAAGGCCCGACCTTGTTCTGAATCATGATGAATTATTGACGGCAGAGGCCAATGACCTACAAACAATGTTTCAAACATTTTCCGGAGAGTTCAGGACTTCTACAGTAATCATATAATGACCTGTCAAGGCAATAAAAAGTTTGAAAAGTTCCACATTAGCTGAATGAAATGCTCCATAATAATGTCTGATCCAACATCCCTCAGCTGCGTTTAAGCTTAGAGAACTGAGTCTTGCAGAATCACTCGTATTTATTTGACATTTCCCCCTTCAGATAATCATCTGATCAAACATTTTGAACTTTATATTTGTAATAAGAGGTTCTGTAATAGGAAGCCATTTGTGCTTTTATTGAATTGTTGACCACTGAACCTTGAGAATTTTATGTACAAGGTATATTATCATTAGAGGATTAATGGGAAAAGGCTATTGTTTCAAATTGGTCATATTTTCATTAAGTATTTACTGTTTTTTGTTGTTTATATCACCCTTCATCTTGTGTAATAATGACATTTTATGTGTAACAACCTAGCTATAATTCGTGAAATTCGTGTGTGTTAACACAAGATAATTCAACAAGTGGCCAATGTATGAAGTTGATATTTGGCAGGTGTGTTAGTCAGTGCAATGGACATTACAGTGTCAAGTTTGAAGTCATATAGGTCGGCAGTTCTCGATATGTGAGATGTGCTTAATCTACTGTGAAAAATCTATACTGAAATGAACACTCTTTTTCTGACCATGAGAAAGTGATGTTTTTACGTCGTGACGTGTGATTTTTTTCTAATTGAATGGAATTGAATAAAAGAGAATAATTTTTTTTTTTGCAAAATTTTTCTATCGAACATGATTAAATCAAATCATGGTTGGATGATGCAATGACCCTAAAAAAAAATGTTTTGATTATTGTTGCTAAAAACAATATTTCTGTTTTGATTTTTACTATTAATGATCTCATTGATAAATAAGGAAGAGCATTTCATTATTCAAAGTTTTAATCTCCCGAAGATTTTCATGAGACTGGGTACACGTTTTGAAAAGGCATTTCTTAGTATGTATAAATGGATACTTGTTTTTTAAGGAAAGGGATAAAGTAGCCAGCTCGGATGTAATCAGTATTTATAAAAGTGTGATTGATTTTGGTAATATTTTAATCTATATTTGCATTAACTTCAGAAATTGAATTTTTCTTCATTTACCTGTCATTACTCATTCACTTGGGTTTCCTGGATAAATTCTCTGGTTCCTCCTCTACCCTAACTTCTCCTTAATGTGGTTCTGTTTTGCCTCTCCAGCCCACAGTTTGGTTTTGCCTTGCTTTCAATCCCCACCACCCAACATTTTTAGGTGCCCCCTCCTGTTCATCTCCCCTGCCCTCAATTCCCTCAACCCCCTTCCTTTTTCACTCCTTCACAACCCTCTGAATTTAGTCATCAACCCCCTCCTGTTCTTTGCCTCTCTCATTTTGGTTATAGACTCCTTTCCTCTATTTCTCGACCCTATCAATATGATTATTCCTCTCCTCTCTTCACCCCCCCCCGTTTTATCTCCCCACCCTGGCTCAATCGCCCCCAACACCCCTCATTGCCTTTCATACTTGGTAAGAGAGGGGAGGGGCTCCCTTGATCTCCATTGTGCTGTATTGGCTTCTCCTCAATTTGCTGTTAATAATTGATACAGAATGTTTTGCTCTGAATATTTCAACTGACTTTATTGCAGGCTTCGATGAATGATGTTTCCATCTCTGTAGAAATCCTTTCACTGTGTCCATTGCTTTGTAAGCTCAAAATATGTCGTGCTACTTTTTTTGTTCACATTGAAGAATGTAAATCAGATAGAAGTTTCATATTTTGTATAAATAACCCAAAAATCTATCTGGACAAAAATGCTATTGTAAAACCCAAAGCTTACGCATATTTGAAGCAGGTTTTGAAATGTTTTTTTAGAGTCTCTGCACTTGTAGGGGGGGGGGTTGTTCAAGTAAGGCATCAGTTTTCTATTTTTATTAAGTAAAATAAATTTTTTTTAGAGACTTTTTCATAAAATTTTCGAACATACTGCAATAATTTGAATATCTTTGCAAAAAATGACATAAAGTGAGTCATAAAATAGAAAATGACTTTTTCGTACTTGAAGCAGGTTTTCGACTGTTTTTAATGTCAAGTTTTGTTATTCAGTCGAGGAAAGGAAGACAAGTATAGAATTAATAAAGAGAAGAAAGGAAGATATAAAGAGACTTACGGTGGACAGTGAATTCTATCTCTATAAACATGAGTATACGTTGCTCTAAGGCATAAAAGTAGTCACTCTACTTTTCTTTAAAAAAAAAAATTTTATTCATATCTGAAGTGTAGACTAGATACACCTTTCATATCTATATAAATAATCTCTGAATATGGGTGGTTTAATATTGTATAAAATGAAAAATAACTCTTGTGAAATTAAAACAGGTTTTGGACTATTTTTAGATTCTATATACATGAAGTTGGGGAATAGTTCTTTATTGTTATCAAGTAAAAAGTCCTGATTCATTCAGGACCAATACAAGTTAGTATGACGGTCTCTGGACATATTTTTGAGGATTGGTTTTCTATTGGTATTAAGTGAAAATGTACTCTCCACTAGTTCAAATAAATGAGTGAATTCAGGTCTGTCTAGAAAGTATCCAGATTCCAGCCATTTTGAATATCTTTAGAACTGGTTTCTTCATGTCATGTTCTGGTTTTTCTGGCAAACATTGCATCATCCAGATCCGATAGCTTCTCAATAGTTCTGACTTGGCTTCCTGTAAATTTTGGCTTTTTCCGAAGAGGTTTCAGACCTTGGACAAGATTAGGGAGAATGTAATGAGGTAGCTAGTGGTGATCCCCACAGAGGATTGTGCAGAATCTTTTGGGAAGTAAAAGTGATGCTGGTATAAGTGTATGAGATCCCAAGGGTGTACTTTATGAAAGACAACCGATGGACATCACAACTCACAACATGGATCCCAAGAGGTCACATGAGAAACCGTGGCCAACAGAACACAAGATGGAGAGACGAACTAGACATATTCAAGAAATACTGGCTCCGCAACACCCATGATGGAGAACTGTGTCAAATTCTGGGGAAGGTCTATGTCTAACGACGGATGTTAAAAGACTGATGATGATGATGATGAAGGTACTTTTACTTAAGTGGGCTATTTTTTAATATTAGATATTTGCATACTTTCCAGACAAGCCTTGTATGATTGTAAACCATTTATCTTATAGTTTGGCATATATGTTACATAATTTCAAAATCAAATGACTCAAGATTACTAAAATGTTTTTCTCTCTTTTTGCAGGTAAGTGCGTCTTTTGTAATCCAGTTTTCATTGGGTAACTATTCTTTTGTCTATTTTTTGTGGAGCTGATCAAAATGTCGAATTATACTAGCCCGAAAGCCACAAGACTGTATGATTAGAAAGCAACTTGTGATACCAAATGATGCTTTTTTTTCATACTATAATGAATAAACCCCAAAAAACATTGATTTGTAAAAGAGGTATTTCCGAACGTACTAACCCTTTGTTTGGTTTTTGTTTATTTTTCTAAAATTAGTCTGATCAGGGTTTTAGATTTAGTATTTACGATACCATTAGTGAAAACAAAATTTTGATCAATTCAGATGAATATTTTTAAAGATTATCAAAGAATTGGATCAATTTTAAGGAAATATTTTCCAAATACTTTTAAAAATTTTTTTCATTATAAATTCATTTTCATGTGACAACTTTTTTGAATTATTTGTTAAAAATATATCATGCAGTTATGATACATGACAAAAAATAAATCTGTCATAGTTGAAAGAGTTTTTCAGACAATTGAACTCTTTGTTTGTTGTTACACTTTGGACGATCCATTCTATGGCCTTCTCCAAATGTACCACACCAATGTAATGGTGGTAAATAGAATTTTTTCCTCTCCAATGGTAGCAGTGCTTATAACTTACGATTCAGATGTTTTCTGTAGTTCTATACCTCATCCTTGTCAAATTTGAAACACCTGAATCCTGCTTTGTAAGCGTTGCTACCAATAAAGAGGAAAAAAAAATTCTGTTCACCACCGTCACATTTGGGTAGTACACCCGAAGAAGGCTGTAGAATGGAGCAGCCGAATATTAAACAACAAGGAGTTCAATCGTCCCAAAACTTCTTGATTGTTGATGACATTTCTCAAAACGATAAACAGATAGTTATTATTCATGTAGAATTTTTTTCCTGAGAAGATGACTCCCCAAGACTCCCCAAACAAAAGCATGTAAACCGTGTATCTGTAGGGAAGGGGTTGAATCAATATTCAGCCCTCTATGGCCCTCGAGCATCAGTACAAACTAGGTAAAAATCTCATAAATCGAGTGTTATTACAGGCAGAATTCATGAATATATCAACCTGTTCAAAAAGTGTTTAATCTTCATGACTTGAATTTTTCTTGGTCAAAGTTTAGAAAGATAAAAGAATTCTCTTAACCCTCTATCTGTTATTGATATCTGTCACAGGATTAAAAAGATTATTGTTGTTATCATTCTGCAGCAAAAACATGTTTCATATCTGAGTGACTAAAGTTAACTTCTGTACCTGAGAGTGCCAGAAAATAATTAGTTTTTTTCCTCTGTTAAACATTGAATTGTCATGGATTATGATGAAGGTTTGTCAGAACTGTTTTTTTTTTAAATTCAATTTTTCTTTACATTTTGTTGAAGTAGTGATAAATCTATTATAATATATTACTATGATCATTAAAAATATTTTAATATTGCTTTTTAGACTTGATGAAAGTCAAAAAATTAGAATAAGGAGTTCTCCAACCCTCATGGTGTAGATGGTTGGGTCAGTGAAATGATTTCTGATTATGAATCTAAATTTTTTGTGTTAACCTCTTTATTTGTTTTGTGGAATTTCTTTCCAGGGAAGAGGATGAGAGATATTTTCTTCAAAAAATAATTCTTAGTTCTTTTTAATTTTGGTTTCTTTCATTATTTTCTTGATTTTTATTCTTATTTTCGATTCCCTCTTACTGTCATATTTTTTTTCTTGGGGAAAATAGTATCATGTAGGTCTTGTGAAAAGTTATTTGAAAACTCAGTCTTATAAACTTCACATTTTTTTGCTGAAAATAACATTCTTTTAAAAATCTATTAAATATCATATTGTTTCTAATCATAGTACGATGTTATCACTGTTGATGTGCTGTGTACAGAGTATTCTGTGTTTTATACAGAATTTGATTTTATTATCGTTTAGATTTAGATTCTAATGTTATGTACTTTTATTGTGGGATTATCAGCTGTTTTACCATGGACCTATTTCAGGAATATCAAAAAACAGTCCAGGCATTTTTACCATAGCATCCTCTAGCTGTGAGCTGT